>VBSM01002121.1:36676091-36697525 GCA_008086735.1 Cheirogaleus medius | reverse complement strand
CCCCCTCCTCCTCCCTCCCTCCAGCGCTCGCTCCGGGGCGTCAGGGACGGAGATGGAAAAAATAAATAAATAAATTCACGGCGGTGAGGGAAGTGAAGGAAAATAATCAATGCTATTTGGCTGCGGCTGAAGTGTTTTCCCGGCTTCGTGAGGGGGTTTCCATTGATTCACCCTGGGCACTCGCTCGCTCCCTGCCTCCACCTCCTCCTCCTCCTCCTCCTCGCCCTCCTCCTTCTCCTCGCCCTCACTCCTCCGCCTCATTCACTGGCTGGAGCCGAGGCGTCCCACACAATGGAATAATCAATACCCAGGCGCCCGGGGCGGCCCCACTGAGCAGGTGCAGCGGCCCGCCCGCCGTGGAGCATGCCGGGAGTTGTAGTCTGTCCGCCCCCGCCCTCCGGCCCGCGAGCGCTGTCAGCCCTCCTAGCTGAACCTAGGGCCGGGACTGGGGTTCCAGGGCAGCCTCGCCAGCTTACCTGGCTGTCTCCTACTCTGGCACTATGTCCAAGTGGGTGCCTGCAGAGAGAGTAGTCCCCTTTAAACTATATCCCGTCTTCTCCTCTTCATCCTGCCTACAGAAGTCCTACATGTGTTTTATTGTTTTGTTTTAAATCAGCTCTAGAGCAAGCCCTGGCTTCTACCAGTTTCCCAGAGGCACCTGAGGCCCATCTCTCTTTTTTCACTACCTTCTTTCTGACTATTACCCCTCCCTTCCGTTTGGGGACTAGAACTTTCTCTTCCACAACAATTACTCTGAAGTCTCTGAGAGCTTCTGTTTCCTCCATTCGGTCATACAGTCCCCTGAGTTGGGTAGGAAGAGGGGAGGTTCTGGCTCCTCCTCCTCCTTATCTTCAGTTTATCGGCTTATAAGTGCTCCTATATTCTAATAACAATAATTCCTCAGATTTACTGAGTGTACAGGGGCTGTTCCAAGCACTTTCACATATATTAACTTATGTACTCCTCTCAACCCTATGAAGTAGATACTATTATTAGTGCCATTTTACAGTTGAGGAAACCAAGGCACAAACAAGTAAATGGCCCAAGGTCAAATAGCCAATAAGCAATAGTGGCAGGATTCACACCTTGACAGTCTGGCTCCAGAGCCCACGCTAGCTGCTACAGCCTACTTCTCTTAACAACAAAACCCTAAAGTTCACAAGAAAAAAGGGAGAAAGAAACTAACATCTTGAGTCTCTACTATGTGACAGTTTGTTACTGAATCCTCACAGGTAATTGTGAGGCAGTCTACATTTTCCCAATGAAAAAGCAGTAGCTTAAGGAAGTGGAGTAGCTTGCCCAAGGCCAAACATCTATAAATTGAAATTAGGCATCAATCTCAGGTCCATCTGGCTCCAGAGTCTGGTCTTTCCATTCCATTAAGCTTCGGCCCCTTCCCCACTGGATTGGACCTAACAACACAGGGAAAATATTACATCTTCTTCCTGGGTCAAGAAAACTGAAAAGCAAAAAAAAAGACAACTGAAAAGCAAAGGATGGATGAAAAGCAGGCCAGTGAGAGGAGTTAGAGGCTGGGGATCCTTCCCTCTCTAACCAATGGTGCTTGGTATTGACTAAGTGGGGTACACCCAAGACATCCCAAGTTCAAGATGCCATGTCTTTAAACTAGTGTCCTCCCCACCATACTTCCCACTGGTCACAGTTTCCAGAAACATATTGGGGAGAGGGCAAGTGTCAAGAACTTGGCACTTCTCACCCATCATAGGAAGGAGCCCAGGAATCAACAAGAGCCTCTGTTCTTCAGCAAGCTTCCTCACCCAGAGAGTCAGATGTACAGTTGAAGTCTCCAGATAATCCTAGTCCTCAGAGGGAGTAAAGAGAAGGAACCCTCTCTATTTAGTCTTCCAAAGAAGTCAAAAGGCCAACCTCATGTCTTCCTATATTTTAAATGAACATGAGTATTTCTCCTACTCCTGACAAAACCTGCTCAGGAACCACTGGAAACTTTGACAAATTCCTGTTTGGCACTCAAGGCCTTTTCCATCCTGCCCTTCAGTTGCATTTCTTAGCCTTATCTTCTACTTAAGAACTGGCCAGCTGCTCTCCAGTTTCTGGGCCTTTGCTTATGCTGTTCCTGTCTCCAGCTGGGTCTCCAACTGTTAAAATTCCATAGCATCTTTATTTCTCATCCAAAAATCATTTCCTCCTGTGACAGAAAGTTTCCCACTCACCCTTACCCTGTACAGTCATACCCGGATATATTAGATCAACTATAAAACTCCAGAATAGCTAAACTGGACTTAATTACAGCCCCTGCCGCCCCCAGCCCATTGCCACCGGCCTGCAGTTAGTGGACTGACACAATAATCCATTAGATATCTGCTGGACAGTGTCTGAGTGGCTTGTATTCCAGGCCCATCTGCCTACGTTGGGAGAACGTTTGGAGATGGGACTGGCCTGAGCTCCTTGCACTCCACTCTCCCTACCGCCCTGCAGCCCCAGTTCAGCTTGAGGTAGAGTCCCGCAGGCACCAATTGCAGCTTTCCTGTCACCATAGCGACGGGTGGGGAGAGACTGCTAGGTCTCCCTCTGGAACTACAACTCCCATCATGCACTCGTACCCCAAGGTGCCGGGCTCAGCCCGAGGCCTGAGACCCGGCCAACCCCTGGGAGCCTCTAGGGGTCGGGGATGAAGAGCAGAGCGCTAGGAGACAGCCTCGCTCCCCTGCTCACCGCGTGGGTCGCGGCACCCCCATAACCTACAGGTCTCTCGGGCTCCAGCCTGTGCTCGGCACCACTACAACGGGCCTAATATGGCCGCTGATTCTGGGACCAGCTGGGCGCGCGGAGAGCCGGGCCGAGGTCCAGGTTCAGGAACTACTCCCGGCATTCCTCGCGGGTGTGGCGTGGGCTCCCTTCCCTCATTTCCGGGTCCCGTGAGAGGGACACCCTCGGGCTTTGAGGTGAGACCCGAGGCTCTGCTGGCGGGTGCCGTGGCGGGAGAGGGCAGGGCATCCCGGGCAGTGAGCCACTGGCCTTCTTGGGTAGCAAGGTGTAGCGAGGGGGCGTTGAAAGGAGGACACGCGATGCACGGCCTGCTTTCTAGGGAGCCCTTTGGGTTGAGGACATTATCAGCAGTGGGAGGGATTTTACTGGAGACCTGTCACTGTCAGAGCCTTAAAACATCACAGATGGGGCATTTTATCACCGAGGCAGAGTGAAAGGGCTGTGGCCCTAGCAGAGTTCTGAGACAGTGTGTGTGCCTCATAAGTTCTTACAGGGACGGGGGTCTGTACTGAGCATCCCTCTCACCCCGCAACCACGCCCGCAGAGCTGAGCACCAGGCCTTGAACCCTTGGGAGCTCAGCGAATGTTTGTTGATCAACCAGTTGCAGGTAGCATGGCCAAGGGCTTGATTGAGGTGGAGCTAAAGTTCATTCCAGGGCCTGGCACAGAGGATCGGCTCCAGGAGTTGGGGGGCACCCTGGAGCACCGGGTCACCTTCCGAGACACCTACTATGACACCTCTGAGCTGAGTCTTATGCGGGCTGACTACTGGCTGCGACAACGAGAGGATAGTGGATGGGAGCTCAAATGTCCTGGAGCAGCAGGTGTCTTAGGACCCCACACTCAGTATGTGGAACTCACAGCTGAACCTGCAATTGTGGCCCAGCTCTGTGAGGTGCTGGAGACTGAGGGCCTGGGGGATGGGGGTGTGGCTGCTGTGCTGGGCCCAATGGGGCTGCAGGAAGTAGCTAGTTTTGTGACTAACCGGAGTGCCTGGAAGCTGGTGCTCTTGGGAGCTGATGAAGAGGAGCGGCCGCTCAGGGTGGACCTGGATACAGCCGACTTTGGCTACACTGTGGGTGAGGTAGAGGCCCTGGTGCATGAGGAGGCTGAAGTACCAACTGCCCTAGAGAAGATCCACAGGCTCAGCAACATGCTTGGTGAGGGAGACAAGCCCTTTTGTGCTTTCCCTGCTGCCCACTTTCCTTTTCTGGAGGCACCCACTGGACCATATAGTGGGGGAGGGTCTCTGGATTCTTTGTCACAGGAATTGTTTTAGAAATTTTCTAGAGGACCCAGTTCTATCAAATCTGGTTTTCTCTTTTATAGTAGCTCTCTAATCTGAACTTAATCTTTCCATGTGTCTTTATCTTAGTCATGCTGTCTCATTTAGTTCTCATACCTCTAGCTAGGTCTCCTTCAGTTCCATTTGTCAGTCCTCTGCTTTGACCCTTCCTTCCTAAACCTCTTTTTGTTTTTACAGCTACCTAGATCCTCTTTTAATTTGTCTTGTTGATTTTTAGTAAAAGACAAGAACACTGTATTTATGTGATACAGTGGGGTAAGCTTTGGCAGATTTGTTTTTCTGTTCCCAGGCATGGTTCCTTTGTAGACAGTTCATCCACTCCTGCCTGATGTGGCTCTTTTCAGTCCCTCTTCTGCATGCCAGAAGGGAGTGGCCTGGTGGGTTATAGAAGCTGGGTGGATGGTATTCAGAATCCAGTGCTGCCTTGGAAACAACGTTGGGGTCCTGGCTGAGTGGGCAGGGAGCAGAGTCAAAGCGTGCGTTAGTGGCTCTGTCTGCTTCTCTCCTCATTGTCTTTTTGCCTGTAGGTGTGCCAGCACAGGAGACAGTGCCTGCCAAGCTGACCGTGTACCTACAACGCTTTCGGCCTCAAGTCTATCAGCGCCTGCTAGAAGTGAACAGCTCCAGCCAGAGAGAGGCCACAGGGGACTAAACATCCTGACAGCAGCCTGGGCTAAGGGTGTCACTTCCTAGAAGGGGAGGGGAACTCTGGGTCTAACAGGATCCACTCCTGGGCTTACTGTGCCTCTTCCCTTGGATTCCCTTTTCACAGTGACTCCTCTCTCTTCAGCTCTGCCTGTTCCTTCACCATACTCTAAGCTACCCTTCCTTGAGCCCTCCCTGACTGCTTCCTCTCCCTCATCCGTCAGATGCAATCTGTGGGCCGCCCCTCTCCCCTGGCCGCTAAGCAGCCTCCATTGATTTCCGCTCGTGTTTATAGGATTTCCACTTAGCCGTGATCAGTAGTTAAGCACAGGAAAATCCCTTGCCACCCCCCCTCCCTTGGTCGATGCCATTGATTCTGCCAGCAGCTCCTAAACCGCCTTACAGCTGAGTTAGAGATGAGGGGAGGCAGCAGGGATTTCCCTGCCTTGGGGTGTGGGGAATAGCAGCAAGTTGGGGAAATGGTTGGGAATTCCTGTTAGAAATCTAGAAATTCTAATTAGATTTTGCCACTGTGCCTAGTTCTGATGCACAGGGTAGAGTGTCTTCTGTGGAAGTTTAAGGGCAAATTTGCTCCCCAACATGGAGTGGTAGAAAGAAAACCCTCCTTACTGAGACAGGTTCTCAAGGCTCAGGGGAAGAATCATACTTCCTGTGTAAGGGGCTTTTCCCTGGCTGTTATTCATACACGTTTTCTACTTCAAATATACCCAAATATGGCTTTCATTCCCCCTCAGGCTTTATTGGGCTTTCATTATTTGTGGGAGAGGGGGGCAGGCTCCCGCAGTTTTACAGTGGCAAATGCAGGACCAGAGCGCCACCTGCTGGTAGCCCTCAGGTGTACATTCCAAGTGGCTAGGACCCTTTGGAGTTTGGAATACAGGAGGATTTTAGGCTGTGAATGGAGATAGTTACTGCCATGTTTCCACAGGCACGTTGTTCACCTCAAAGATCTCCTGCACGGGCTGGCCAAAGTGGCTGTAGGTGAGACGCAGCTTTAGCCGCAAGGGGGCCTAGGAACAGGAGAGTATAGACCAGGATTAGCACTCATGGCTTCTCCCATCCCTGCGTCTTATTCTGTGGAGTGATGTGCTCCTGAAGCTTACCTTGTTAGGATTGAGGATTTTGAAGAGCTGGGTGATGGGAAGGCCTCCCCGAGCTGGAACTGTGTCCCCACTGGGGGCCTGTAGCTGCATCTGGAAACTCTGAACATAGGAAGTTTGGGCAGCTGGCTGAGTTCAGACAACCCCTCCACACCCAGTGGTTCCAGACCCTCTTCCTATAACTCCCCAAGTGCTTGTCTCAATCCCTTCTATCTCATTCTCTCCCACCTACCCCTTCTACTTAGTAGCCTTTTCTCCAGAGTGCCCAGGCCACCTCTAAACCCTGATCTTTACAAACCTTGGGCACAGCAGCCTGGCAGATGAAGTGGGTGACATCACCCACCGAAGAGTTGGTGACGGTAACCGTGATTAAGAGCAAAGCAGGGGTTCCAGGAGGTCGAATGAAAGACAGATTCAGCTGTACTCCCTCACGCTCAAACACTTTGAGAGTTGGGATGGGAGCTAAAGTAGGGAGAGAGGGGCAGGTCAGTGTGCAGGCTCAAGATAACATGTTCATTCATTCATTCATTCATTCAACAAAAACTGAGTGAGCACCTACTGGCCCTGTACTCCTCAAGATATTAGGTATTTGGTGGACAAGAAGATGAGGTTGGAGCTTATAGTCTAATGGAGGGAGAGAAACAATAAAAAAGAAAACAAGCAACATATTCACAGGCTGTAATGGGTGCCATGAAGGAAATACATTATGCCAGCATACCTGGGAAGAGCTAACTTAAATAGGAGTGGTAGGGGAAGGCATCTGACATTTTAGCTGAAGCCTGAAGAGGGAGAATGAGCTGGTCATTCAGTGTGCCGGGGGAAGAACATTTGATGTAAAAAAGAACATGAAATGTCAAGGGTGGGAGGGTGTGAGGAGCTGAAGGGCCAGTGCAGTGGGTAGTGGGGAAGTGGCATGAGAAGGGCGGGGAAGGAAGTCTGCAACAAACGGAAGACATTGAAGGGTGGCCAGGAGGGGACTGGTGTTATCAAATTAACACTTTCACCTACTGAGATCAGGGTGGGATGAGCACACAGGAGGGAAAAGGGTGTATGAGCCTCAGTCCTTGGCTCAGAAAAAGCAGTGTAACATTTCCACCCACCTTCTCTTAAGACATCTCCCCTTTGCTGAGGCTTACCAGGGGGTGGAGATGCACAGGGAAGGTCAAGGAGTTGTACTAAGGCACCTCCTGGGGAGGGATCCAGAGGAGGAGGATGCTGGGCATCCTCAGAAGGGCCATCCAGGAGATCTAGCAGATCCAGGAGCTTGGAGGCCTGGGAGAAAGGGTAGAAAGGTCAGGGCTGGGTATGGAAGCCCAGGCAAGACCTCTCACTCAGGGCTTCCAGCCTCCTCACCTGGGGCTCTGTGGGCACAGGGGCTGCTTCTGAAAGCTTGGCTGCTGCTTTGCTTTCCTTTGCTTCCTCACCAACCTGAGGGCCACCTCGTTCCACAAGAGGCATTTTTTCAAGGATGGCAGCCCTGAGAGGATGGAATGCAAGTGTGTCCCTCTGTTTGGTCCCTGGGTCTTTTACAAGAGGCATATGGGATGAGGGCTCAGAGTATGGAGAGCCGGGCACATGGTGGGTCAGAAGTGCCCTTCTGGTTTCCTAAGATGGCATGTTGTTGCTGGTTCTCAGATGAGCAAGGAGGGTTAAAAACCAGCTTCACTTCAATGAACAGTGGGTGGGAGGCTCTCACCATGGATGTGGGACACAGGTGAGGATGAAACCCTTGTATCTAGAAAAGGGCATTTGAGAGGGCAGGGGTTTGGGTCCTACACTGTAGCAGAGTGCCAGACGCACCTCATGTGGTCATACTTCCGGAAGAGTGTGTTATACTCCACAGCCCGCTGCTGCAGCTCCACGTCCAGGCAGCTCCCGTAGATGGACACCACCTGGCGGATACGCCTGGCCCACAGTGCAGGGTGTGAGTGGCAATGGCATTTTGCCCTGCCCTTCCACTCCGGGATGTGGCAGAGAAGGGAGAGGCCCCACATAAGCAGGGAGATACCCAAGATTTGGCTCAAAAGTGAGAAGCTAAGGACTGAGGAGTTGTGTGTGTGTGTGGGGGGAGGAGTTGGTCAGGGGTATGGGTCCCTAAAGAGACGCTCAAACTGGTGGGCACAGTGAAATAATGTCTCTCAAGAGGCTGGGACCCCCACATACTTGTTGTCACCACGGAGCCGCGTGCTCAGCTTCATGAGGGCTGTGAGGGCATATCCTCGGGTAGCTGGCAGGGACATGTGGGACTGCAGTACCTTTTCTAGCAGTGTTAACACCTCCTCTTCTTCCACCTTCAGGCATGGACACAGGTAGTGACCCCAGGCCAGTCCTGCCTCCCCTGACAAGTCCCTTCCCAGTGTACCCCCAATGCAGGTCTCACCTGAAGGGGCTCAGTTTCCTCACAGTTTCCCTCTAGCAGGAGGTCCCCGTACTCCCCAATGCACCAGGCTGCTACCTGTACCAGTGGTTGCTGTGTGGAATAAGAAACACTACTGGGCCAGTGTCTGGGGTCCCCTCCTCACTTCCAGACTCTGAGACATCCCTTTAAGGCAGTCCAGAGACCAGGGGGACTGGAGGGGTCAGGAAAGATAAGTTTGTTACCTGGCTGTGTACCAGTACCTGGGCTCCCGCTGCCCTCTGGTGACCAAGTTTCAGAACTACATGGCCTAGCTGCACAGGATGGAGTTGTGAAAGGGTTCCCCCCTTGAAGAAGGGGTGGATGGTTTCTACCCACCCTACTTAATTAAGATGGAAATGGGGGCTATAGATACTGGCTGGAGAAACTCAGCCTTCAAGGTAATAATAAAACCTAATACACAGAAAGAGCTTTTATCTCATTTAATCCTCAAGACAGCTCTGGGAGGTAGGTGGGGTAGAAAGCTGAGTACTTGGAACATAAAGAAAGTTAAATTAGTTATCTGTGCTTACAGGGCCAGCAGGTACCAGAGTTGGGACAGAAGCCCAGGTGTTCTAACTTAAAACAGAACTCTGTCCTGAATGTCTCCTGCACTAAGTAGATGGCTGTAACCTTGAGGGGAAAGTACTTAGAAATGTGGTTTAGGGAAGAGGTGGCCCAGGATGGTCTAGGGAGTGGCTGAGTGGTCCTGGGCCTTGGCAGGTGGGAATGGTACCTGGGAGATGTCCTTTGCCAGAGCACTGTAGAGGCGGCGCACAGAGTAGGCGTGTAGCTCCTGAGCCCCTGCGATCAGCTGGGTCAGGTTGGCTACTGCATCATCCCGCACATAGGTGCCTGCCTGGAGGGGGTGAACATGGTCAAGTCCGTGTGATGAACCCTGACTGCTCCTGCCCACCTCTCTGAACAGCCCCTGTCTCACCGTTATTAGTACGTGCAGGATGGTATCCATGTGCCACCGCTTGGTTGGAGCAAACCTAGGGGGAATAATGGCTCATCAGTCCTGGCACTTACCCTCCCTGGGTTCTACCCTCTCTGCCTCCTGGATGCCTCACCTCTCTGCAGCCAGCAGGATGCCTGAGGCACAATCAGCCCGTAGATCAGTGGGGCAGGACTCCAGAAATGCCTGCAGCTCCCGTGTCATGGCTCTCACATTGGAGCTATTCACCAGAGCCAGGCTTAGTTCCAGGGCCCTCCTGGCAGGAGAAAGACAAGTGTTCACACAGGTAGCTCAGGTCACCCTGATCCATGCCCCAGGACCTCCCCTTCCCCAGGCACCTGTCCCCTTAGTCCCCTTACTCCAGCTGCTCTGAGCTGGCTCAGTCTTGGCTATCAGGCACTGGGCCTTCTGCCCTGCCTTCTGGTCCCTCCATCTCTGCTCACCGGCTGAGGGAGGCATCAGTTTCCTTTAGACAATCCACCACGGTGGGCCGATGCCGCTGCACAGCGCTGTGATCAGACTGCACCAGTCGCAGCAATGACATCAGGGCTACGTACCTGATGAGGGTGGGAGAGGCCCTATCACGCCATGACCATCAGCCCCTACCCCCTCTACTGCTCTGGGTATAAGTGTAAGAGGCAGGTGTTCAGGAGGCTGTGGAGGAAGGAGGGCAGAGAGTCTGGGGCTCAGTGGCACAACCTAGCCAGACACCTGGGACTATTACCTAATGTTTTTGTCACTGTTGAGCAGGAAGCGGCCAAGAATGTTGACAGCTAGAACCTATGAGAGGCAGAGGTTGGGGACAGTCAGGGAAGAAGCAGCCTGCTCATTCAGAAGTGGAACCACATGGTACAAGATGGTGGGGTTAGGGGAAGGAAACCCATGAGCAGGACCTGTCTGCCTAGGTGGGGGTGGTGGGTGGGGCCACAGAGGGAGAGGCATAGGGGACGATACCCGTAGGCCAGCTGCAGAGTGGATGTCCATTATAGTGAGCACCGTCTCAAACAGGACCGCATTGCCCGCGTTTCGGCTGGTGTCTGTGTTAGTGGCCACCTGAGTGGAAAGGAGAGGAGATGCCTCTGCACAGGGCTCCGTCTTCTCCTTAGGTCTCTTGAAGGTCTCCACTATGTCAGTATGTCCATCCCTCAACCATCCAACAATGTTCCCTGAACCCCTACTAAGTGCCAGGGCCAGCCTGGGCACTGGGGTGAGAGCATTAAGACAGACTGTGTCCCTCCTTCATGGAGTTCACTGTCTGTAGGGGAAAGAGGCAATTATATGGCTGCTGTGCAGATGAGTGATTATGTGAGGGATGCCTGGGGTGGTGGGGTCACAGAGCAACATGCTTATCCCCTGCCCCCTCCCCAGCCCCCAACCTGGGCCAGCAAGTCATTCATGGCCTCACTGTTCTCCTCGTGGTTCCGGCCCAAAATCCGAAGCAGACGAAGTATCTGGACCTGAGGTTGGGTTAAAGGTTGAAAGGTGGAGGGGTTCATTGGATAAGGAGTCATGGGGCTGAGGAGAAAAATCCAACATGAGGAGAGCATTGTGAGGGATCAGACTAGATCCCTAGAGCCTCCCCACCTCTCCCTCTCACCTCCATAGGTACCCTGGGCCCTTGGAGGGGATCAGAGGTATGTGAGGCTGGGGGATTTTAGGGCAGACTTTTTTTTTTTTTTTTTTTTTTTAGAGATGGGGTCTCGCTCTTGGTCAGGCTGGTTTCGAACTCCTGACCTTGAGCTATCCACCCGCCTCGGCCTCCCAGAGTGCTAGGATTACAGGCGTGAGCCACCGCGCCCGGCCTAGGGCAGACTTTTTAAAAATTGTTACCAAACTGTATTCTCTGACCTACAGGCATTTCTTCTCCCCCTACTGGTCCTGAGATGACCTGGGCAATCCTGTGCCTGCCACCCTCTTGCCCAGGACACTGAGCCAAAGTGTTCTCTGCGAGGTGACCACTGGCCATGGTCTTACTGCTAAGCCCTCAATGTTCCAGGGATACAGCAGCAAAAGTTAGGCCCACCTGCAGGAAGGGGTCACTGACTCCAGATATGCTGTGTTCTGTGGAGTATCCTGTTGTCACCAGAGTCCGGAGGATCTGCACCAACTGGGGTACCACCTGGAGGGAAGGCAGAACCTTGTCTGGGCATTCTTCCTGATCCTGTCCATCTTAAGTCCCATTCTTTCCCCACTGCCCCTCTTTTCCAGGCCCAGGGCCTGCCCTTCACCAGCCCACCTTTCGAAAATGCCTGAGGGCTGCAGGGCTTCGTTCGCAGAGCTCCGTGATCAACGTGATGGTGCCCAGCAGGACGCCTGGGGTCAGGGTGGGGGTGAAGTGAATTGTGGGCCGGGGCAAGGGAGAGTCTACTGCATGTGTGTTTGTGTGTGCATGCTATTCTTCTATGAGCTGATGTTCCTGTCCCAATTTTTACTTCTGTCCATAGCCAGAGCTGAAGAAGAGGACAGGGAGTCCCATGGCATTCCTTACCGTGGTGGTGCTCATGAAGCAGCTGGGCACAGGATGGGAGGAAGATGTTGGAGAGCTCGGGAACCTTCCGGATTATGTGCACTGCAGTCAGAATAGCCTGCCAAGGTTAGGGGCCTCAGACAGGCATCCGCAAGGATGGACTCCCCCAACCTGTACTTCATGGCAGATAGTTTCTGGAGAAGAAAGTGCCTGCCATCTCACCTTCTTGCGCACATAGGGGCTGGGCTGCAGGAGCAGTTTTTCCACCTCCGTGGCCAGGTCCTGGCACATCTCAGCAGAGCCCATGGTGCTCAGAGTACACAGGGCCAGGCCTTGTACTGGTTGAATACCCTGGCTCAGGTCACTGCAGGGTTGGGAGGACAGTCAGTTGAGCCTCTGAGAAAACTAGTCCTTCCCAGTGCCTACAACAGGCAGCCCCCTGGGATTTCCCAACTCTCCCATCTCCCTGATTCCATGTTATTCCCAGAACCCTCTCACTTCTTGATGCTGTTGGTAATGAGCAGGTGGGCATCCTGCCTCTCATCCAATAGAAGCATGGCCCCCAGGTAGCCCACCCTCTTGTCTGTGAATCTGGGGGAGGCGATCAGTTTCAGGCACTCCATCTACAGAGAAGGGAGCAGACCAGGAAGGGGCAGGGTGAAACTGGAGACACTAACATCCCTGTTCCATCTGCCTCTGTAACACCAGATTAATTTGTGAAGCATCATATCTCATCACCCTCCCTTCAACAAGAGGAGAGGCTTAGGAGATTCAGGCATTCGTAGGTAGCTTCAAGGAACTAGGACTTGAAGAGGATGGGGGAGGAGGAGGAGGTGCCCTGAATGGGACTGGCCAGAGAATGAAGGGTTCAGGCCAGCTGATGACTAATGGGGAAAAGAGCTTTGTGGTGCATGCTGAGGGTTCAGAAACTGTAGAATGAAAAAAATCAGGGCAGAAACAGGTGAGGGGGTCTGAGACCCTGCCCCCAGCCTTCCTCATCAAGCTCAGAAGGTAGGTATCCCTGGCCAGTACCTGTCCAAAGTGGGCGGGGTAGCCCAACATGTGGACGTAGAGCAGTTTGGCCAGCTGGCGGTGTCTGTGTAGAGGGTCCCCATCACGGAAGGAGGCCCGGATGTTGGCACACTCCTTCTGGATCACCTCCCGCTCCTGAGCCTGAGTCTTGGCGCCGCGAATCTCTTCGATTAGATCCTGAAGCTTTAGCGAAGGCGCCACCATCCTGGGGGGCAGAGCCCGGGAGTGGAGAGGGCTTTAACACTCTTTCACCGGCTGTGCCTAGCCTTTCTGCCTAGGCTTGTCCTGTGTCAAGACCCTAAGAGCCCAGGGCCCACAGCTACCCTAAAAGTGAGCCCACATTCACCTTTCCTCCACGTGGGTCTCCAACTCCGCCCCCATCTCATCGCCCAAGGAGATCCCCACTACGCATGCGTCCCGGCTCCACCCTGCGTCCCTTGCTATGGAGCATGCGCCAGAGCTCCGCCTCTTTTCCCCCTCTTCGCCCGACCTGGTATCCCATCCCTAGCTTTACTTTCTACGGCCCAGCGCTATTTCTTCTGTGGGATTCCTCCCCATTGCCCCCCGCCCCTACTATGTAACACAGCTTCTGCCTCTCCACCCCAGTACGCCAGCCTCACCTGGCTTGTGTCAACTCTGCTCCTTTCCACCCTAGCGCTTCCTGGTATGGGGCGGAGCGGCAGTTGGTGCTCCGTCTGGTCCTTCCCTCTCCCCGCCTCCAACACAGAACCCCGCCCTTCCTGGGCCGACCTGCTGAGCCTTCTTGAATCCTGACCTCAAGCTTTAATGTTGAGGGGAAGGAGTTCTTACCGCACTGGGGCTGCAAGACTGTATGATACGTCCGGGGTCCCCCAAAAGGCCTCCTTGTACATCCTCAGCACCCAGAGAGCTTGGATTTGAAGCCATCGCACCCCAAAGGAGATGACAATCCCCCCCTTTTTTGAACTTTTTTATTAATATATTTTTTTTGTTAAATTTCTTTGTATTTTTTTTCCTGCAAGACTTGGTGTTGGCGGCACTGTTGTAGTTTAACTTCAATCCCAAATTCCATGAAATAGAAATCAGAAGTAAAGGTTGAGAGGGGAGGAAGGAGGGAGGCAGGCCAAGGAGTAAACAGAGTTTGACTAGAAAAAAAGAAGAAGGTATGTGGTGGGCATTCCCAGGCAAGGCCATTCCTTGAGGGAGGGGGTTGGCAGGCAGCTTGCCTCTGCCTCATGCAGGAGAGGGAGGAAAGATCCCCTGGGGACCCTACAGTCCCTTCTTCCTAGGGCTTCCTGCCCCCAGGGGAAAAGCTAGTACCAAGGATCAGCCACAACCTCAAACAGGGCCTTCCAGCCACCTCTCACCCAGGTCTGACTCCTACCCCTGCCCTGCCTGGACAGCCTGTGAGAGATCAGCTTCTTTTGATCCCCTCCTGTTGTTTTCCCATTCACAAGATTCTGATATGTTGGGAGAAGGGATATAACCCATTCTGAGACTACTAAACTTGTCACAGCTTCTGCTTCCTTATAAGCCCCTGTTATCTTGCCTGGTTCCATCCCCAAGAAGTGCCTCCCCCACCACGACAGCCAGCCAGAGTTGGGGCGTGGGGTGGGATCCTTGCTCAAGTGCCTCTAAGTAGCAATGTCTTCTTCAGGCCCCTTAGGAATTTAATCAAAGGCCACAAGTGAGTCCAGACCAACCAAATAAACTATTAGGGGGAGACAGAAGGGTGAGAGAGGTCAGTGGCAAAGTCTGGGAAGGACTTGACTGCATTGGATATTTTTTGTTCCTTTACACACTGCTTTTGGCATGGCATGCCACCAAAGAGGGCTGGAGGAGGGGCTTGCTGATGAGGAAAGAAAGAGGGAAATGCTAGGGAGTTACTCTACTTTTTACTTCCCCTATCTGCCTCAGGGAAAGAACAGTTAGGCCAGAACCTTAGCTCAGAACCTGCCTGGAGGTGAGATAATATCCTCCAAGGGAAGAGGTGGAGGCTGCACCTCCAGCAGCTTTTTCACTAGGCCTCAGAGGGACATCAGGTCCCTCAGGCCAGGGAGACACAGCAGCTCAGCCAGTGCCTTGCCCAGCACTCAGGTATCCCTTCTTCATTTTCTTCCTCCTCTCCATTCAGCTTCCAGGAGTCTCCTCAGGACACCAAACCCACACCCTCAGTGAAGTTTAGGTCTAAAGAAAAGGTGGGGTGGGCATGGGGCAATGGTCTGTCTTAGATTTGTGTGTCTCAGAGAAGAGAGCAACTCTGAGAGAGAAAAGCCCTTCATATGTAAACAATCTAGAGAAAGAAGGGGTTGGGGTAGGGAAAGGAGTGAGGAAGACATAGACAGATTCAGAATAAATGAGATAATCTGAAAGAAGAGAGGGAAAGAAAACACAAGAGACAAAAATAAAGGGGGCAGAAAAGAAAGGAAAGGGAGAAGAGAAAGAAAGGAGAAAACACAACCAGGAAGAGGAAAAGAGAAAAAGGCAGGGCAAAGGGGTGAAAAGGCAGGCAACCAGAGCCAGAACTAGGCCAGGAAGTAGCCTCAGGTGAGGAGCTGGGAGAACAGGAACGCCAGGCTGAGGTCCAGGAGGGCCACGGCTCCCACCACCAGGGGGTTGGCAGCTCCCTAGAGAGACAGAGGGAGAGGCAGGCTTAGTCCCCCAGACCAGGTCCCACCTTCCTGCCCTGGCTGAGGTGGCAAAGCTGAAGGGGGTCCCAGGCACCTCCCTGTGGGGGGAGGGGGATCTCCAACCTTTGTTTTCAATTGCAAAACACCCTTCTTCTCCCAGGCAGGGCCCCACCTTTCCTCTGGCATCCTGAAGGCAGGGACAGCCCTTCCTCCCTCCTCCCTCTGCTTCCCTCCCACCAGCATATCATGTGGCCCAGGCAGGAGGTGCCTGGCCTTAGTAGCAGACATTGGCAGCAGCAGAACTGCAGCCAGAACTGCAGTAAGGCAGAGGGATGAAGGGGTGAGGATCTGGTTGCTAAGAAACAAGAGAAGGCCTAGAGTCCAATCAGAGTAGAGGGTTCTGGGGAAACTCCGCCTCTCCCAGTTTTCTGCCTTCTTCCCTATTTCCCTTCTTCCCAGGAGAGGGAGGGAGAGTGAGGGTAGGGAGGGAACAATCTTTTCCTTTTTTATTTCTGGGCACCAAAGAGAGAAAGTGTGGAGGTGGGGTGGGGGTGGAGTAGGAAACTGGGAGCTGGAAATGATATGGAAGGAGAACAGGGAAAAATGTTCTGGCTCTACCGTTAATTATTAGTTTGTAACCTTGGGCAAGTTACTTTAAGTGCTCTGGGCCTCAGTTCCCCCATCTGTCAAATGAGGGAGTTGGACTTAAATGTGCCTAAGGTTCTTTCCAGCTTGAAAGCTTTCTATTTTTTTCAGGTGGGATATGGTCCAAGACTGGCCAGGCAGAGGAAGCTGAGTCAAAATCAAAGCCCCTCTGGGGATCAGACAGAGGTATGGAAGGGTGGGAGGCAAGGCTTTGAGGAGAAGAAGGTGCACAGTGGGGGTAGAGATGTCTCACCGGCTGGGCAGGCCTCTCGGTTGCAGCAGGCTCCTCGAGCTCTTCTGTCAGGCACCCAGCATCAGGACCCCTCGAAGATGGGCCCTTCAGGACCAGCATGGTGACTGGCTCAGGCTCTGAGCCTCCTGAGGCCCTCAGCTGGGGCAAAGGTTCTTCATCTTCCCCTTCCTCCTCTCGGAGACTTCCTGAACTGTCGCTGCAAGCTCCAAGGAGTGGGGAACCATCTCTGGGCCCTGGCCCCTGCATCCCCGCCTCATCCTCAGCCTCATAGCCAGCTAGTTCCTCTGCCTGCTCACCTGGCCCCCCCCACTCCTCAGGCCAAGCTTTGGGGCTGGAGAAGAGACCCCGGTCCCCTCCAGGAGGCAGTGGGCTCCTGCAGGCAGGTGGTCGCCAGGGTTGGCGGGAGGAGGCAGGACTGCTGGGCAGTTCGGGGGATCCCTCTGAAGGGGTCAGTCCATTCTCGTACACCCCAGGGCTGTCCTCATCCAAGGGCTCTGTGTCGGAACCTTCTGAGTCTTGCCTGGGTCTGCGGCCTGGGCAGGGATAGCTAAGAATCAGAGGGGCCTAACTGGCCTTGGGCCGGAGTGGCTGCAGCGTTATTTCTCTGACTGGGGACTTCCCGGGATTTTGGTATCCTTGGGCTGATAGCTTCTTACTGCCAGATCCCAAACCCTCTATTACCCTACTTCATAAATTCCCAGTCCAGCTCCCCAGACAACCATCCCCTTGGCCCCTTGTACCTTGGCTTTTCTCATCCCCAGTTCCCTTGCAGGGCTTCCCATCCCCCTTCCCCACACCTGGGCCTCTCTAGCTCCCTAGCAGGCCCAACCCCTCCCCTAGACTGCCCATGCCTCACCTGGGGCCTCTAGCATGGGTTGCAGGTCCTGGGCTATCAGTTTGGCCATTCGCGCTGCCTCCACAGCCTTCTCGGCGACACTGCTGGCTGCCACTGCCTTTAGGAGGGCGTCTGCTGCCCTGTTGGGTCCGGGCACAGGGACTTAGCAGACCTTCTCCCACTTCAAATTAGTTCCTGCTCAAACACTCCAGTTCGTTCGCCCATGTCCCCACCATAGTACCTCCTCCTGATCTGCGCTCACCTCTGGAGTCCTCACCCTTCCTCACCTGTGCCATCTGCTCCCCTCCCCGGCAGGCCAGGGCAGCTCCCCTTAGGTTTCCTCTCCTGGACCTGGGCTGTGTTTGCCGTCATCACACCCTCCTCCTCCTCTCACATCCTTCTACCGTTATGTCCCGTAGTAACACTTCCCTCTTCCAGGCCTTCCTGGAACTCTGTTATTCCATTCCTGTCCTGCTCCCTTCCAGTGACAGTTGAGACCTCATTTTCTTAGCACATCCGCTGTAGTCCTGCTTGGTGCTCACGAGTTATGCCCACCACCCTCTTTGCAGTTAATACCTCCTGTTGTTATCAACCCCTCTTGCCCTCCTGTTAGGAGCCTCTGCCTTCTTTTTCCTTTCCATTGCCAGCCCTCGTTATTATTGAATCCTACCTCTTCCTGACATGAGAATTTCCCATCTTGCTTTCCATCGGTCTCGTCCGTTATCACATTGTTCTCCTCCCTTGGTCACTGCCACTGCCCCCTTGCCCCACCTCATGCTTTTCTGAGCTCTGGAGCTGGAATAAGGTGGGTCTCCTCTATCCGCTACGATACTGCTCCCTCTCCCTGCTAACACGCTTTCTCACTACTGTGATTATACCTTCTGGGCAAACTCTTAGTCTCCTTTATACCTTCTGGGAAAACTCTTAGTCTCCTTTCCACGATCTCCCTCCTGTTCTGCTCCTTAGGGACATGTAAACTTGACGCCTCATCAGTCCTTCCCCCATTGTTGTTTCTCAGTTCTCTCTCTGATGTCAGATGCTTCCTTAATTTTCTCTTCCCTTTCACCTTCTGCTGTTAATGGCAGATGCCTTGTAACCTTTCAATTAGTTCTGTAATACTTGCTGAAGGTGGGATCCAAAGGAGCAGAGGTAGAGGTAATCAGATGTGCTTACCTCTGATCCATGTGAATGGATCCAGACCCATGACTTCCTTTGGCCACAGGCCTATTTTACCTGGCTTAGGAAGGCAGTCTGTGTATGAGAATGGGGAAGGGGTGACAATGTCCACTATACTCTTAGGTTCACCTCCTGCTTTATGTAGGTTGGGAGATATGGTCAGCCTCTTCCCCTCAAACTTGGTGGGTCAAGGACCTTTACAGCCTGCTTGGAGGGATCTCAGATAACCCTGTTCTGTCTTAGGGCTTTTAGACTCCATATGACTAGCACTGATCCGAAACTGAGCTGGTCTCAGGGTTTGGGGCAGTGTAGGAGGATCACAGTGTTGGGTTGTGCTGCATTCTCTTGGCAGCCATGAAACTGATGCATTGACAAGAGCCTGTGTTTTTGTATATGGAGGGTTTGGATGATCAAGTCCTATGTAGTAGACTTAGTCTGTGCTCAGGCATCAGGCCAGGCTCAGGCTACCTGGCAGAGGCACCTGCTGCTGAGGCTCTGCTGTTTCCATGGCAGCTGGCAGCCAATCAGGGTTGCCAGGCCTGTTGCTGGGGAGACCAACCAACATCCTCCTACTGCCTGATCCTCTAGTTACTGAGATCAGTTTTTCCTGCACATGCCTCCACCCTATCTTGTCTAAAATGTTCCCTGGTGCTCTGTCCTCCCCCTTCCCTGGCTTAAGGCCCTGCACTCTAACATCCAGACACTCAGACACATCTACAGATGCACATTCTCTGGCTCAAGCATCTACTCTGGATTTGATGTGTTCATATTCACACACACACGTACACACCCTGTCACCCATTATACAAACTCACTGAAGCATATTTGGACATATTCCTGATTTCTAATCCTCTGAAAAAATCTCAAATTTAAACAAAATCCCTCAACTATGCCCTCAACCCTTTTAAAGAAAATCCAATATATGAAAATTCAAATATGTGAGTTGTATAAGTCAGGGACCTATGTATCTCATTACAAGTGGATTTTTGGCTTCCTTTAGATCTGTGCTATCTAATTCAGTAGTCGGAAGAAATATGCGGCTACTAAGCACTTGAAATGTGGCTAGTCTAAATTGAAATGATGTGCTGTAAGTATAAAATACACACCAAATTTCAAAGACTTAGTTCAAAACAAATGTAAAAGTCTCAATAATTTTATATTGATTACAGGTTGAAATGATAACATTTTGGATATATTGGTTTGAATAAAAATATATTATTAAAATTCATCTCACCTGCTTCTTTTTATTTTTTAATGTGGCTACTAGATTTTAAATTACATATTTGGCTTAGATTATATTAGACATCACTGCTTTGGATAGCAAGGTTCGTGATACATGGAAATGTAATCTGATATACAAAATTTCATTTACAGGCAAGCTTCCTCTCCTCAAACCTTTATCAGCTGGATAAAAGAAGGCAGAGGAGGCAAAGCTGAGAGAGACCATCTTTTCAGGTGGGTAGGGCAGCTGTACAAACTAGACCTTTCCAAGGCCCACGGCTAAAATGGTGTCAGGCTGGAATGTGGTTAGGAAGGGACGGTCCCTGTTCCACCCAGGGCTCATGCTCCCAGACTGAGGCCTGGAGGCTGGATCAGCTCCAAGAGGAGGAAGACTAGTGACATGTTTGAGTTCCAAGAGGTTTCTTCCCTTGCACAAAGCAGCCATTGCTACTCCCACATACAACAATGGATTCCATAGATAAACATCTCCACACAAAAGACAGTGAGACACATTTATGGTCTTACACCACCTCCCTCAAATACCCAGCCACCCACAGAGTCACACCCACATCCACCTGTGGCCTCAGATATAAACACCCTAAATACCCAAGGATACAACTACCTGTCCTTAGGCCTGCTCTTCTCACCCTCAGGCCCTAGGCCTTAAGTCTTTGTCCTCCCTTAGGGATCCCCTTCTTCCCAGTCTCCAGTGCACCCTCTCCTCTTAGCCCACATTTGGCTTCTGCACTGGACACTCACCTGCCAGCAGCGATCTCCTGGCGCTGGCGGGCAGCGCTCACGGCTCGACGGGCGCCCTCAACAGCCCTGTCCACCTTTTCTTTGACTTTGCCCCGCCGAAGGGCCAGAGGCAGGAGACTGCGGACCCGCCCGCCGTGCACCAGCCTGTTGCGCTTGTACTTGCCCTCCTCACGGGAACCGTCGGGGCGGGTGGTGCGCCCGTAGCCGTGCCGCCGGTTGCCCAGCCACTCGCCCTCGTAGCGCAGCCCGTTGGAGCGCTGGCTCACCCCGTAGCCGCTGCGCCGGTCCGCGCGCCACTCTCCAGCGTACACCTCTGTGGCCGAGCCCTCGATGAGGGCGGGTGGCGCTGGGGCCGGGGGCCCGCTGGCCTCGGAGCCCGGGGGTCCGGTGCTGCCCACTTCGCTGCTCACCTCGCTGCGCAGGGAGCCCCGCTTGCTACCCAGGGAGCTGCGGCGCCCGCCTGCCCGGAGCCCGCTGAGCAGCAGCGAGCGGCGGAAGAATCCGGCGGCCGCCGGCGTACGCTTTCGGGAGGACACGCCGTCGGCGTCCCCGGGCCCGGCCAGTACGAAGCCGCCCCGGGAGCCAGAGGCCGGGCTGCCTCCCTCGTCGCCCGGCAGGGGCAAGGGCGGGGGCGGCGTCGGGGGGTCGCTGTGGCCGGAGTCCAGGGAGGTGCGGCGGGGTGAGCGCAGCAGCGCCGCCTGATGGTAGGGCACACTCTGGCGCACCCCGTAGCCGTGGCGCTTCCCGGCCTGCCACTGACCCTGGTAGGTGCCTGCGGGAGGGGTAGAGGTGGGAGAAAGAGTCAGAATCCACCGCAAGGTTCCTTGCACCCCAAGTGTCAAGCGCCCCTGGAAGCCCAAATGTCAGGTGGGAGGGGTGGAGACAGCGCGGAGGTCGGGGAAGGGTACCAGGAGCTGGGGACAGGCCACGGTGGGTCAGAAGGTGTGCAAGAGCAGTGAAGACAGGCAGGTAGCAGGAGCCATCCGTGGATTTTGGCAGTGTGGGTAGACAGGGCAAAGGAGAGGGAGGGGTAGCTGGGGTGTTTGAAGGACAGGGTGATGGGGATGTATAAAATAGGCAAACAGGGTTCTGAGGGGCAAGCTGACTGGGGAAATAAGTGTGAGCGGACAGAGGGGAAGTGTTAGGGACAGGCAGGTAGAGAGGGGAGGTGTGAGGGACAGGCAGACAGGGAAGGGGTGAGGGAGACACCGGCCGGCCGGAGAGAGACAAATGAGGAAGACAGGAGGGCAGAAAGGGGAGAAAG
>VBSM01002121.1:36656739-36668484 GCA_008086735.1 Cheirogaleus medius | reverse complement strand
TGTCCAATTAATTTCTTTCTATTTTTAGTAGAGACGGGGTCTCACTTTTGCTCAATCAGGCTGGTCTTCAACTCCTGACCTTGAGCGATCCTTCCGACTCGGCCTCCCAGAGTGCTAGGATTACAGGCGTGAGCCACCACGCCCGGCCTAGATATGATCTTTTAAGGTAATTTTTCATATTTTGTAGGTGATCTTTGTTCCTTTTCATTCTTATTTCTTTTTTCTCCTCTGACTATGTAATTTCAAATAGCCTATCTTTGAGCTCACTGATTCTTTCCTCTGCTTGATCTTTTGTGTCATTGAGAATCTCTATCAAAGTTTTCAGTTCAGCAAATGTATTTCTCAGTTCTAAGATTTCTGCCTGCTTTGTTTTTCATTATTTCAACCTCTTTGCTAAATTTCTCTGATAAATTTCTGAATTTCTTATCCTTGTTATCTTGGAAATCACTGAGTTTCCTTAAAACTGTTACTTTGAATTCTTGGTTAGAGAGTTCACATATCACTGTATTGTTAGGGTCAGTCACTGGCGTCTTGATTTGTCCATCATTTGAGGACGTCATGGTTCCCTGTTTGCTGTTGTTTCCTGTGGATGTACAACTATGTCTTTGCACTGAAGCATTAGTTATTTATTGTAGTCTTCTCTGTCTGGCTTGTTTTGGTTTTTATTGGATAGTTTGCTTAGAGCTTTTTAAAAATTTACCTGTTGATTTCCTTCTTTTTTTTTTTCCCTGCTAGGTTGCTGCCTCCTTTTTAGCACTAGATGGCACCTTAAGCCCAGGTTTGCCTCAGTTGTAGTAGACAATGGGAGTGTTGAAGGTCCAGAATGGGGGAGTTTCCAAAGGGGATATCCTGGTAGTGTGGGAAGGCTGGCTAGGGGTTTGTGCCCAGAGGACTTATGGAATGAACCTCCCACAGTGTGGTGCAGCTGAAAAGCCACTCTGGTTTGGTGTCTGCTTTGGATAAGTGACAGAACAAGGTTTTCAGGACTGGGGATTGTAGTCTCGCCTTCACCCTTTTTTTCTGGCTGTCCTCAGGGATATTTCTCCCCCCTCCTCCCCAGGTACTCCAGATACTTCCGTCGGGTTGAGGCAGGGACAAGTCTCCTTTCAGGGAACCCAAGATGGTGGGGCAACTGGTTGTCTACCTCAATCTCACTTTTTTCAGTATAGAAACCATGAGTTTGAGGGAAATTTTCTGCATGCTTGGTGCTAGGCTGACTGGAGTGAAGTGTTGCAGATGTGGAAGTCCGATTCTCTTACCATCTGCTCAGAGTTTTTTCACTTCTCTGTGGCCCCAGGAACTGTCTCATCCTCATATTTGAGTTCTGGGATATTGCTGGTGATATTCTCGGCACTGCATGTTTGTTATTGGTTTTCTGTGGGGGGAAGTGAAGCCAGCTTGCTTCTATGCCTCTATTTTGGAACCAGAAATTAGTTTCTGGGGCTTACTCTGGACTCAGTGGTTCACCCATCTTATATTCCAGGGTGGAATTTTATCTCTTGCAGGTACAACTGTCATTTCTCACAGAACTTTATTAAACAGGAAATTAGGAGGTGGTAAAGACAGATTAACATATAGTTGACTCTTTCTGTTTGATGAAAATAGAAAAATTGAAAAAAAAATTTAAAATTGACATCTTTGAATAAAAATGGGAACAACTGTTTAGAATGCTGTGTGCCAAGAATAAATGCAGGAGATTTCAGTATCTGTGAAATCCATTATTATTATAGAAAAAGAAGCTTCTCTTTCTGCCCCTTGGAGCCAACAGTTGCCCCACCCCTTTCCTCCCTTTGCCATGTGGGATGCCTTCCTCCAGACATGGCAACCATGAACTCAGTTCCTGCTGTTTATATTCCAGCAACCCTTGACCAGAATTTGCTTTTGCACCAGGGTAAAGGCATTCACATCATGAGGTTAGTCCTCATCCCCACACTTCCCTAGCACATGGACCTTTCCAATCTGTTCTTTGATTACATAGCTTTATAACAACCCTGAAACAGATGGAGGTACAGGCTGATTATAATGTGGACATGGGGAAGTTGAGGTTGATTTCATTCTTCAGTGGGGACTGAGCAGCCAGTATATCCCCTGTTCTGTTGTGTGGGAGATACAAAGGAGGCTTCAGACCTGGCAGGTCAAGTCTTACTTCACACAGCTTGTAGCTCTGGAGCTGTGACTTCAACCAGGACACCTCCCAGCAGCTCTGAGCTCTCCCTCCCTCACTACATGGTGAATGCCTACTGTGAATGGAAGGTACACCTGTGTCTTTCTGTCAATGTTGTGGGTGCTTGACGCATGACACTGACCAGGTGTCCCAGGAAAAGGGAACCACTAGGCCTTAGATTTTTTTTTTTCAGATTAGATGGGAGATAATAGTAATAATAAAAGACATTCACTGAAGCCTTACTATGTACCAAGCCTTGTGCTAAGTTCTGTACTGGTAGTATCTTATTTAATCCTCATAATAAACCTGTGAGATAAGCACTATTATTATCTCCATTTTACAGATGAGAATGCTGTGCATTAGAGAGGTTGATAACTATGTCTTAAATTAGTGGAGATAAACTTTAGCATACAACAGAATCACCTGCAGAGCTTGTTAAAACTGTGTGTGGGACCTCACCCCAGAGTGTGATTCAGTAGTTTGGGGTGGGGCCCAAAAATTTGCATTTGTAACAAGTTCCCAAGTGAGGCCGATGCTGCTGGACCAAGGACCACACTTTGAGAACCACTGCCTTAGGTCATACAGCTATGAAGTGTAAAGTCATGTCCACAGAGCAGTTCTTTTGTCTCTAAAGGCTATGTTTTTTTAAACCACTGCACATGCTGTCTCATTATGGACTTTTCCATGGAGAGTCCCCCAAGCCCTGCCCTTGGTGGGAGATGAATGGGGTAAAGCAGGCAACCCGCTTCACCCTCCTGACCCTAGTCACATCCCTAGCTTTCTCCCCTCCTGGAGAGACTTGACCGACCCTCCCAGCTCTTTTTCCTTGAGGCTCTGTGCTATGGTCTGAATGATTGTGTGCCCCTTAAATTTGTATGTTAAAACCTAATTCTCAATGTGATGGTATTAGGAGGTGGGGCAGTTGGGAGGGGATTAGGTGACAAGGGCACAGTCATTGTAAATGAGATTAGTGTCCTTATAAGAGAGGCCCCAGAGAGCTGCCTTGCCCCTTCTACCACGTGAAGACACCATCTATGAACCAGGAAGTGGGCCCTCACCAGTCATAGAGTCTGCCGGCACCTTGATCTTGGACCTCCAGCAACCAGAACTTTGAGAAATAAATTTTTGTTATTTATAAACCATCCAGTCTGCAGTACTTTGTTATAGCAGCCCAAACAAGCTAAGATACTCCATCACACTGTCAGGAATATCTTCCTAACGCCATTCCACTCTCTCTTATGCCCTGGATTCTACCTAGTGGGTGGGAGGCACCCATAGCAATAATTTGCTAGCTTGGCTTCAAGGCGGTGTGGCTGCTGGTCTTTCTACAATCCTGGGGTTCTTTGTGCCTCTGGATCTGACCTTGTGGCTTCATGCTCCAGACCCTATAGTGACTGAGAATCCTGCCCCCGGGTCCTGACATTGATAGCAAGAACTCTTGTACTGACCTCCTGCTCACTGGTATCTTGACAGGTCTCTTCCTGCGTGGTCAACACCCTGCTTATGCTGGGGCAGGAGCAGTCTTGAATATGTTCAGCATGATTGTGGGCATTCATTCCTCCTGGGTGCATGTCTAAGGTCATAATCTCATCCAGGAAGGGGGCTTCCCTTCACCTTCAAACACCACTGTGTCCCTTTGCTGATAAGCTACAGTAAGAGGAGAGTAAGGTAACTTTAATTGCACTAATATTTAGTGGTGATCCCAGCACCCCTCCCTGCCAGAGCCAAAGCTGGACTGAGGGGGTAGTGTGACCCTGTTCCATAGCAGACAGCATATGTAGGCATAACATGAATGCTGGGACCCAGACACCACATCCAGCAGTTCCAGTGCCTTGCAGGGCTCTCACTGCAAAAGGTCACTGTTTCATCTTTAATAAATCAAGCATTAGATTAAGCACATTAGAAGGCCAATTAACTTATTTCTACTTCTGGCCTTCAGACATGAGTGACAGTGGTGACTTCAGGCTGTGGACAGGAAGGATGAGTGAAGGGTTGGCAGCAGTGGGAGGGGCCCCAAGCCCTGCTCAGGAGACCCCTGAACAACTTTGGAAAGACTCCTGACAGTTTTCATGTTGACTGATGACACAACAGGCACTCTGGTCCTGGCCCTTGGATCAGTGTGACTTCTGTTACCGAAAGCTTGGCAGTTGTCTTCGAGGCCACATCAGAAGAAGAGGACAAGTGGTTTGAGCAGCAGGAAAGAGGAGTTTATTAATTTGCCAGCAAAGGAGGAGGATGGAGACTACTGTCTAAAAATGCCATCATCCTCATAATAAGCAGAAATACAGAGCTTTTAAAGGGTGGGTTCTCAGCTTCAGACAATTGCTGTTCAACTACAGTTGATGATTCTGGTCTTCCCATTTCTCTAGCTTTTCTGCTAAAGACAATTCTTGACCTTCACCCAGGATCCCCACCCACCCACACCGTTCTGTTGTAGTACAAAGAACAAAGGACATTCCCCTGCCCACTAGCCTGAGACAGGGATGCAGGTTTTAGTTCTCAAAAAGAGTGAGGTTTGAAAGTGACAGAAAACATTTTTGCCATTTTTCTCAGGCTATTCCCTCTGTGACACTTCTGAGCTTTTGTCTCCAGGAGCTTTCCCTTAAGTACCCTCTTTCCCATGACAGTCTCACCGGTCTGGTGGAGTGCTTTCCAAGTAGAACTAGGAGTCCTCTGGAATCCACTGGGCTCGTTCCTACTGCTGGGAGTTTCTGACATTGTGTTATCTGTGGTTGTGCTTCCCCCACCCCACTCCAGGCCCTAGAGGGCAGGGCCCCATTCAGGTGCTAAGCAAAGCCTGATCATGGTGAATAAAAAGCTAAAGGCTGTCACATGACCCTGGGCTGTGAACTCCCCCACCCCGAGGCCCCATTGGGTCACCAGGGCCCATGTGCTAGACACTTGGTTTTCTGGATTTGTTCTGAAATTCAAAGCTCAAGCTACTCTACCCAAATCACCTCACTGGGCAGAGATGAAGCAGGTAGGCAGAGGGGAGATGGGGTGCAAGAGCTCTGCAGAACTGTGGTTGGAGCTATGTGCCAGTGGAAAAGAACCCAAACTTTATAAAATAATTTATAGAGGTTTATTCTGAGCTGCATATATGCCACCGTGACCTGAGAGCCACGCGCAGGAAGCCTTGAGCAAGTGATCTCCCTGTGGTTGGGTTAGTTTGTTTTTATACATTTCAGGGAGAAAGGGATTATACATAAAGTCATAAATCAATACATGGAAGGTGTATGTTGATTTGGCCTCAAAAGCCAGGACATCTCGAAGCAGGGGGGCTTATGGGTCAGAGGTGGGTTTAAAGATTCTTTGATTTGTAATTGGTTAAAGAAATGAAGCTTCATCTAAAGGCTTGGCATGTTTTAGGTTAAGATAAGGAAATCTGTTAATCAGAGACAAGCCACCAGACAGACACCAAGACTCAAGTGATCTGTTCAGTAAATTGATGACCTGTAGGTGTGGTTTAATCCTTGTTTTACATGGCCTTAGACCTGTTAACGATTTTGTATCTTATTGTTACAAAGAATAACTCCAAAAGGGACAGGGCATAACTAAGTGTGTCTGATCTCCCTTCTCCTCATGGCCTGCAACTCAGCCTTAAGGGTTTTCAGGAGACCCCTTGGCAAAGAGGGGCTCTGTCTAGTTGGCTGGGGGGCTTAAGGGTTTATTTTAGTTTACATGAGGAACTCCTCCTTAGGCTAGGCTCTGACACAGACAGGTCAGAAAGGTGGGGAGATCGGGGGGGGGGGGGGGGGGGGGGGGGGGGGGGGGGGGGGGGGGGGCAAAGAGGCCTGGAAGCACCAGCCGTTCAGGGAAAGAGGCCTCTGGTAGCCCCATGGGGCTGGACCACTCTCCCTTTGGAATGCATTCATGCTAACTAGACATCAATGTCAAGTGGGTTTTGGATCTGGTGGGCCTTAGGGAGGGAAGGTCAGCAGGCCTGGGGCACTTGAGGCAAGGGTGAAGTTTGTGGTTTGTTAGGCCAATAACCTGACTTCTCCAGACCGTAGTTGCCTCTCTCTGCAGACACGACTTTGGTGTGAGGTCTGAGGTCTGAGGTTATCCACCGGTTCCTCACAGGCCACTGATGCCCCTGAGGAGGCTGCCGGGGGCTCTTCCTCACGCATCTGAGCAGGCTCTGGTGTCAGGCAGGCCCTGCCAGGTTGTAGCTTGTGTGTCTTTGGGAAAGTTGGGCAACCTCTCTGAGACTCAGTTTTCTTACCTATTAAAATGGGTGTCATCTTACCCCACAGGTTGTTAAGAGATTTAAACCATACCACATGGGAAAGTACCTGAAAATATGACTGCAGGACTGTCCCAGGAATTCTTGCACTGGGCCTCACTCCATCCCTTTGCTCCAGCTCCAGGTAGTTGGAGGCTGTGGAGCTACCATGTGGCTCTCTGCCAAAGTATCTGGGCCCAGAGCCTCAGCCCCCAGCCACTGTGGCCTCTCAGAGCATTTGGCTGGTCACTTCTAGTTCCCGGGACTCTGCCTAGGACTCTGGAGCAAGAAGCTGAGTGCCAGGCCGGAGACCCCCTGGAATCCGCTTGGCTGGACCTCCAAGCTGGGAAAGAGGGAGAGGATGTCTGTTTCACCTTCTCTGCAGGGTGGGAACTGGCTCAAGTCTCCCTGCCCTGGCTCAGCCGCCGAACGTCTCCTGCTTCAGGGTTTCATTATTTCTGGATGCAAGGCCATACAGGGATTCTCTTCTCCATTACCTGCTAGGAAAGGGGACAGGGATTGGCTCTGGGTACTTCAAGCTTTGGCCTTGCACTGATTCATGCAGGGCCTTCGCTTGCTAGGAAAAAGGGCTCTGCTCAGAGGTGAGGAATTAAAGATGACACCCTGACTCCCTGCACAATTCTGCCAACCTTAGCCCTGTCTTCACTTGGCTACAGATAGAGGTTAGGTTGTCAGTACTGACCCAATCTGAATCCAATGATTCTTGACTGTGGAGAAGACCTTCGTCTGATAGGGCATATATTCCATAGAGCTTCATAAATAGGGAAATTCACCAAGAGTGCAGTTGTGAGAGGTGAAGAAAAGCCACAGTTAGAGGATAAACCAGAAGGGACTAAGAGAGATTTGTGCCAACAGCAGACATAGCTCTCTAGAAGCAATTAGCAAAGGGTTTGAGCTTCAAGCACTTATCAGAGACTCTCACACGGCACTTCTTGTAAAGTTTTATACATGGTGGTTGCTGAACGAATGACAGCATACAAGGCCCAGCCAGAAGAGAAGGAAAAACACTGGGAGGAAGCACTTGTGGAGGGAAACAGGCCTTTGTGTGGCCTGGGCTGCTGAACAGATGGGAAGACTTGCAAACATAAGGTGGGGCGGGGAGCCCATCTATGCCAAACATGCACAAAGCCAGTGTCCAAGTCTTTGTGTGTCAGAGGTCTAGAATATCCACATATTCTAGGATTGTAGGATTTTTGGGGTTTCCCCATGGCATGACTCTACCAATTTATGCTGACCTTGTGGCCAACTCTGACCCACAGCTTTTTTTCTATTATTCTTATACTCAGCCAGTTGAGCACTAGCCTGTGGTTGAGGGATTTGACTTTTTAATCCCCGTTTTTAGGACAGCAACATTGTTCTAAGAATGAAGGGATCATCTTGAGTCTCTTCTCCCCATAGTAGTCACAGTAAACCTCATATAGTGAAAATCGAATGTGTCACTTCTCTGCTCAAACCCTCTACTGAGAGTAATAGCTGAAGTCTTCATCATGACCTCAGAGCCTGACCCTCTCTGACTTAGTTCCTCTGTCTCCTTTAGTCTGTCACCCTAGCTATACTGGACTCCTTGCTGCTCCTTGAACTATGCCAAACATACTCCTACCTCCTGATTCTGCCTTGGTTTTTCCCATGGCCTGGAACATTCTTGACTCCTTCACTTCCTCAGGTCTCTGCTCACCTATTGCCTCTTCAGAGAGGCCCTCCTGATTTGGCCCATATGAAACACTGCCCCATCCTGCAGCCCCTGTCCCCCTCACCTTGCTGCATTTTTATAAGCACTTCTTAGCACCTGCCATTTTATGTCTACTTGTTTATTACCTGTCTCCCACACAGGAATGTGGACTCCTTGAAGGCACAGATTTTTTTAACTTACTTCTGTGTGACCAGCACCTAGAGTAGTGGTGCCTGGTACACAGGAGGTGGTGAATAAATATTTACTGGCTGGATTAATAAGACATGAAGACTTTTAAAACACCCACAGTGTAGTACTCTGGGAGGCCGAGGCGGGTGGATCGCTCAAGGTCAGGAGTTCGAAACCAGCCTGAGCAAGAGCGAGACTCTGTCTCTCCTAAAAATAGAAAGAAATTAATTGGCCAACTAAAAATATATAGAAAAAAATTAGCCAGACATGGTGGTGTGTGCCTGTAGTCCCAGCTACTTGGGAGGCTGAGGCAGTAGGATCGCTTGAGCCCACGAATTTGAGGTTCCTGTGAGCTAGGCTGACGCCACGGCACTCTAGCCTGGGCAACAGAGTGAGAGTCTGACTCAAAAAAACCCCAAAAAACACCCACAGTGCTCTGTACCCACAAGACAGCTCTTTCAGGGGTGTCCTTGGCCGTCACATTCTGGTCAGCCCTCTGCAAGGGCTGAGGTAGTTCACCTGTGCTTCCTACCCATGAGGGCTGAGTCCATCACGAGGGTATCTGCAGGAGTAGGAACCCTGGGCCCGTTCCTAGGTGCATTCTGTCATCAGAGGCAGGGCTGGGAGCATGCAGTGTGGGGCAGGCTACTGGAGGAGAGAAGGTGGCTACTCCATGGGCCCATGTGTTTGCTGAGGGGGAAGGTTGACAGTCCTGACCTGGGCAGCTCTATCTCCACTCTGCTCTCCTGCACCACGTCAGACCCTGCCCCTCACAAACTTTCACAAGAGGAGGCTGTGTCTGCCTCCAGCCCACTCCTAAGCACCCACCACCCCTTGAGGATGCCTTCTGGAAGGTTCTCAAATGATCATCCTCTCCCCAGGCATCCTCCTCACCTCTCAGCAGCAGCGACTGCTTCTTACCATACCCTTCTTCCCCAGTCTCTTTTGCTGTCAGGGCCAGCACAGTCCTAATTTGCCTCCTCCTTCTCTGACTTCTTCTCTTTGGCTTCCTTTCCTCTTCCCACCCCTTGCATGGAAGGATTTCTGTATCATTCTGGGTCCAGGCAGGAAAATGATTCCACGCAAGGCGTTTCAGACAGAGGGAATGTGTGCAGGGCTTGGTCACTCCCACGCTGGAGGGTTGGAAGAGCAACCGGAGATGCCGCAATGACCAGACTTGGTAACTACAGGAAGCAGCTGCCCCCCAGGGCTGGGGGGACAGAAGAGAAGAGGCGGTGCCACCAGAGCCTCTGGCCCAGTGTGTGCTCAGACCGCTGAACCGGCCTCATGGGACAGTCCAAGGGCCTCTGGGGCCTGGTGTCGCCACCAGGTGCAGTTCAGTGGCTGCTGGGGGTGCCTGAAGAGTGAGGCGGCCAGCAGAGGGCGAACCACAGCTCATGGGCCAAATCCACTGCCGCCTGTTTCTTCACTGCCCATGAGCTAAGAATATTTTCCACATTTTTTAAATGGCTGAAAAAATGAAATAGAAGAAATGTCTTATGTCCCATGATATTATAAAACATTCAGACACTCGTGTCCATCAATAAAATTCTATTGTAGCACAGTCATGCTGGTTCATTTATATAGTGTTTGTGGCTGCTGGAAACATGGCAGAGAACAATAAAAAGAAGGGTCCCACTCCCCACGGCCAGAAAGCATGAGGGTTAAGGGCACAAACTCCACAGCCAGACTGCCTGGGCTTGCATCCCAGCTCCACTGATGACAAGCTGTGTGACCATGGGCAAGCTACTCTGCCTCTCTGTTCCTCAGTTTCATCCTCTGAAACATGGAGATGTTCAGAGTGCAACATTTTAGAATTGGGAAGATTAAATGAGTTAGAACAGTGCCTGGAACTAAATAAGAGGGAGGATGTGTTATGTTGTTAGTATCAGCTTGCAGAGTTTACATTCTAGTAGGGGAAGGAACAGCCAAGCAAACAAGAAAAATATTAGGCAGTGACAAGTGCCATGAAGAAAACGAAAGAGAAAAGAGGGAGAGAGCGTTGCTGAGTGTCCGCCTTGTACCAGGTGGTCAGAGAAAGTCTCTACTAGGTGACATTGAGCAGCCATGAAGTGTTTGTGGAAAGAGCTTTCAGGGACGGGAACGACAGAGGCTGTGAAGGGGGCCTGAGCAGAGGGCCTGGGCTGGAGCACGCGATGAACGGGAGAGTGCTGGAGGTGGTCTCAGAGAGGCTTCTGGCCAGACTCTGAGGGGCTTTGTAAGTTGGGGAAAAAATAGGGATTTGATTCATAGGACAAGCGTAAGCCATGGCAGGGTTTTTTGTTTTTTGTTTTTTTGAGACAGAGTCTCACTCTGTTCCCTAGGCTAGAGTGCCGTGGCATCAGCCTAGCTCACAGCAACCTCAAACTCCTGGGCTCAAGTGATCCTTCTGCCTCAGCCTCCTGAGTAGCTGGGACTACAGGCATGTGCCACCATGCCCGGCTAATTTTTTCTATATATTTTTAGTTGGTCGATTAATTTCTTTCCATTTTTAGTAGAGATGGGGTCTCGCTCTTGCTCAGGCTGGTTTCTAACTCCTGACCTTGAGTGATCCGCCCACCTCGCATGGCAGGGTTTTAAGCAGAGGAGATTTATCTTTAAAAAGATAATTCTGGCTGCAGGTTGGCTGGAAAATAGCTTCTAAGCATTTAAAGGTGTAATGATGGGGTCAGTTAGGAGGCTACTGCAATAATAGTATAGATGGGAGAGGACAGGAGACATGGAGAGAAGTGGAAAATCCGATGCGTGTTTTGGAGGTGAAATCAACAGGACTGGCTGATGTAGGAGGATGTAGGAGGTAAGGTGAAGAGAAAACTCAAGGGCAACTCTCAAATTTTTAGCTGTAACTCCTTCCTGAGATGAGGAGATGTGGAGAAACAGATGGGTGGGAAACAAGAATTCTACTTTGGGCCAGGAACGTGGTGTGCACCTGTAGTCCCAGCTACTCAGGAGGCTGAGGTGGGAGGATCCTTTGAGCCCAGCCTGGGCAACAGAGCGGGACCTGGTCTCAAAAATAAATAAACAAATAAATTTAAAAAAGAATTTGTTTGGCTATGTTTGGTTGGGAAAATCACTTAAGCTCTCTGAGCTTCAGTTTCCTTATCTAAAGTATGAAAATAACAATAATGTCCCCTGAAAGGGCAGCCCTGCTGAAATAACAGGAAAATATCTAACCCCGCAATTGTCTAATAACAGCTAAAGATCAATCACAAGCTCTCTCTCCCCATTTCTCTCCCTAGCTAGCAGGCACCCTGCAGGGACTCTGTTTTCACAAACACCTGAAAGGATCCTAACAGACAAAAAGGAAATGTAAATCTTTCTCTTTGCATTCATCAGAAACTGCCTTTAGAATGTGTTTCCATAGCCTCAAGGCGTTCCTGAGAAGCTCATGGATGGACAGCAGGGGTGCAAATGCCAGGCCTTAGTGTTAGAGCCGGATCTCCCGTAGTCCCACCAGACAGAGAGACAGAGTCACCG
>VBSM01002121.1:36609182-36656639 GCA_008086735.1 Cheirogaleus medius | reverse complement strand
CGTTAGCCCAGTATGTTGCAACCTCTGTTACAAGATAAGGTGTGTTCTACATTAGTTTCCTGCATAAAACCATATCTCAGGGGCAGAATCACATCCCCTGTATAAGCCCGACTACATTTCAGAGATAACCAAGTCTCCAGGAACAGAGAAAACAAGAAAGACAGAGAAACTGACATCTGGCAGCTGCCTGCTAGTTACCCCACAACAATCACTTCTTTTTTCTTTGTCCCCATAAAATTACCAAGCCACTTGGCCTCACTGCTGCCACCCCTTTCTCTTTCCTTGGGATGCCACACTGTGTCTCTCTCTCTCCCCCTCTCTTTCCTCTCTCCTTTTCTCTTTTTCATTCTCTCTGTCCTTCTAAAGGATAAGATAAACTTTTTTACTTCTATATATTAATCTTTGCGTGAGAAATCTTTCTGCACCCTCAGCGTGAGCACCTACTGGGCTTTCCACCCTAACATTCCCATATGCAGAACTGCATTGTGGTTAAGAGAGCAAATGCCTGGGCTTAAATCTCAACTCTGCTGTTTATTAGCTATGTGAACATATATGTAACAGTTACTTTGTCTCTCTGGGCCTCAGTTTTCTTATCTGTATAATAGGGATGATCATAGTACCTACCTCAAATGGTTGTATGAAGGTTAAAAGAATTAATATCTACAAAGTGCTTAGAATAGTTTCTGACACATAGTAAAGCTATACTAGTATCATAGATGTGTAAAAACAAATAGAGTAGAATTGAACCTTGTATTATAATAGATAAGTGGTTCCCCTCTCCAAGATAATCCTTAGCCGTTGTTAAACAAACAAACGCTTGTCCCCTCTGGAACATACTACATGTATCTGCACAGTTCTGTATAATCTCTTCTAGAAAATGGAAGAGGACAGAAACTTCCCAATTCATTTTATAAAGCTAGTACTACTCTGATATTAACATCAAACAAAGATGGTACCGAAAAAAAGAAAAATAAAAGAAGAGAAAACTATGATCCAATATTCCTTATTAATATAGACACAAAAACCCTGAACAAAATATTAGCAAATAGAATTCAGCACTATATAAAAATCAGTATACATCATGACCAACCAGGGACGCAAGGCTCATTCAATATTCAAAAATCGATCTATGTAATTTACCATTACAACAGGCTAAGGATGATTCTCCTATGTTTTCTTCTAAATGTTTTATGTTTTACCTTTAAGTCTGCATTCCATTTTGAGTTAGTTTTTGTGTAACGTGTGAGGTTTAGGGAGAGGCTGACTTAATCAACACACCTGGTTCTGGGGCCCTGGGAGACAGCAGTAGTGAGTGGGTGGTGGGGAGAACAGGGGTGGAGGAGAGTCCTGGGGACGTTCTGTGTACTATATGTGAAATGAATACCTTACTGATTCTTAGAAAAATAATTTATGACTCAGCAACAGTTTGTTGAATCAGTAGCTAGAACTGATGGGAAATTATATCCTCAGGAAAGAGGAGGATGGTGGAAAAGGCTTGTGAAAGTTCTTGGTAGGGAGCCGTGGAGGACATGACATCAATCTTTCCAATAATTGACCCGTAATTTCCAGGAGCCTGAGATGTACTCAGCTGGTGAAGCCTGCGGGGTAGATGGGAATCGACAGACCCTTGGTCAGGGTGGAGTCTCGTGGAGGAGCATGTTAGAGATTTTGCCCATGGGCAGGTGGCTGTATAGGAACCTGTTCTCTGAGTTTTCTTCCTCCGGGAAGGAATGGGTGATGGGCAGCTAGGGGAAGATCTGCCCATGGGCCTGGCTCTCTGTGCTGTGCATGGGGTGGCCTAGCCAGGCCTGGCTGCCCCTGGGGCAATTGTAAGCCTACTACTCTGCCCCTCAGATTGCAGAGCTAGGGGGCCAAAGGTGGAAAGGCATCAGGGGAGTGGGTTTAGGCTGGGAAATAGGTTAAAGCCTTAGTGAAAATGGAAGTCCCCCCAAATGGGCCCCAGGGAGTTTGAGGGCAATGGCATCAGATTCCCTTCTCTGATCTTTTGTGGGGCAACATACTGCCTCATCTCATCATCCCCTGCGGCCCAGCGGGTGTGAGGGCCAGGGCGGGGCACACAAGTGAGGCTGGGACTGGGCCTTCTCCCGGCTCTGGCATGGGGTGGCCACAAGTATTGAGGCCAGCCATGTCATAGACATAAAAAGAAGAGGGAACGGGAGTTACCATATGCTCAATGCCTGGTGTGTTCCAGGCATGCTGCCAGGTGCTTCACAGGTGCAAACCACTTCAACTCTCCTGGTGGTATCATCACCTGCATTTGACAGATGAGGAAACTGACAAGTTCCTCGTCTCGGGAGACAGAGTCTCAATGCTCTCATTCTGTCAACAGTGCCTTCTGTTTTCCTGTGCCAGCGCTACCGCGTCTGATTCTGCAGGTCTTGTCACAGTGGGCTCAGCCTTTCTGACAATACTTTCTATTGACAATGACAAACCCAGGTACTTCCAGGGTCAGGCACTGTTACCCTGCCCGTTTCCCTTACGCATGAATCAGAGCCACTAGACGATAACCACTAATCACTCCTGTTTTAGAATATTTTCCCTTAATTCAACAGATTTTCTTATATCGTACACAAAAAGAAATGTACAAGATCCTCATTACAACAGTGTTTATAGCAACAAAAAAGGGAAACAATTAAATGCCCATCAATAGGGGCATAGTTAAATCAAATGGGGCAGGGTTTTCAAACTTTTTGGTCTCAAGGTCTTAGATGTTCTTCAAAATTATTGAGGACTCCAAATAGCTTTTGTTTATGTGAGTTATATCTGTCAATATTTACTATAATAGAAATTAATACTGAGAAAATAAAAAATTATTTTAAATTACTTATTCATTAAAATAATAAACCTGAGGTGATGGATATGCTAATTACCCTGATTTGATCATTACACATTTTATACATGTATGGAAATATCACTCTGTACCCCATAAATATGTACAATTATTACATGTCAACTAAAAATAAAAGGAAAAAACTATTATGTTGTCATATAAATAACATTTTAAATAAAAAAATCTGTATTGTCTAAAACAAAAAAAGTTAGAAGTGTGGCATTGTCGCACACTTTTGCAAATCTCTTTAATATCTGACTTAATAGAAGACAGCAGGACTCTATACCTACTTTTGCATTTAATCCGTTGCAATATGCTGTTTTGATGGAAGTGTATAGAGAATATGTGGCCTTGCACAGATATGCAGTTGCAAAAGAGTATTAACTTTTTCAGATAGTTATGAATATTCTCCTTTGATACTACACCAAAACTTGACAAATGGTAGTTTCCTAAAGGATAGTTGCAAGGTGGAATCTGAAGCCAATTCAATGCATTTTTTATACTGTTATCTTAAAATTCCATTGTTCTATCTTGTATTTTGAATGGATATTTCATCTACCCATGATTTTGTAACAGTTTATTGCATCAGTCATCTGGAAAATTTTGGTTCACTGAGATATGAAGATCTTCCGCATATTGACGTATCCCATTGTACGATATCCAAAAATCATACTGGTTATTATCGAGATTGATCTCACTGGAAGAATTTCATAGTGTCAGGCAGTTGTCAAGCTCATGATGTCAGATACAAATTTTTCACAATTCTAATCTCTATTGGAAAGTTCAAATTTTATCACTGGCAGCAAATATTGTCAACTAATTTCCTTGAAGTGCCAGTCTCTGTTTATTTTTGAGGAAATGTCTGCCAAATATCCAAACGTGAATCATCACAGCTTGTCTGTCAGTCATTCTGTGCGGTGAAAACAGTGTTGCACGAGAAAAGCAGACAGTTCAGATCATATCTCAAACGACTGCGCAAATGTTTTTTCTTCAGATAACCATCGTTCTTCAGTATACAGTAGCAGGAACGTTTTACGTATACTTTCCGTTTCTTCACAAAGAATGTTGAAAAGATGTGTTCTCAAGCATCAAGATGTAAGAAAAGAATTTGAAGTGAAACTGGCTTTCCCCCGCTCGCTGCAGGTGTGTGGCGGGGAAGAATAGAACGACTACTTGGACAGTTTGTTGCCGTTGCCTTGACTTGTGCTAAGAGCCAGCAGTTTTTCCCGCCATTGCTTTTGTGTTGTCGCTGGAAATACGAAAACCATTGTTCCAGGAGAAACCACGAGAGTCAAACGTATTTGTCAACAGTGAGAATTTCACTGCCACTTGTGTTTGTTGCCAAGTATTCACGTAAAAGATTTGTTGGCGCTGATACTGGATGAATATAAGAAAACAGCAAGTCCCTGTGTCGGGGCAAATGTACGATTCTTCAGACAAGAGATGAACTCAGCCTTCATGTCTGCAGCTACATCTTTAATTTTGGTGAGTGTATTGTTGTGAAGTGGCAGTGCCCAGGCCTTCTTTCACTGACTTTTCATCCAGCAAGCATTCAGTGATGTCAACGTATAAGGCTTTATTATTAATATCTCTCAGCCATTGTGTGGGCTTTTCCAGCTAATGCAATACACTAACTGACCCTGTAAGATGCTTCAGTAACTTTTTTATTTCTAGTTTTGAAAAGCTAAAATTTTTGCCTTTCAGAGAGCTCATCAGATCTACATTTAAAATCATCAATTCCTTTTTCTCTAAACTCTGAATAATTGGTCTCAAAATGATGCTGCAACTTACGTAGTGCTATAATACTATTCAAAATGTGCCGTTGTATACCATAATAATTTAAACTATTAATATACAGATAGATAAGGGAAATACAGATTTCATCATATTTTGTTTCTTAGTTTTTGCACAGTTTTTTGGAGTATATTCCTCCTTTCAGCTAGTCAGAGAACTCTCTGATATGTCAATTTCATCTTCTGCAGTGTTTTTTCCATGGACGGTGCAGCCGTGGGTTGAGAAAACAAATCTTCTAATCTATCTGTCTTAAGCCAATGATAAATCTTTAAATATAAGAATAAATGTATTATAAATAAAGGATCTTATGTGTTAGAGTAAAATATTAAATTTAACAATTTTAGATAACAGTATAAAATTCCTAAAGGTTTTTAAAAAGCATTTAAAAATGTTATTGCAAAACAAGATAAAGTGTACTTGTTTCTTGTGATTCCAGATAGGTACAAGGAAAACTTCAGAATTCCAAAATAAAAATTAATCAGAAGATAGAATGGAGATTATAGCAGGTATAACTTAAGATAGCTAGGAAGAACATGGTAAAACTCCAAGAAGAAACTGAGTTAACTTCTGAAAATGCATATATTTATACTTTAAATATACTTCTTTAGAAAAATTTGGAAAACATAAGAATAGACACATATACATTTCATAGCTGTCAGAGCAATTATGTCATTACATGCCAAGTAGCTTCTGGAAAACTGTACTGTATGTTTGTGAGAGAGTGAGGGTGCAAAACACAGATAATGTCCTACTATTATTACAAAAATAATTTTGATCTCATAGAACCCCTGAAAGGGTTCCCTAAGGGGTTCCCACCCCACACTTTGAGAACTGCTAAACTAGGGCACTATTTATTCTGTGGAATATGATACAGCTTTAAAAAAACAATGAGGTAGATATACACTGACATGTAAGAACAATGTGTTTACAGTATAGTACACACAAATATACAAAACAAATCTACATAGTCTATACTTACATATATGTATGCAAATGCAAAGAAAAATTCTAGAAGAACACACTGTTGACTGTGTTTACTTTTGAGAAGGGTACCGGGATCTAGTGGCTTAATGATAAAGAACTTTTGCTTTATCTGTATTTTTAAAATGGTTATAAGGAGAATGTACTCATGTATTACTGGTGTCATTTAAGTTTATTTTATAAAGGATGTTTTGTCTTCACTTTTCTTCTGGGTGATGTGTAAAATGTATACAATTTTTGATATTTTTTCAGATCAATTAATAAGCTTGTTGTCACTGTTCTCTGGAGAATCATCACTAGGGCAAAGGAGTATGATTGCTAGATCAAATACAGGATACACAGTCTGAATTTCAAATAAGCCATGAATATATTTTTTAGTGTGTAATATTTGGGACACATATTTATACTAAAAGATCAGTTGTGTATCTCAGATTAAAATTTAACTGGGTGTCCTATACATTATTTTTTTTTTGGCAAGTCTGGAAACCTCATAAATGGGATATGAGGAAGGATATTTTTGTTCCCAGATCCATTGGCCACTTGTTAATGCTCATTGGAGCGTGTTGTGTGCCACCTTTGTGAGCCACAGCTCACCAGAGGGTAAGACGAGAAGTTCGAGAGGAGAATATTGGGGGCAAAGTCAAGTTGGCAAGCTTAACTTCTCTCCTGAAAAATGTGTTTGTTGCTTATCAAGTTAGCGAGATGTTAAGATATGGGGGTGGAGGATGAGTTGGAGGGAGGTTGTTATTATTGCAATCGGACGTTTTGTTTTTGTGCTTAAATATACATGTGTCTTTCACAAAATGTAGCCTTTGGAGTTAGGCTTGTGTAAATCTGCTGTAGCCACTATAAGGTTGGTAACTTTCCTGTTTCTGGGCTCTAACCAGGTCTTTCTACATTACCCCATGGCTACCAAAGGCCGTGGCTATAAGGGGGGTTTCTTTTGAGATGGTAAAAGGTCATTGCAAGAACTTGCTTTTCCATACTCTTTTCTTCCCCCTCAGGGAGATGTACATATACCACCTTCCCTATTTCTTATTTTCCCCATTTTTGTCTTATAAAATTTCACCATGGTCCATACTTCTTCAAATATATAAACCTTTAGGTTTTTTTTCTTCTTAGTTTTTTTCTCCCCTCTTTTCTTAGTTTGTTCCTTCTTTTCTTCTCCCTTTTAGAGTTTGCCCATAGGAAAATCTCTCTCGATTTTTCATCTCCCCAATTTGTAAACCAACTAATCTACCAACCAATCAATCAACTAACTAGTCAACCAACCAACGAACACATCCCAGAGACAAAGATTGGAGGGTGCTGCCATCTGGTAACACTGTATTTAGTGTAGAGCTCACCTCTGTGAAGACAGTCCCTGCTACCGTAGGAAATCAGCCTTGAGTGTCTAGGCTTAGGGGAGGCTGGGGAAGGGTCACCACTGGAGAAGGAAGGGGTTGGGGGCAGCTCAGGATCCAGGGCCATCAATTCTCATGGAAACATCTGGCTTTTTTCAAACATCAGATCTACAGGTTTGCCCTCAGTTTGTCTTTTTTTTTCTTTTAAAAATCAGCTCTATCAAGATATAGAACATTCCCATCACCCTAGAAAGCTTCCTTGTGCCCCTGTACTCAGACAACCACTGATTTGATTTCTATCACTATAGCCTAGTTTTGTTTATCCTAGAACTTTATATAAATTGTCCTTTTCCTTTGACTTTGCTCATGTAAATTTTTTCCATGTAGAAATAAAAGAATTATTGTAGGTTTTATGTGTTCTTAAAAAATATTTAGATCTTTGATCCATCTGACATTTGTTTTAGTGTATTGTGTGAAAGGCACAGATCTAATTTCATTTCTTTTTCCTCAGAGAGCTACAGAGTTGTCTCAACATCATTTATTGATAAATCTTTTTTTCTCACTAGTCTGAATGCTACCTTTATCATATTTTAAATTCCCAAGTGTGTTTGGGTCTGTTTCCGGACACTCCCTTCTGTTCCTTGGATTTGTCTGCACATGTATTAATACAATACTGTTTTAATTATGGCTACTTTATTCCTAAAATGGCTCATATTTTAGGATTTTCTGCTCTGTCTCTTCGATGGGTTATATATTAGTTGTCTATTGCTGCATAACAAATTACCCTAAAATGCAGCAGCTTGAAAATGTGTTATCTCACGGTGTCTGAGAGTCAGGAGTCCGAGAGCAGCGTAGCTGGGTGGTCCTGGCTTGGAATTTCTCATGAGGTGGTGGTTAAGCTGTCAGCTGGGCTGCAGTTGTCTCAAGACTTGCCTGAAGCTGAGAGATTTTTTTCTAAGCTCTGTCATACAGTTGAGTGAGCCGGCCTTAGTTCCTCGCTGGCTGCTGGCTGGAGGATCTGGCTCCTGGCCGCACAGGTCTTGCCATCAGGGTGCTCCCAACATGGCAGCCAGGAGTGATGGGAGAGAGCCCAAGACAGAACACGCAGGTTTTTATTAAATATAACCTAATCTCAGAAGTGACAGACCATTACCTCTGCCAACTCCGGTCTGATGTGTGGGTGTGGGTGCCTGCTGGCAGGGGTCACGGCCCGATTAGAGGCTGGCCACCCCAGTTCCCATCATGGCTCTCTTCTCTTCTGGGAGCTCTCATACACTTTATGAGGCTGTTTCTACCTATGACCAATAATTCCCAAATCATTCTCCTTACTGTTATCTTTCTTTCCTGAGCTCCAGAACTGTTTATCCAACTGCGTGGGTACCTCCTCTGAAGTATCCCATAGTGAGTTCACTGTGGCTTTTCCCATGCTTTCCTCAGGGCCTGCTTCCCCTTTGACGTGACATTGCACTTATTCGATTCCTCCATTAGACGGTAAGCTTATTTTCACGTATTTATTTATTTTTGTAAGCTTATTGAAGGAAGGGACTATGCTTTCATTATTCTTGTGTTTGTAGTACTTGATCCAGTGCCTGGCATGAAATAGGTGCTCATAAAATAGTTGGGTCCAGATGACAACCTGGGTGGTATATGGTCACCTGGAGCTCTACAGTCATTAGTCCTGGATAGTGCCAGAGGCCTGACCTGGGGGGAGGAGCTGCTCAGTTGACTGTTGACTCAGTTGACTGACCACAGGACCGACGCCTGCGGTCTCCTTCTGGTGCTGGTGGGAATGTCTTTGCAGCCTTGGATCCAGCTCTGCCTCCCCAGGCAGCTGAGCCTGTAGCTGCTGTCCTTCTTCCCCCTAGCCCACTCCCACAGTGTGGGGTCTGGAGCCTGCTTGAGTTGGGGGCTGGAGACCCACGGGTCCATCTGTTTCCATTGTGAGAGAGCATCTCTGGGGATAGTCAGCCTGCCAGGAATGGGTCCTTAGTAGCGTGCGGCATTCTGTCGCACATTACTCACACAGCAAGTCCTGCCCTCCCCGCACGCTTCCTCTTCAGCTGTGGGTGAGGCCTCTTCTCACACCCTTTCCCCCACCTTTCTGAATTCTGATATGAATTGCAGGAATCCTTGAGTTTCTCAGATAGAATCAGCAGTGCCTGAAACCCAGCCTGCTGCTTACTCACATCCTCACACTCAGCCGCAGACTCCACGACAGAGGGGCTCCTCACCTGTGCTCCGGAAAGACAGAGCACAGCCAGGTAAGGGATGGTGTGGCCCAGGCCAAGACTGCTTCACTGCCTCCTTCACTGCCTTGGCTTTGGGGTCAATGGCAGCTGGAACTGCCCATCTTCACTCCTTACTCTGTGCTGGCGTTTCTCTCCCTGGTTCTATGTTTGCAGCCTGGTCTTTATTTCTTCTTTGATTCTCATAGCAAAGCTCTTGGGGCTATGGGAGCTCTTAGGACTGCCCAAGTCAGCCGCTTATTGTACCAAGGTACAGACAGAGGCCAGAGAGGGAACAGACTTGCCCAAAGTCACACAGCTTCTGCTGACATCTCCTTAATCTCTCTCTTTTCTGATTTTTAGTGCTTCTAACTATTCCATGTCTCTCATTCTCTCTCCCCTAATCTTTGTTTTCTTTCCGTTTCCTTTTCCTTTTCCCTTCTCTTCTCTCTTTGGATCCTGTGCTGAATGCCATCCACCTCCAAGATGGGACTAGGTCAAGGGTACGTCTATTTGGCTCCCCCACCTCCATATCTGAATTGGGGCATCTGAATTGCTCAGCTTGGAAAGGGGTATTAGAGTGGGCAGTGCCAGGCTCAGGGGCCACACTAAGCTCCCAGGACTTGTGGGCACCTCCACTCCAGCTGGCCCAGCTGACTGCTTCAAGGTGGAGCATGAGTGAGTGGGGGAGGGTGAGCTGGAGGCCTTCCTTGAAAGCTGCTTACTCTCACCATCCCCAAAAAAGAGGCGCTTTGCCCGGGAAGAGGAAGCAAGGGAAACAGAAGAGAACTGACCTCATTTCTGCAGGTTGTTTACCTGCAACAGGTCAGAGCTGCTTTGCCTTACATGAAGTCAGCTTTCCTGCAAACCACCCTGAGGCAAGTTCAGACAAACCAGGCTTGGTGAGAACTGCTGCAGGTTAGAAAGGGGACAGTCACAGACTTGAGGAGAAGGGAACACTTCTCAGAGGTGCTATAACTCGGCCTTCCAGCAGGGGGTGTCCTGTTCCGACAAAAGGTGAGTCCTCTTTTTCCTGCCGCCCTCCCAGACAAGGAGACCAGATTCCTCTCACCCTGGAAAGGGGGTTGATCTGTGCTCTCGGTTGTGGGGTGGGGTGGGAGAGAGGAGTCCCCCAGGAGGGCATAACAGGGTTTAGAATCTGGTGTCCTGTTTAGGAAAGGTAGACCAATCAGGAGCTGAAACCTCTTCATCCCCTCGAAATGTAAGGCTGTAAATATGACCTTGCAGGAAGGAGAGAGCCCTGTGAGCGAGTCAGCGAGAGCAAGCATGGAGAAAGCAGCTGGGAGAAAAAAGGGAGGAGGCCCAGCACCTGTGAAGTGTGTGCAAGTAGCTTATCACAAGAGATATAAATTGGAAACCACGGCTTTCCTCCCAAAGCAGAACTTTTGGTCACCTTCATTATGACACTGAGTACAGACTGATATTTAATCTAAATTTTGTCCACAATTCCTGAGCAGCACCCATTCGCTTATAATTTATAGCTCCCGACCCCTAACTCCAGGGAACTGGGTTATGCAAGGGTTGCTAAGGAACGAAGGGAGATGCAGTAGGTAAGGCAGGGGTTGCTTAGTAACCAGGAGTCCCTCAGTGATGGAGTGGCCAGAGCAGGTCTGGAACTGATGAGGGTCTGTAGACAGTCATCCAACGACACAGCCTCCTTAAAGTTCACGTCTGTCAGCCCCTTGGCCCAGAGCTGCCAAAACCTGCTTCTCTGCATCTTCCTGGCACTGTCCCACATGAAAAGCACATCCCCAAGTCCCTGAGTGCCCTCGCCAACCCCTTGCTCCAACCCCTCTCCACCTCCCTCAGCAGGAGGCTGAGGAGATTCCTAGAAGAGTAGGGGAGGACAAGCCAGTGGGAATCTCCTACTGGGGGAGGCAGGAGCCTCTGGGCCAGCACTGGTGCGGAGCTGGGGAATTTGGGGACTGGAGAAAGAAGGTCTCCTGGACAAACATCTCTGGCATCTTTCCAGTTCATGGTGAAATGCCTTCATACCTGAGTCTCCCATGCCAGATCCTCATCCTGCCTTCACACCTGCGCATATCTGCAGAGGCACAGCCTTCCCTTCTGGGGTCCTCCGGAGGGAATGCGTCTGCACACTGCAGCCTGGCGGGGGCTGCTTTGACTGGCCCAGCTCCATGGGCCTTCCTCCAGAGACCTTCACTTTAACGTGGGCCTGGTGGAGCCATTCAGAGCCCAGTCGGCTTTCTCAGGCATGAGTCCCCATCCTCTGCTCTCCAAGCTCATAGTGTTCCTGCTGTCTCCAAAACACCCTGGACGTGCACACCTCCCTCAGTCTGTCCCCCTATCCTGCTGCTGCCCCTATCAAAACCCTCCTCAATCTTGCAAGTCTTGTTTATTTGCAGCTTCCCTACCCAAGACTTTCCCAGCCTCGTGGACATTTGACTGACCTTTCTGAGCACTCCCTGAGTTTCATGCCCTGGGCAGGGCTCTGGGCCCAAGAGGGAGAAGTGAAGCCTGCTCCGAAGGGGCTCACGCTGGTTTTGGTGGCCTTCTCATTCCTGACCCTCAGCCTCCTGGTTAGGATACTCCCCGGAAACCATTTGTAAACTGAATGTTTATAATCAGAAAGCTTGTTGTTCAAAACAAAGTCCTTTGCACAGAGTATCTCTGAGAAAGTATTTGAGACGCTGGCAAAGTTGCTTCTGAGAAGGTAATTGGGAGATTTAATTTTTGCACTAGTTTTGACCTGCTTGAATTTTAAAATTTACCAGGAGCAGGTAATCTTTACTTTTAAACTTTTCATTGTGAAATATAACACATACATTAAAACTATATGCATATATTATATATATGTATATATAAAAATCTCCATTAATACCACGTAACCATCACTTGCTCATAAAACAACACTGCCAGCACCCCAGAAGCTCTTTGATTTGCCCCCTCTAATCATAACCTTCCTTTCCCCCCAGAAATACTCACACTCCTGACTTTTATGGTAATCACTGCCCTGTGTTTCACTGTAGCTTTATTAGCCCTTTGCAGTCTTAAACAACATAGAGTTCTTTTGCCTGTTTTTGAAACTTGTGGAATCACATACCATGTATTCTTCGGTGTCTGGCTTTTTTCATTCAACTATAACTTTTTAAGATTCATTTACGTTGTTCAGTGTAGGTTTAATTCACTAATGTTTATTATTCTATAGTATTCCATTATGTAAATGCAACACACTTTATTTATCCATTACACCATTATTGGGCATGTGGACTTGTTTCCAGTTTGGAACATACTATGACAAACAATGCTGCTGTGAACATGTGTGTACTGACTTTTCGTACACACGTGACTTCCCTTCTGCAGGCTGTGAGGTCTCTGCAGTCAGGAGTCTGTATTTTCACTTCCCCACACAATGCCACAGGGCTTTGGATGGCATAAGTGGTTGTACTTACCCTCCATTCAGCAGTGAATGAGAGTTTCTGTTGATTTTACTGTTCAATTAGAAGCAGTTAATTAAAATTGATAACCGGTATAATTATTTGTGGGTGCCTGGCATCCTCACTTGACTGGGAAGCTCCATGGTGGGGGTCCAGGGCTGGTCTGTGGTTCGCCAGGTGTCCCGGCATCTCCTGCCCAGCACCTGACACATTGCAGGTGCTCAGTGCTTGTTTATGGAATGAATGAAAAAATAAGCCTTGTCTACTGAATGTTGAGTCTCACATTTTTAATTTGTGAGTAATTTCCCCAGTTTTATAATTGGGATGTTTTCATGGATTGGTTTCCTGACCTGAGGCTCAGATGTTTAAAATTCACCCTGACAGCCTGACACTCTGCCCTCTCTCCTGCTGGCCTTGTCTGTCTGGGGAGGGAGGGGGGTAGATTACCTTCATGCTCACTGATGGCATCGGTGATAAGTGAAATTGATCCTTTCCCCCAGGGCTGATTCATCAGGAAGCTGCCTAGGCACCACCATGCTCCGAGCAGCAGCCTGGAGTCCCTCGGGCCTGTTTCATCCCTGCACTGGGCTCTCGGTGAGGATGACCAGCAGTGGGATAGCCCAGAAGGGCGTCCTGGCCAACCGGGTAGCCGTGGTCACCGGGTCCACTAACGGGTGAGTGCCCTGATTGCCCCATGGCCCTGACCCATCAATGAGACCTGGGGTTCCACAGGACTCAGTGCTGTAGAACAAGACCCAGTCTACTTTGTTGATTTCCAGGGCTGGGTAGAGGAAGAATAGTGGCAGGGCTAAGGCTGACCTGTGCTCTGCATTGCTGCCCACAGGATCGGCTTGGCCATCGCCCGGCGCTTGGCCCAGGATGGGGCCCACGTGGTGGTCAGCAGCCGGAAGCAGCAGAACGTGGACCGGGCCGTTGCCATGCTGCAGGGGGAGGGGCTGAGCGTGATGGGCACCGTGTGCCACGTGGAGAAGGCAGAGGACCGGGAACGGCTGGTGGCCACGGTGAGGGGTGAGGGTGGAAGGACACAGAGAGAACTTGCAGAACTTTTCCTTCACTGCTCAATCCTGGGAGGGGCAGGGACAAGGATGGGGACTTGGTGTCTAGGACACATCCTGAGACCATGTCTGCTGCCAGGCTGACCGAGGAAACCTCACTGTTCACAAGGGCCCTCTCGAAAGTGGCCTGTTCATGAGAGGACCCCCACCCCCACCGTATACCTGGGAGAACCATGGTTGAGGAGTCTAAGGGGATGGGGAAGCCCCCAGAGGGATTGCTGGAGGAGACCTTCCTCCCCAGGGCCTTGGCACAGGAGACTGACCGTGGGCCAGCCAGGACACTTTCCTTCACGAGAGTTTGGTTTCCACAGGAGCCTTGTAACCATTCCTGGTTGAGGCAGCATCTGACCTGCAAGCTTTGCCTGAATGCCCCATGCACCGGGGCTGCTCTGGGAGGGTGAGGCCTCCTCAGGCCATCTCCCCACTCACTCAAGCCCCTCTCCCTGCAGGCCCTGGAGCACTCTGGGAGTGTCGACTTCCTGGTGTGCAATGCAGGCGTCAACCCTCTGGTGGGGAGCACCCTGGGGGCCAGTGAGCAGGTCTGGGACAAGGTGAGAGGCCACCCCAGGGAGGCGGCTGAGGGGAAATGGCAGCCCTGTGCTGGGCTCCAGCACATCAGTCCCCACTGAGACTCTTGTCTCCCCTCCAGGCATGACTGTGGAAGCAAGCCTGGGACGGAAGGCCTGCCCACTTGTTTCCCAGAATGTGCCCTGATGCTACTTTGAGCTTGTTGGTTTTTAGATCTGGCTCCTACATTCTTTCTGCTTTCTTTTCTCTTCCCCTCTCTTTTGCATTTATTCATTCAGCAATTATTTACTGCTCTGTGCCAGGCACAGCTGTGAACATACAGTAAGAGTCTCTCTGTAAGAGTCAAGAATTTCTATTTTTTACACCCTTTTGTGGGGGCATATATTGGTAGTGCTCCTCTCTGGGGACCTGTACCTGCTGCTGAGACTCTACCTTCCCTAGATCAGGGCTCCTGACTGTCCCTTGAGTGAACCTGCTGTCAGGGCCAGATCCAGCCATCAGTGTTCCATGGGCTCAGAGATGCCAGCCCTCTGCAGTCTACTTGGCGATTCTGCCATCTTGTCCACAAGAGTCCAGGAGAGATCTTGTAAAATGCCTTGAAGTCCATCTTGGGGTTTTGTTGTCCTCCTATGACTTCTGTTCCGTTCCTTCCCATGTTTTGTTCCCTATTCGCTCTGACAGTCTTTTTCATTCTGCCGTCGTTAGCATTCTCCCCTCTGCCTTAAGCACTGGCCAAAGTGTTTCCTGCCCGCCGGCCTTAGTGCATCCTGCCCTCCCCAGCTTATGGGCTCTCATTTGCCAGCGTTGTCTCCAGGCCACCCTCCTTCCTGTCTGCCCTTGGCTGGGTGCCCTTCGCTCCATCCTCGGAGATGACCTGAAATCTGAGCTCCCTGCATCCACTGCTCAGCAGCCTCCCCAGGCTCTTTAGCTACCCTCTTAATGCCTCCAAAGCATCATTTGTGATTTTATAGCTGGGATTTTATTGCCGACAGTCTCCTAACCCTCCTGAGTCATTTTCCTCTTAAGTGTCTCAGTTCATGGGATCATGACTCTTGTTCTCGAAACCGTTTACAATCTTCCCTCCTGAGGCTGGGGGCACATGCTGACAACTTGACCTCACTTTCTCCAATGCCCCCCTGTTCTCCAAGGACTCTGCATTCAGTGAGCAATTCTGCACCGCTGGGCAGAAATTGTTGATGGCTTGTGCCCCAATCACATCTGCCACCACCTTGGAGATGAAATTGTCACAAAATGCGTTTAGAATTTACTAGATGGTCTGCTTTTAGCTGAACACAATTTTCAGTAGGTGTCCTGTGAGGGGAATTCCTTACCACTCATCTTATTCTTGGGCAAGTTTTGAGGACTTCCCCAGGTGGACGTCCATTCTCTCCAGCTGGCTGGGAAACCTCTAATCTACCGCCACAACCATCTCCTCCACCTTCTTCCTTACCCAGGACTCTCCAGCATGCACCCTCTTTCAGGCTCAAAGATTGTCCTCTATTCAGGACTTCTTGGCACATAGAGCTGCTGTCCCTTCTTTTATAATGGAGGAGTTTCCTTTAGCAAGGGAGGGAGTCTCACCTTTCCCACGGCTCAGGTTTGGTCCCTGAGTCTCAGAGGGGTCTTGTCTCAGCCCATCAGCCTGATGCACATGGAGCTTTGGACAGACATCCTGTGGGCCGATGGGGCTCTATTTTGACCAGGAAGCCCTTAGGGCTAGTCTAACCCTCAATTCCTTCTTATTGGTGATCTCATGGTGGCCCCTGCTTCAGACATCTGAGCCACTTCTTGCTGTCATGAGGGGCATTCCCAACGCTGGTAACCTGCCATCAAATGGGCTGTAGCACACAGTTGAAGCCTTTCCCTTGCCCTCATCCAAGGTACTGAGTGGGTGTAGGATAAAGGAGTGGGAGAAACAGTTGGCAGTCCTGTTCAGTAAGAGATGCGTAGTAGCCTCACTCCCTAGAGATGCAGGACACAGTGGATTTCCATCAAGACAGCGTCCCACAGGAGGGGTCCCTGGTGCCCTGTGAGTCCTGCCTGGCACTCTGCCCTAGCTCCTGGGCTCAGTCTCTGCATCTTTCCTTGCCAGTTCCTTTCTTACTTCTCCCCTATCCCCACACCCACCAGACAGAGTGTCAGGATCCGTGTGGCTAAGCCCAGACCCAGACTTTAGTCTCGGGCAGCAGAGACACCTCACTCCCAGAACGGCAGTTCTCTGTTATGTCTCCCTCTTTGTACTGGCCACAGGAGAGCTCAGAGCCAAGCCTGCAATAGACTGGTGTGTGTGCATGTGTGTGTGTGTAGGCTCTCACAGCCCGCGTTTTTGTGAACAAATAATAGAATAGTGCTCAGTCCTTACCACATGCTGTGAACTGTGGGCACCAACCTCACTCTTGCTTTTTCTTATTTTTCAACACCTACCTTTCCTATTCTCATTTCTTCACATATGATACATGTTTGATTTGTTTTATCCTGATGCATTGTGAGTATGCCTTAAATTCTACTGGGACGAGGTAAGAGCATAAACAAGTGAAAGCAGAGAGAGACAAAGGTGACTCCTCTAGAAATCTCCCTCACTTGTAGCACCTTCTCCCCCTCCATCTGCTCTGCCTTTAGTCTTTTTCCAGAGGCCTCTGCTTACAGCTTCTTTCTGCACAAGCAAAGCACAGTCCAATTTCTTTAAAAGGTCTGGATTTTTCCTTCCTTCCTCCCTGTCCTGAACAATTCACATTTTCAGGGCTCTGCCCACAGGCCTGTCACTTAGCCTGCCTACCTATGAAGCCGTTAGCAAGTTGGAGACAACTTTTGCTCCAGTCAGAAGGGGGATTAGTGTTTCACAGGTGCACACATTTGGGTCTGCTGCATGAATTCTAGGACTCCACGCATCTTAGGAGAAGAGGCCCTGGGTTGACCATGTCTCTCCACCCTCCCTGGTGCCTCTGCTCTGGTTTCAGATCCTGGGCGTGAACGTGAAGGCCCCAGCCCTGCTGCTGAGCCTACTGCTGCCCCACATGGAGAACAGGTGCCACAGTGTGGGGGTGGGGACTGGTGGGGGTTGGGGGGCCTGGGGCACAGGCGCAGAGCTGGGCACAGCCAGAGGGGTGGGGCCAGAAGGAATCTCTCTGGGTGCTTCACATCCCCCCATCTCCCTCTGTGCTGCCTCACACTTTGTGTGGCTACTGTTTCTAATTCTGGTGGCTGCTGGAGGAGGGTGATGTTCCAGGGGCCCACGCATGCTCTCCTTGGCCTTGACATCACCAGGTTTGGGCCGAGATTATGCTTTAAGCTCCTTAAGCTTGTGGCCTGGTCATTCTCACCTCCCCTATTCTCTGGTCTCACCATCTTAAAACTGTAACACGGTTTGCCCCATAGGAAGAAGTCTATCCCAGACTCCTCTTCATTCCCTGCACCTTGGTCTCCAGGGACCCTGCCTCTGTTCCACATCCTGCAAACCTGACTGTGCTCCTTACAGACATACCCTTTAGGGACTGGCTGGGGGCTGTCTTGGGCAGAAGAAAGGTTCCTGACCTCTCACTTCTGTCTCCTCTGCCCATCTGCTCTTTAGAGGCTTCTCACTGAGGGGCATCCACCACCAGCCCCCCTGGTGCCTCTTCACCAAGCCCACCCTGCCCTCTTCTTCATGCACTCAGCTAGAGAGGAAGGGCAGTGTAAGGGTTATGAGCATGGACATCCTATTTATGAGAAATAGGGCTGGAACCACAACTCTGCCACTTAGTGGCTGCTACCAAACTTCTCTGAGCCTCGGTTTCCTTAGCTGTGAAATGGGGATAATAAGACCTGTGTTGCTGTTGTGAGGGTTGCAGTATTTATTTATTTATTTATTTATTTTGAGACAGAGTCTCACTCTGTTGCCCAGGCTAGAGTGCCATGGCATCAGCCTAGCTCACAGCAACCTCAAACTCCTGGGCTCAACTGATCCTTCTGCCTCAGCTTCCTGAGTAGCTGGGATTACAGGCATGCGCCACCATGCCCGGCTAATTTTTTCTGTATATTTTTAGTTGGCCAATTAATGTCTTTCTATTTTTAGTAGAGACAGGGTCTCGCTCTTGCTCAGGCTGGTTTCAAACTCCTGACCTTGAGCGATCCGCCCACCTTAGCCTCCCAGAGTGCTAGGATTACAAGCGTGAGCCACCACGCCTGGTCTGGTTGCAGTATTTAATGACTGTGTCGGAGCACCTCATCGGTAGTAAGCTGTTAGCTTCATCCCTCCTCTGCGTCTGTCTGTCTCCTCTCAGGAGGGGTGCTGTCATCCTGGTCTCTTCTGTTGCAGCTTATATGCCACAGGTGGTAAGTGCTTGGTCCTTGTGTTCCTGGGTGGTCAGGGGCACCTGTGCTCTGTTCCCCATAGCCCCACAGGGACATTGCCCATGACAGATCCCCACCTTACTTCTGGTACCCTGGGCTGAATTTGTCCCCATGTGGCTGCTGTGTCCCTCATATCCAGCTCCTTTTCTCAGATATGGCTGGGGAGAGTGCTTCTGGGCTCTGGGCTTGGACAGGAGGGGCCCCCTGCAGGTGAGAAACCTAGCTGATGCTTCCCCCCACCCCCCACATCCAGTCACTCTCTCCATCCCTTCCCAGGAACTGGGTGCCTACAATGTAAGCAAAACAGCCCTGCTGGGCCTCACCAGGACGCTGGCATTGGAGCTGGCCCCCAGGGACATCCGAGTGAACTGCCTGGTTCCAGGAATTATCGATACTGACTTCAGCAAAGTGGTGAGGACTGGGGTGTGTCCCCCCTCCCTAGTGACTAAGGGATGAAGAGGTAACTGGGGCCTCAGGTCAGCATGTTTATGGCTGAAGTCCTTACTGTCTTCTGAACTCATCCGTGGTCCAGTCCATCCACCCTGAGAAGATGCTGCTTCTCAAGAGAAGGGCAAACCTGCCCTGGATGTTCTGCCAGGTGGCCACCTTGGGGCTCTGCCCATACCTCCTTATTTTAGCAGCACTGACCCTTTCATATCTTCCCCTTGCCCAGTTACACAAGAACAAGGCTCTCTGCCAAAACTGGAAGGAAAACCTGCGGCTGCAGAGGCAAGTGGGGTTTGGAGTTTTGGTGATCTGAGTACAGCTGGGGAGGGGTGGCTGTGTCTGTCTCAAAAGCAGACTCCTCTTTGTCTATTGGCCATTCTTTCTGCTGAAGTCTGGGGTCCACATGGCCCTGGAGGGTGCAAGTAGCCCCCTGTGTCCATCCTCCCCACTGCCATGGAACCCACTCCCACTTGTGGCCTGTGAGCCCCAGAGCAGCAGAACCAGAGTACAAGAAGACTGACGCTGTGCCCTCTCCCACCCAGGATTGGGAAGCCTGAGGACTGTGCAGGACTCGTGTCCTTCCTGTGCTCTCCAGATGCCAGCTACATCACTGGGGAGAACATCGCGGTGGCCGGCTTCTCCTCTCGTCTCTGAGTGGGTGGGGATGGCCGTGCAGTTGTGGCTCTGGGCCCAGAAGCTAGGAGATCATTTGGGTCTGGAGACAGAGTCTGCAGCTCTGCCCGACTAGCATTCTGGGGGCTTGCTTGTGCTAGGCTTGAGCAAGAAGAAAAACCCTTCAGTGATTGCATCTTCAGGACTCCTCGGCATGACTATTACAGATTCAGCTGATCCAAGCAGTGTGTGGGGCTCTCGGTGTGGGCTGCGAAGCTTAAGTATTTTATGGGGCTGGTGCTTTGAAGTAACCTTAAGGGAAAGGAGAAGAGGCTCAGGCACCTGAAAGATTCCAGCTCCTTCTCTCTGTAATTTGTGCTTTAAACATTTCTTTCCTAAAATAAACTCAAATTTATCCTCAAGTCTGGAAGTGCCTGGCGGGGTCGGAGGGGAGGCAATGGGCAGCAAGGCTGGGGATAGACCTCTCCGGCCAGCTGCCTCCTTTGCGGCTCAGAGCTGTCGCAAACCGTCGTGGTGGGGCGCGAGTGCGCTGCTTTACGGCAGGCTTTGTGCGTGCTCCGTTCTCTGAGCCGGGCCTGCTGGAGGCTGAGCAAAGCTCTGCGGGAGGTGGTGGAAGGTTCTGGCTTTTTCTGGGGGTTCTCTAGGCTCGTACTTCTTAATGTTTTTTTTTTTTCTGAGCCACACAGGTCTTTGAGAACCTGAAAAAAAAAATAGTTACAGCAAATCTTTTGTATAATTCCAGGGAGAAGTGAGTAGTCAGTGCTGAAGTTTCTCTCCAGGGATAGGCCAAGGTGCAGCTCCTTTAGAAAAGGCCTTGTCAATTGACCTGAGTCACATTCGAGGCACGATCCTTCTGTGTGCCCATGTCCAACGCCCAGTTGAGGAGAAACAGTGGCTTTTGAGTCATCCATGTCCTGTGGATACCTCTCTTGTCATCTGCCAGTTTTGTCGTGACTAGTGCAGAGGGAGGAACTGAGATAAGGCTTCTAACGTGACCACTGGCCTTTGTCTCACTGAAGCCCCGCACCAGCGCCTCCCTCCAGGCCACCGGGGGATGGGTCCTCTTGAGAATAATTACATTACTAGACCACTTATTGCCCCTACTGTGAGCCGGGCATTGTGTCAGCCACCCTGGAGAATACAAATGTAAATTAGACCTAAGCTCTCTCAAGTTCCTTCCGTGTGGTGAGAAAACAGCAGGTAAAACTCTCATCGATAAATAAATGAGGCAGAATGTATTCATTTACTCCATACATTTCTTGAGTGCCACTCCATGCCAGGCACTGTTCCAGGAAATTGGGGTACAGCAGTGAATAAAACAAAGATATTTGCCCTGCAGAGCTTACATTCTAGTGGGGAGAGACTATACTAAATAACAAACATATTTAAAAATATATAATGTGCCAGTAGTTACAGAAGAAAAAAGATAAAGGGTGTGGTGGGGTCTCGGGGACATCAGGGGGTTGCACTCAACCTATGACTCTTGCCCTCTTCCTTTTTTGAAAAACCTGTCCTTGGCCCAAACTGCCCAGAGCCCTGTGGGGTGAGGGAGCATCCCTGGCTGGGAGGGGAGTGGGGCAGAGAAGGGCCCTTGCGCTCTGACTGGGCTCCTCTGTGTTGCTGTGCCCCTCAGGCTGCCCTTGAGGCCTCACACGTGTACAGAGCACTGGGTCTCAAGGCCTGACTGGGTTGGGTGAAGAAGAGGGCTGGGACCGTTTGAGCCTCCCTATTTCTTTCCCCTATAGTCTTTCCCAGCCAGGTTTCCAGCCCAGGAGCTGTGGGTTGTGGAAACCGTACATGTGTGCTTCCCTGGTATTTACGTGGTTCCCAGTAGTCCTTGGGTGACACTGAGACTCTTTCAACTAGGCTAATAAGTGAGAAAAAAAAAAGAAAACAACCAAGCCTGGCAGGTCAGAAGGCTCTGCTGGCTCGGCCACTGTGTGCTGGGAAGGAGGAGGAAATGGGTGCTGTTAGTGACAAAAGGTCAAGAGTGGGACTGGTGAGTTTGCAGCTGCTCAGGTGTGGGCGGTGCAGAGCCTCCAGATGGGTCAGACTCTGAACATCAGACTCTCTGTTTTGATAGCACTTTGTGGCCTATTTGTACATTCAAGTTAACCCCCTCATTTCTGATCTCTTAAGAAAGATCTGGAAAAAAGTCTCGGGGCAATGGGGATTCAGTGCAGGCATGGCCTCCCAATTAGGATTATGGTAAACTGGCGTGATGGCATTCCAGCCTGAGGGTTCCCCACCTTGTGACCATTGCCCTCACTATCCCCAGCAGGTTATCCAAGCTTATTTGGATGTTGTGGCCCCTATGGGAGTATAACATGGTGCCAGCTCCAGACCCTCACCTGGGTTTTTCTTTTTTCCAGACCACTGTGGTGGAGGATCCTCACCTGTGCACTGGATACCCCCGACTGTCCCTGCCCAGGTTCCCCGTGTGGGGCTGGGCTCACCTGGCAGGAGGGAGCTTGGAGGCTGTGCCAGGATGAGGGTCCTGATGCTGCATTGGAGCAAGAGGGTGGTCCCCGGGTGGCCCAAGGCAGTGTAGCTGGGCTGAAGACTAGGATGTGAGGTTTCATGAGACTCAGTTCTGTGGGGTAAGGTCAGGACAAAATAGGTGCACGCCCAAGGCTGTGTTTACTCACTGCTGACTTCACTAGCCAACATCCTGGGTCAGCTTTGAGCAAGAAGATAAGCCATCCTTCCTTCTAAAGCAAATGGCCCCTTGGCCAATTACACAGTGGGGTGAGCATTGGTTGATTGACGGAATGAATGAAGGATTGGGAATAGGATGGAAATGGAAGAAAGGAGTGGTCACAACCTAGGTTCAGAATGAAGGCCACAGGCCACAAGTGTACCTTTGCACTTCCTCTTTGCAGGGCAGGGACACCGTGTTGAGGCAGGTGCAGGAACTGTGCAGGGTGGACTGTTTTGTGTGCCTTGGACTTACGTTTAGAGTTTCTGTCCCTTTAGCCCTCAAAAGCTAAAAGTGCTTTCTCCTATGCAGGGAGCATTCTTATGAATCCCAGTGAGCAGGTGACTCCCTTTGCTGAGCATTTTATGAGCATTTGATGTTTTCTAATTGCAACCCACTGCAGAGAAGTTAATATGTCCCTGCATCTACAGATCAGAAGCGCCAAAGCTGGGATTTGAATGTGAGTCTGCCTCTCAGTCACCTCCATAACAAAGTGACGGCCAGGACCCTATCAGCCTGGTTCTCTCCTCTGGCAATTCTGTCTTGGTTTGGTTTCTCTTGGAGGCAGAGGCTGAGGCAAGGAGCAGGGCATGAGTGGTAAGAGTGAGTAGGGAGGCAGGGAGAGCCACTGCAGGGACACGACAGAGGGACCCCTGCCCTGCAGCAAGTCTCTGTCCCTGGAATCTCCCAAGAGGAGTGTCGTATCCCTCCTAAGGATGGCAGGTGGAGCATTTATCCGTGAGTCCTCATCTCCCATCCACGAAGGGTTGCCCTGGGGTCATCAGGCCCCACTTCCAGCCACAGAGGAAGATGCTGTCCACAGGCAATGAATTGAGGCCCAGAGGAACTGGCCCACCCCAGCCGTGCCTGAGATCAGGGTGAGGGCAAGAAGCGTGAGTTGGGGAGCCCAGTGTGTTTGCTACAAGGCCTCTAGGAAGCAGCAGCTCCTGGGCTCAAACACATTTAAGAGACAAACCACTCAACCGTGGCTCCTGTGAGGCTCCAGGGAGAAAGAGAATCTCTCCGCTGCATAAAATGACAATTAGTCCACTTCCCTCAAAGGATGGTGTTCAGAACTTTTCACTGGAGGCTTTCAAGCTGCCCGATCTCAAATCTCCCATTAATGGTTTGAACAGTCCCCATGGCTGTCCCTGGGGGTTACCAGAAGAAGCCAGAGGATTAAAAGGATGGGAAGGAAAGGAACAGAGGATTAGAGAGAAAACCCTTAATTAACTAATTACACATAAAAAGAGCTAGGGTCTTTCAACAACTGAATATTCTATTTGTTACAAAATAGAATTATTTAAATGTAACAATTGATACCATAAAATTCACATACTTAATTTTAAAATTCCCTTTATTTTTCCTTAAGAACAGGACAATTTTAGAATGTGAGGACCTGGGAGGAGGAAGAATGCAGGGCCTCCTTTTGTTCCATTCCAGGTGACCCAGCTGCTAGAGACAATTGGCAAAAGATGCTGGTGGTAACATGGGTCCTGGTGACCTGCAGCACCCCGGATGTGAGACTGAGGTGCAGGGCCTGGGGGTGAGTGGCTGGAAACCTCAGCAGTAACCCTGCCCCGAGCACTGGGCGTGTTGGGTCTTGAATGTCTTGGGTCAGAATTTACCACGAAGATGAACTGCCCTTCCCTGTAAAGCAAATGGTTCTCTTGGCCAACTAAACAGCTTACTGAGAGCACAGCTGGCCACATCTGGAGGGTTTCTTTCAACACAGGCAAGAGGAGGGAGTATGGGATGCCAAGCAAAATAAATCATCACCCTGTTTTAGTTTGTTCCTCCTGCTATAACAAAATACCACAGAGTGGGTAATTTACAAACAACAGAAATGCATTTCTCATAGTTCTGAAGTATAGAAATCCAAGATCAAGTTACCAACATTCAGTGTCTGGTGAGGGCTGCTCTCTCCTTCCAAGATGATACCTTGTTGCTGTGTTCTCATGTGGCAGAAGAGCAGAAGAGAGTGAACCCTCTCCCTCAAGCCCTTTTATAAGAGCCCTACTCTCATCCGTGAGGGCTCCACCTCTTAATACCATCACATTAGAGATTAAGTGTCAACATATGGATTTTGGGGGACACATTCAGACCATAGCACCCTCCAACCTCCAACTACAAAACAGCCTTCATCAGTTAGAGCCATTTCCAGAATTCTCTTTAAACTCCTTTCTTCTCTTCCCCATCCTCCTGAAGTTTATCAGCTAACTTCATGTGAAATCTTTCAGGGAGATCAGTTCTCCTCTGGCCTTACTTCACTTGTTGTTGATTAAGAATTGACGCAGGTGTGGGCAGGTGTAGCCCACACCTTGGGGATTCATAAGATATAAGCCCACGTACCCGTCACAGAGGCTGTATTTTTCCTGCCAAATTTACTGGTTTCTCTCCAGTGTACCTGCTCTCTAACCTTTTCCAGAAGAGGTGGAAACCTGCCCAGCACCTGCCTGGGGGGCAGCTGCTCCCCAGAATTGAGGAAGAGAGAACTAGAAAAGATCATGCACAAGGTCTAGCTCACCCCCACCTTTCTTCTCCTCTGCCATCTTACAGGTGAGGAACCTGAGGCCCATGGAGGGGTGAAGCACTTGGCAATGTGGTGGCTGGTGGAAGAAGTGGTCCAGAAATCAGGTTCCTTGATCCCCAGTGTGGGCTCTTCCATGAGAAAGCACCCTGCCAGATTCCCCTTCTCTCTTGATCTCTTGCATTGATAATCCTCTAAGAAGTCCCCTCCCCCGCCCCCCAGGGCAGGAGCTTCTGGATTTGAACAGGAACAGTTCTTGAGGACAGGACAGCAGAGCTGGCATTAACCTCTGCCAGCCCATTGATGGGTCCAAGTGACTTCACTGTGTGATGATGGGTGGTCAGAGAGCCTGGCCAATCCCCATTACATGTCCGCCAACAGTGGGCCCATCCTCACGGCTGCTGCCTGCTGGGGTTTAGAATATATTAAAGGACTGTAGTGTCTCAAAAAGTTGCTGAAGTGATCTTTACTGGGAGTTGAATCAATAATTAAAAAAAAAATCAGACCAATTTCTGTACTGTTCAGGCAGTATAGTAAAAGCAACTAATTGAGTTAATACCTGTGCTCTTCAGTCTGAAGGGCACTGAGAAAGAGAAGAGCAGCTCCTGGCAGCAGGGCCTTGGTGTTGACAGGAGCTGGCCTGGCCTCACAGCTAGATGAGGCTGTTCTGTTGAACACAACAATTTCAGGAAATACTCACTTCAGACCAGGTCACTCTGTTAACTTGATGGATAAAGACAAAAACAAGATCACTCTGTAATCATGTCTGAGCACAGACAAAAATTTATCGTCCAAACTACAAATATGACCAAACATCCATCCTCCTTCCTATATGACAAGAGTGACTACTGCTGCTCCATCAGTAACACCTGGAACTTTGCTCTTTTCTTCTCTCTTTCTACACTTGAATTCTTAAGATACTTGTGATTAAGATTCTAATCAGAGAATTACCCCTGCTTCCTGGCAGTATCCAATCCAGAGCTAAGCCTTGCTTCCTTGAATCCTCCTCAAAATCTCCTAACACATGCCAAATCCTATAAGTCCTTTCTGACATTCTCTTACTGAGACACCACAGTCCCTCATGCTATGTGTTCTCCCTCATTGCAACGACGCAGTAAATCCAATTTTATCTGACTGCGGTTGTGTTCCTGGTGGTCTTTGGCTGGAGAGTATTAACAGAATGTACACTTATTAAAAAAAAACATTTAAAATGAACATGGCAACAAATTTAAGTATTTCAAAAGGGTAAAAACTGAAAGATAAGTCTCCCTTCTACCCCTGAATTCGAGAATCCGGTTCCACTTGGTAGAGGCAGTCACTGTTGCCAAAGACAGTCTATGCTCATATGAACAGATACACATAATTGTTATTATTATTAGCTGTGAATCTAATTTATCATTCTTACCATTGTTTGTCCTTTCTTCCATCCATCTAGCCACACAATATTTATTGAACTTGGAACTCCACAGCAATGCCATGAACTTTCTCAGTGAAATTATAAAGGTGACTCAGGATAGTATGTGAACAATTTTTCAATCAGCAAAGATGAAGGAAGAAAGGTCGTGGTTGCTGGTGGTAATTTCATGCAGTTGCTAAAATTTTATTTGCAGAGAGGCATATTGGTTGCTTTTGATTCTCCCTTCACTTATAGATCTGAGTATCATGTTGATGTAGAAGTTGTAGTTTTTATGATAATGAGCTGTGTCTTAGTCTGTTTATGTTGCTATAACAACATATCTGACATGGGATAGTTTCTAAAGAACAGAGTTTCCTAGATCTGGAACTCAGGTTGCTTCCTCAGGAGCCATCTCCTGTGTGACTTCAGTCCTACCCAGTCTGGGTCCTGCTGAAGACAGGGGCGGGGTGGGGCCTGCAGACTCTCAGAGCCTTACGCTCAGCCCAGGTGCTCGTCGCATCTCCAGTCACAGCAAGGGAATAGCAGCCGCTGTGTATTGAGCCTTTAGTCAGGGTCAGGCACTGCGCTAAGTGCTTTTCAGAAATGCTCTTATTTGTGTTTGTAGCAGCTTTGTAAGGCAGGGCTATTCTTATGTTAGATAGATAGTGAGGGATTCTAGGTCTCCTAGGGACGAAAGTGGGTGGTGTTGTCTTGGTGCAATTGTCTCACCAGGGAAGAAGGACAGGGGTGGGCCTCAGGCCCCCATCTTGGTTCTGCTCCACCCTAATCCTCTCCCGAGCGACTGCCATATCTGGGGGAGGAGGGAATACCCTACGAATCTGTCAATCATAACTCAGCACGCAGTTTGCAAAAGAATGCAGAGGACTCTCTAGCCCATGGGCCAAGCAGCATAGGTACCGTAGAGTCCAGAAACTGAACAACCAGCATGCGTAGTTAGACTCAGGTCATGCAACTCCCAACTGTCCAATCAAAGTGGTTCCATGGTGACATCTGAGCCACAGGGAGGTCCCAATCCAGGCACTATAAAACAAGACTGAGACCAATCTCTTTTTGGCTCCTTTCTTTTGCTCTTTTCCTGCTGCAACAATGGGCTGGTCGTCATCTGTGGCATATGTATCATTCTCTGTAAACCTGTATCTTGCTGTTGCTCTATAATCCTATCTTTCTCGCCTCAATAAACCTCATTTTCATGCTTGCCTTACTATGGTGCATCTGGTTATTCTTTGGCCATGAGCACATCAAGAACTGACATTTCAGACCGAAACCTGACATCTTATCCCCATTTTACCTGTGCAGAACCTAGATTCTAGAAAGAGTCAGGACCTTGCCTAATTGTGGCCATATTCCCTCACTCCCCCTCAGACTTCAGCCACAGGCCAAGTGGACAGTTCCCCGGGAGCTCGGACTGCAAAGCATTTCACTTTCTGCCTCTGGGCTTGTCTGACTCCACAAAAGCCTGCTTGGGCTGTGTATAAGGTAGTGTGAAAGCACAGGGTTAATGCAGTGAGGGGCAGAGCACAGTTCCCGGTCTGTGTGGAGAAATTCCACCTGTTTCTCAGTAGGTCCGGTGGAATCCATCCCTGCTGCCCACAGCAGCGACCCCCACCCCCGCACTGCACCTTGCATGGGCTCTCCTTGCTCCCTCCCCACTCCCTCACTCCCGCCCTCCAAGGCCACGTCACAAAGGATTTACCTGTCTTAGGCTCTCTTTGGGAGGAATTCAAGCAAAGACGATCACTCAGGGAAATAAGCAGCAAAGCTGGTGCTTGAACTCAGGTATATTTTTTGATTTGGTTTTAGTACATGAGATGTTCTAGGAGAGACCCAGGGTCATTAAGAGGAGGTGAAGACGGAGAGGCAGGCCGGGGGTGATGTTGCCCACTGCAGGCTGCACTCCTCATGTGTGCTGGTGACCACCTCATGGCCCATGCACAGGCTGGGCTGCTGGGAAGGAAGCAGTGACATTGGGCAGCGGAGGCAAAGTCCCCTTATGGTGCCACCACACCTAGCTTTAGTGTAGCAGAATTTTATGAGAAATCACATTCCTAGGCTTTAGAAATAGGAGCTGAAACAAAACAAACTTCCTTTATCATCCAAGGGAGTCAGCAAGTGTAAAGAAATGCTTCAGAGAAAAGAGGACCCATATCACTTCTTTCTCTTTCTAAGAGTAAAGTCCAAACTCTACTCTTGTAGCACTGATCCTTGAACTGGTGCCTGAAATTCCATGTAGGAACTTGTTTTTTACAATTTAATGTCTGATTTCCCCAGGGGAGAATGCACTTTAATCTATTATTAGTCACTCAGAAGTGTGAATGGATTTCTGATCCTTCTTTGAAGCCAGTGTTGATAGGGAGAGATAAGAGGTTGCTGGGTGCTTGAGGTATGTAGGGAAATGGTTTCTGCCTGGGAGGCACAGGTAGGAAAGGCAATCTCTCTTGACCTAGCTCAGCCTGATTCCAAATGTGCAAGTGTTGGATTAGCAAAGGACTAGGGGTTTCAAAGAACCCTAGTGACCTCCCTGCTATACTGTGAGCTAATTGCGCAAAAGCCAAGATTCATGGTATGAAAGGTACAAGAGAAATACTCATACATGGGGCAAAGAAATATCTGCTAGGGACTGTTGGGCAAACGTAAAGACCTGTTTGTTTTGTTATCCAAGGTCCTACAAAACACACAAGTTTATGGGGTGGCGGGGGCATTGTTTTCAGCTGTATCAGCTCATACGTTATCAGGGAGGAGGAGGAGAGAAGCCAGGCTCTGCAGCCAGGAGTGGGATGGGAACACCCCGAGAAGCAGGTGTGCAGGGGTGCCTGCTGCAAAGCACTGAAAGGGCAGGTGTTTGGCATATTAACTGTACTTTCCTGACTGGCAGTTTTTCCTAGGTGCAGCCAGGAATCTGGAGTTGGCATCTTCTATGGTCAGAGCATTGGAAGGGATAACGGTACCAAGCGTCAGAAAGCTGGGCTTCCTGGCTTAGTGCAGTGACTGAAGAGCTGCGTCTACAGGAGGAGACTGTCTTCTGACCCGCTCCCTGCTAGAGGAGGTTTATTTCCCAGGGGTGTTCCCATTAGTCTGTTTCCAAGTCCAAATGTCCTTTCTTCACAGATCTGTTTTATTGCCATGGAGACAATCTGCTGCTCTGCCAATCGAGTTTGGGCAGCAGGCACCATGACAACCTACAGGGGTTGGAGGGACAGCTCCAAAGCACCCCTCATACTATAGCCAAGGACATTGTGATTTTCACAGGTGGGGCTGGTGCAGGGGGACTCCCTCCCTCTCTCTGAGCAGTGAGCCAGGGATCAGGGTGGGGGTGGGGCCTGGGGCTGGCGAGGTCGAGGTCTTGGGCTACTGGAGGCAATTGGCTTCATTCTTTTCTGAATTCATGTTTTGCTTGACTCAGGCCAGGCCAGCTGGCAGGTGCTGGGAGACATGGCAAAGCTGTAGCAGGATGTATCCATCTAGCCCTGGGTGGGGAATGGGGCCGGCAGGAGGAAGCAGCACACCCCTAGGAGATGGCCCACAACTAAGTAGGTGCTTTTCTGCAGAAATCATTCCACCCCTCGCCGGATGTTGGAGGCAAGGACTTGCTGCCAAGTTGAAGTAGAAGCAAGTCCTGATCCCTGTATTGGGACGTCCTGGGTTACCTTATCTGTGGACTTGGTAGTAAGAGGCCAGAGGCCTGCCATCCCTCACTGCCTGTCCACAGTGTTTGCTGACTTCCGCTGCAGCCTGCCTGGCACAGGTGGATCTGGTTCCTTTGCAGAGGTGGGTCAGGGGCCTTGCCCATCACCTTCCTTTCTCCTGGGCTCTCGCCTTTCCATCCATCCCCTTCCTGACTCCCCGTCCAGTGCTCTTACTCACACTACTCTGCAGTTGTGTTATACAGAGAAGCAGCTTGTTTCTCCACTGCAGCCCTCACCCAGGAGGCCCAGAAAGGAGCAGAGTGGTACTGACATCTGCTTGCTCCTGGAAAGGGGTTGAGTGGCTTAGGAAAGGCACAGACATGGCCTAAGGCGTCATCACACTGCTGGGGGCTATCTTTGTAAAGACCACATTTTAGGGGACAGCCAGTAATCTGTAAGTGCATCCCTCAGAGCTAAACTGATAACCAAATTTGGATAATAGGCACAAGTTTTGTGACTCCAATTCTGGAGGCTCATCCTCTCTGTGACTCAGTTTTCTCATGTGTAAAATGGGGATAAACTTGTGGGGCTACTGTGAGAATGAAATGAATTAACATCTGGGCCTGGTGTATAGTAGATACTAGCTGTTGTTATGATGTCTTAACATCAAGTCCTCATACAGAGCACGGGGATACACCCTACTGTTCAGTTATTTTCTGTGGACACCCCAACCTCCACCCAGCGGGTTTGTTCCCATCAACTCCGGGGCTGAGGAACAGCCTCCACCTGCTCTCAGTGGAGTATGGTGGTCTGCCAAGAGCACGTGCTTACAGGATCCGTACCTCATTTATTACACAAAAGTTCCTGAAGGACTTGCACTGTGTGAACCGGTTTCCTGGGGAGAGAGGTGCCGCATGACCCAATCCCACCCCAGAACTATTCATCCTCTCTCAGTGATCCCCAGCTGGGTGGGGGCGTCTGCACCCCAGCCCATCTGGGTAAGAGAGCAGCTCCCATAGGCCACTCTTCCAGTTGATGGGACATGACCCCTCAGCTGGCTCACATTTCTCTCTCGTGGTATGTTTCATCTTCTATCCACCAGGCACAGAATACGAGCCTCCTACTGCTCACCATAGCCCTTTATATTCTCATGCAGCCAAAGGTCAGTTCTGTGTTCACAGCTCTGGCCTGACCCTTGCTGGCCCTACCTCATTGCCCATCACCTCTCTTAACACGGCACGTGCCTCTGCTCCCTCCAGCCCGCAGCCAGCCCTATCAGCCCGCATCCACTGGCTGTTGTCAGCCAGCAGTGCCTCTGGACTGCCCATGAGGAATGCCTTAACCAAATCACCAGCAGTTCATCTTCAGAAGCTCCTCCATCCTGGTCATCATGCTTTGGCTGCATCCCGTCACTGTATTCATGTGATGTCCTTCTCTCCTTCCCAGGACAAAACTTACTCTCAGGGCAGTTCTGCAAACTTATTCATTCTGATGGGTACGTGACTTAAGGCCTAGTCACTCAGGGTCAGAAGACTTCCAGGTATCTCCCCTGATGCTGCAGATTGACTGCACAGTTATATATTTGACAGACATGCCCTGAGGATGTGCTACAGCGGAAGCTGCCACGATGATCACTGTTGCTGTTGTTGCTAGTAATCATTTACCAGCACTGACTATGTGCTGGGTAAGATATTTGTCCATAGTAGAGTATGGGGGCCAGAAGCACATACTCACTTGATCCGTACCTCATCTATTATGCCAAAAGTTCCAGAAGGACCAAAGATTTAACTGTCATGTAATGTAACTTGTGTCAAGACTTAAGGACAAGGTACACTCTATAGCCCCAGGTGTAACTGCAAAAGACAGGAAACCGTGTAAATGCCCATCGACAGAGATGACTAAATAAGTTATATCCATTTTGAATACTCTGCATCTGTTAAAAAGAACGGGGGTAGGTTTGTAGCTACTGATAATGGAGCAATCTCCAAGATATGTTAAGTGAAAAAAAGAGCAAGGTGTAGAAAAGTGCATGGCGTGTGTGTAGTAAAAGCAGAGGAATATATGCGTAGGCTAATTTTAGAAGGAAAAAGGGAGTTGGTAACAGTGGTTGATTCTGGGAGAGGGGTTGTTGATCTAGGTAGCAGGGACACTTACTTTTTGTCCTTTAATAGAGTTTAGATTCTTTATATTCCTTATCATATGCAGGTATTATTTTCAAATTTAAAATGTTTAAGAAATAAATAAGTGCTGTGGGGTCAGGTAGACTTGGATTCAAGTCCAGTTGCTATCAGTTTCCAGCCACATGCCTTGAGTAAGTTACTTTTCCGCCTCTCGCTGCAGTCTCCTTAGCTGTAGGATGGGGAGCGATAGCACCTACCTTTTGGGTTGTGGTGAAGATTGAAGGAGATAGTGCCGTGAAGTTCTTAGCCAGTGCCCGGCACAAAGTTAATCATCGACTGAGTTAGGTGCTTGCTGTGGACTGTTTGTGTCCCACCTGAACTCACTTGTTGAAGCCCCATGTGATGGTATTTGAGGTGGGGGGGGGACTTTGGAAGGTGATTAGGCTTAGATGAGGTCATGAGGGTGGAGCCTGCATGATGGGTAATCCCTGCAAGGAGACGAAGGGACCAGAGCTCTCTTCACCATGTGGGGACACACAAGAAGGCAACAGCTTGTGCACCAGGAAGAGGGCTCTCACCAAGAACCCAACCAAGCTGGCACCCTAGTCTTGGACTTCCAGCCTCTAGAGCCGTGAGAATAAATATCTGTTGTGTAAGCCACGCAGTCTACAGTATTTTGTTATAGCAGCCCAAGCTAAGATAGTGCTTTACATAATCATCTCTAATTACCATTCTGGATTCAGTACTATCCAACTGAGCTAGGCTGTGTGCATTGGGTACCCTGCAAAGTGATGACACAGAAGCAATGGGAGAGTGAGACAGGGGACAGCCAGCTATAACAATCCCAGGAACAAAGTGCTACAGGACCACAGAGGAAAGCAGGTTTCGCTTTGCGAGAGGGTATGGATGGGTATAGGGTAGAGGTCCAGGAAGTGTCACCAAAGAGGCCACACTGGAGGTCTGGGTTTCTCAGGATGAGAAGGAGTGGTTCCAGCAGAGATACCACATGAGGAAAAGCACACAGTGGGAGGGCTTGGGGCTCAGAGTCCTCTGTCTCTGTCATGGGGCCAGAGAGCAGGGTGTGAGGAGGGAGGGGTAGGACTCTCAGATGGAGACAGTGGGTGTCAGTTCCCCTCAACAGCAGTGCCCTGCCCACTCTCTTCCTGTGGCTACCTCCTTGAGACAGACCCTAACCAGTTTCCAGTTGCTGCACTAGAGCCTGGGTCAAAAGTGTGGAGAGCCTTTATACAAATGTGTCTTGGGGACTTCTGTTCTAGCTGTAGCCCTCACGCCGCTTTAGCTGGGGAGGTGGCAGCAACATGTGTTCTTTAGGGCAGGAGTGATTCTATTCTGTCTGCTTCCAACTGCTGTCACATACCTCTAGACATCATTCTCCCCTGAAAGAGTCACAGAAAAGATTTGTATGGCTGTTCTGTTTTCTCTATCAATTATACATCTGTCTATAAAATATAGATATGTTTACCTCCTTCTGTTTAAGCGGGGAAGGGTTGATACAGGAAACTGTGATTAAACCAGACACCTCTGGGAAGAGGAAGAGCCAGAAGGACCGACCGGCTCTGGTCTCTACAACCAGAAGAGAGAGGCCCGGTCGTGTGTTGTCAGATGATGGATTAGCCGAGGTTGGGGAAGAGAGCTGAGTGTGCAGCCTTTCTCCCTGTCTCCCGGGCAACAAAGCCGCTGGATGACCCCGCCAACAATAATGAGATGAAAATGAAGAGCACTGCAGTATAATGAGCGTGATAAAAATAGAGCCATTGCTAAATAATGGGTCGGCCACGTTGAAGAGCAGGAGACAGAACCGAGCCCAGAGGAGGTGCACAGGGCCTTCCTGGTGGTCTCCAAGCCAGACCCCCTGCTGGGTCACTGTGGCTCAACCAGGCCACAGCTAGTTTTGAGTCCCAAGGGTGGTGAGGATTTCAGAGAGGGATTAGAGGGTGGGCCTAAGTGAAAACCCTGAGCAGGCTCTATACTGGTCACTGTGACTCTGACCTCTGTCAGGGAAGGGACAAAGGTGTGGTCAACACACATGCTGATGGTGGCTATGAAATCACTGCCTGTAGTTAGTGTGGACTTCTTGCCCACCCACGAGTATCAGAAACTGGTCTAAGAGTTAATGTACCAATTTTTTTTCAGAATGTTGTACCTTTCTTTTATTTAGTGTAGAGTGGAAGAAGGCTGTTAATTATGCCTTTGTTTGTTTATTTTTTTTGTTTAGTTGGCAACTTGTAGTGTCTGCCAGGGAAGGCAGCTGCTCCTAGGGAGGGAGGGCCCTGGGCCCTGCTGGACAGCTGCCTGTGAAGCCTTCTGGCACCAAATCCCTCTGCAGTCTTTATTTTTTTATTATTTTTGAAAGAATTAAATTAAAACTTAATTTTGAATAATTAATACATGCATAACGCACAAAATTCAAAAGGAACAAAAGGTACAGTAAACATAAATTTCTACTTTTTCTTTTCCCCTGACTCCCAGCCACCCAGTTTCCTTCCCTCAAGGTAACCGCTGTTACCAGTTTCTTGTGCAGGTTTGCAGAGACATTCTAAGCATTAAATAAGTGCTTGTACTCCACCCTCTGCACATACTCACCAGCTGTTTTTTTTTTTTTTTAAAACAAGTGTTAGCATACTGTATCAGCCAGAGTCCTGTTGGAAAACAGATGGCACAAGTAAAGTGTGTCATTTGAGTGGCGTTTAATAAATGGGCTGTTTGCAAAGGTGTGTGCAGGTTGCAGGAAGAGCACAGGGCCAGCAACAGTTGAGTGAGATGGCGCACATGGCTTAATGTGAGCAGCACAGCCAGCTGAGGGGCACCCCAGGGAGGAAGCAGGGCCACACACAGCTGCCCTCACTCTGCTCCCTCCCCTTGACCTTTCGCTCAGCACCTGCTGGGCTGAAGTCAACCTGGGCCAGAGAACAAGAGAGTCTGTTGAGGTAGTTTACAGAGGGCACTGTCAGGCAGAGAGCAGATGGGGAAGGGTAGAGAGTGGATAAGGAAGGCAAATGGTGGGTACCCAGCTCTCGGACTCAGCACCTTGTCCTGCACTTTGCTGTTTTGCACTTCACAGTCTACCTACACATAGCCTCCTTTCTGCTGGCTTAGAGTATTCTATTGCATTCCTATTGTGGAGTATTATACCACATGTCTGAATTGTGTCTCCCCCACCTGCCTCTCAATTTATATGTTGAAGTCCTAACACCCAATGTGGCTATATTTGAAGTAAGGAAGTCATTAAGCTTAAATGAGGTCACCAGGTTTTCTAACCTAAGGTTTCCTCTTAGGTTTTCTAAGAGGAAACACCTTATAAAAGGAGACACCAGAAAGTGCTCTCTATCTGCCATGTGAAGACACAGCCAGAAGGTGGCAGTCTGCAAGCCAGGAAGCGAGCCCTCATCAGGAACCCAATCAGCAGGCATGTTGACCTTGGACTTCCCAGACTCCAGAGCTGTGAGAAATAAATATCTTTGGTTTAAGCCACCCAGTCCATGGTATTTTGTTATGGCAGCCTGAGCTCAGTAAAACACCACATACAGAATATATTTAAAGTATATATATACCACATAATAAAAACATATGCCATATATTTAATGAGTACCTCACTGATGGCCTTTTACGATCATTTCCAGTCTTCTGCTATTACAGACCATGCTGGAAGGCATACCCTTTTACTAAATCATTTCACTGGCAAGCATATGTACAGAATAAATTCCAGTGGAGTGGATTTTTGTATCAGAGAGTGTATGCTTTAAAAATTTTTGATAGACACAGCTACAGCACTCTGCATAGAGTCTGTACCAATTTGCATGCACATCAGCAATGTGTGAGGGTCCCATGCAGTTTTTAAACATCTAGGTCACAAAGACATGAATAAACTTATTAAAGCATCTTTCCAGCAGTGTCTGTCACCTTACAAAACATAAACTTCTCTTTTTTTTAAATTATGAAAATATACATTTCACCTTTGTTTTTTGTCATGTCTTTCAGACCCATTCATCAGGGATAAAATTCCTCCACTCATGAATGGAACTCTTCTACCCCTTCTTTGGGAACAGTCCTAAGTCACTTTAAGTCACAAATGACAGCCTCAATTCAGAAGTTAAGCATCCAGTTTATCTTTCTAGGCATGAACAAACCAACCATATATAAGAAAAGATACCCTAGAGACAGGGAAACCACACATACATCAGTACCAAGGGACTCCAGGGAGTCACCATTAACCTCACAGTGTTGCTGTGGCATGCAAACATCCCTGTTCTCTGAAGAGGCAGTCTAAAGTATCAAGAAATGTGAAATGCCACATGTCTGCAATCTACCCCAAACACCTCAGCAAAAACAAGATGAAGCAAATATGCAAAACATTAATGGGCATTAAATCTAAGTGATGGACTCTCCTATATGCTCAAATATCCTCGTAATAAAAAATTTAAGGAAATGTCTACCAAGAAAATAATCAACACTTTACACTTCATTCATAAGTAAGAATTCTCCCCCTCCCCTTCCCTCTCCCCTTCCCCCACCTTCCCCATCTCCTACTCCCCGCCCCCCACTTCTCCCCTCGCTCCTCCGCTCCTCTGCAGACAGTCCTGGTAGTGAGAGTTTGCAGTGGTTTCTGCTCCTCCTCCACTCACCTCCTCTCTGACCAGGGTTGAAGAGAGGTAGAGGACAGGACAATTCTTACTTGGCTTGCTGTCTGAACCTGGCAGATGTCTAAAACTGACTCTCTCGTGTTGATTTCTTGGGTTCACCAGAGCCTGACATGATCTGTGACAGGAGCAATGGATTCTGTTTCTCTGCCACCCCCAACCCTGTCCCCAGCCCTAGTCCGGTGGTCCACAGTACACCAGCAATTGGAGCCCCTTCATTCTTCATGTGGCCTTCTTGGGAAGAACTTCAAATAGCTCCAGCCTGGCTTCCCCTCTGCTGAGTGGCAAGCATTTGTTCCACGGAAAGCCCTCAACCCTCCAACAAACCCTCAAATGCAGGTCGTCTATCCTGTGGCCATAGGCAGCGTCAGCTCTCTCAGGCCTGAGTTAGGCAGGAGTCTAGGATCCCCCTTCCTCATTTGCAGAGAACACACACCTGGCTCTCCCAGTGTGCCCTGGAAGCTCCCTCTCAATAGGCTTATGTTGGAAAGTAGCTTCCTACCCTCTCCCCGGAGGTAAGGGAGTAAGAAATGATCAGTGTTCTCTGAAGAAATCTCATAAATCCTCCCAATATATCTCTTGGATAATACACTTTTCCCCACCATGATATTATATATATTTTAGTATTATTAAACATTTACTTTCATTACACACAGTTAGAGTTTTATCTATATTTATATAGTAGGATTTACTTTATTAAACTCAATTTGTTTATAATCATGCTGGAAGAACATTATTTTATTAATCTATTGCTACCATGGCTTAAGACAACAATGTTTCTTATCTATTATAATTTCTGAGCATCAGGAATCTAAGACTGGCTTAGCTGGGTGGTTCTGGCTCAAGGGTGGTCATGAGGTTGCAGGACAGCCATCATGTGAAGGCTCGACTGGGGCTGGAGGATCTGCCTCCATGACAGCTCACGCACACGGCTCAGTTTCTCTCTGGCTGCTGTCAGGAGACCTCAGTTCCTCACCAAGTAGGCTTCTTCAGAGGGCTGCTCAAGACATGGCAACTGGCTCTCTCCAAGAGAGCAAGCAAGAAGCCATGATGTCTTTCATGACTTAGGCTTGGAAGTGACATGCCATCACACCTGCCACATGCTATTGGTCACACAGATCAACATGTATACAATGTGGGAAGGAATAAAAGTGTGAATACCAAGAGGCAGAGACCACTGGGCCTATCTTGGAGCTGGCCACCACACCAATTGCTGTCATCCTGCATGTCCTCTCAGCTGCCAAAGTAACAGCCCTGTGTTTCATGGACTCCTGTCCCACAGGGTTGTATTCTATGGGAGAGAATCCCCCCAAAGTTTTAAGTGTGGCACTTGATTGCTGAGTACAAGTACACAGTGAAGTCTGCCCCCATGTCTCCCAGAGGTCACAGCGATAATAGTGCTATCACTGTCTTTGCTGTGAGTCTGGACCAGAGGCTGAATCTTACAAACAGATCCTGTTCTGTGTTCTTAATTCCCCCACCCTAGTACCAGTGCTCTTTTGTGCTCTTACCATAAAATCCCTCATAAAAGCAAGCCCTGGGTGGCCAGGATGCCCAGACATGCACTGAATCCTTGCAGGGGTTAGGCTCAAGCAGGGTGCTCCTCACTGCTCCCTGCACCCCCACAGCACACGCACAAGGAGCGCCATCTGCAGCGATCAGTGTGAAGACATGAGAACACGGTGGGGTGGAGTGTGCTCCCACTGGGGCATACGGCGTCCATCTTCCTGTCATAGGAGAAGTGAATCCTAACACAGGGTGACCTTCATGGAGGAAAAGAGAAGACACCAAAAGCAAAGACACAGAGGATACACTTTACCCCATACAGAGGACCTTCAAGAAATCCATGAATTCAGTGGTTCTGACACCACTATGGACTTTTATTTTTTTTCACCACTATGGAGTCTGGGGAGAAACTGTCTTACTTGGCATTTATCCTGAGGCCCAGGCCCAGGGCTGAGGTACCTACTGCCCTCTAGGAGGGGCAACACTGTGGCATCACAGGCTTTTATCTTAGCAATTAATAACAGCTGCTACTTTCCAGACACTTGCCATGTCTAGGTGCTGGCATCTGAGTTAGCCTCCCCCAACACTTGGAGAGGTGGCATCACTATCTTTACTCTATGGGTGAAGAAACAGATCCAGAGAGGATAAATAACTTGCTAAGTTTGTTCCTAAAACTAGGGAGGGGGCTCAAGCCCAGAAGAGCCAAAGCTCACTTCCCAACTGCCCTGTTAAATTGTTTCCCACCATGCTGGCGATGGATTTTCACCAGTGATTGTCATTTTCTTCACAGGCCGTCATCAATTCCCTTTCCTCTGCAGGGCTGTTCAAGTCTTTCTGGTCAGAAAAGAAAGCACTTCTGACATGACTCCCACCACTCCATGGGTGGTTCACATTTGCTGTTTTGACATCCTCTCCCAGTGTGCTTATCACTAACAACCTGTGGCTGCAGGGACAGGACACGTGGGATTTCATCACAAGTAGACAGGCCTGTGGAAGTCACGGAGGGAAACCATGAAATAAATGAGCTTTCTGCTCTCAGCCCTTCTGGATCACTTAGTTTAAGGCATGTCTCTTCTAAGCAGCATTTGGCTGGATTAAAGAAAAATCTGATCCAAGATACCCCCTTTTTAAATAGGTGAGTTTGCACTTTTTTGCAGTTCCTGATATGTTTGGACTAATTACCACTTTACCAAGGTTTTCTTCTCTGCTTCTTTTTTTCTTTTCCCCTTTCTTGCCTTCTGTTGGATTAATGAAGCTTCTTGGTTCGTCTATTGCTTTAGAAATAATACATTCTATTTCTATCTTCTTTGTGGCTAGATGAAACTTTTTTAAAACATGCGTACCTAACTCTATATTTCTATCAAAGTCAGAAGTTAATTAAAATGATGATTCTTCTCCTCCATTAAGTGGAATGTCTTAATTTCCCTCTGCATTCTTCCCTCCTTGCTTCCATGTCATAGCTGTCTAGTGTTTTAGTTCCTCCATGCTTTTAACCTCTCAATAGTTATGATTTATTGTCCATCAACTATTAGATTTGCCAACATGTTTTATTGCTCTCCCGGCCACTACTGCTTCTTGCAGCCTATTCCTCTCTTATGGTTCATATTCTGTCTTGCTGAAGTAATACTTCTGAAGTTCTTTCAAGTCCTTCTTTCTCTTTGATGTCTTGTAATTGCACTATGATGTCTCTAGCAGAAGTGTGGATTTGTCTTTAACTGCGTTGCTTGAGATTCAGTGTTTCCCTTCAATTCTGAAACTCTCAGCCATTATTTCCCAACAGGGCAATGTCTGGGAGGTGGGGACAACATTACACTGATCACTAGAAATAGGGCCCCCTGTGCGTGTGCTGTGGGGTTGATGGAGGACAGTGAGGAGCACCCCTGCTTGTGCCTGATTCCTGCTGGGATCCAGCTCACGTCTGGGCATGTCTGGCCACCAGGGCCTTCTTCAATGGGGGATTCTATGGTAAAGGTGTCTGGGAGGTGGGGACAACATTACGTAGGATGGTCAAGAAAAGGTCTCTGAGGAGGTGATGTGGGAACAGAAACATAAATGATCTGGTGTAAGGAGTGGTCCAGGTAGAAGGAAGAACAGACGCAAGGGCTTGGCAGGATTCAGGGACTGAAAGAAGGCTGTGGGGGCGCGGTGAGTGACAGAGTGTGGCAGGAGATGAGATCCGATCAGAGAGGGGGCCTGGACCAGCGGGGTTGGGCTTCCTGTGCCCTTCATAGGAGTTTGAGTTGAGAGATGAAGGAGTTGAGTGTGAGCTTTTGTGGCAAAGACACCTACCTGTTCACCAAAATCTGCTGATTCTTTTCTAGGCTCTAAGCAGTAGTCTCCCCTTGCAGTTATTAGTAGATGTGTCCGTGTGACTGAGTTCCAAACGATGGAATGAGAGCGGAAGTGATGTATGGTGCTTCCAGTCTCATGAAAAACTCCCACAGGTGCTTCTCCATGCTGTCGTTCCCCTTCTGGCTGACTGGGATGGACGCGACCACATCAGTCCTGAAAGCCACCTGTTGTAGGTGGCAGAGTTGCCATCAGTCTGGGTCCCCGAGTGGCTGTAGGAACAGAATTCCCCACAATCCCCACTTCTGCCCTCCTGACCTGGAACTGCCCTGGGGTGTAAAATGTGAAAGAAATCAACATCTTGTCCTCGAAACCACCAACTTCTTGTTATTGTAGTACAGCCTAACTAATGTAGCCAAGAGGACCTTATCAAAGAACCTTGAAGTTTTGTGGGTCACACGAAGAGAGGATAGAATGTTCAGGGTAATACTAAATGGTACAGATGAATAGTGTCAGAGATGAAATGACTTACTGAGGGGATATTACTCCAAGCCCACCTTTTAACAGATGAAGAGAACACGGCCCAGAGAAATCAGCTGTTCTTTCTGAAGACACTCAATGGCAGAGACCACATAAATCAGAATTCTTAATTTCCAGTCCAGGGTCCTTTTTCCTGGGACAGCAAGAAGGGAGGTGGGGAAGGGACAGACGTGGAGGAGAGGGATGAATGAATCTCCACTTAGGTTCATTGGCCACCCGAGGGCTCTGTTCTTCACTGGTACCTCTAAGACACCTCAGCAAAACTGTATTTAGCTGCCCTTCCAAGTCCTTAGACAAGTATATTCTCCCTTCCTGTGGCTGAGGCTACTCAAATCCTAGCAGTGATGCTTTGTGCTCTGTCTCTATTTAGGGTCTTAGCAGGAAACTTGTAACAACTCAAACTAGGTTCATTGTAAATGGTCTTTTTAACAAACTCCCCTCAAAAGTATGGGTGGGGTTTAGGAAACCAACTAGGGATGGTGCAATGCCTGGGGGGCCTGCAGCAGTGGGCACCATTGTCACTCCTAAATCCGAAGGGATATGTTGGTTTCCTATTGGTGCTGTAACAAATGACCACAAGCACAAATTTATTATCCTACAACCTCAGGGGGTCAGAAGTCTGAAATGGATCTCACTGGGCCCAAATCAAGTTTCTTTATGGAGGCTCTCAGGGAGAATCGTTTGCCTTTTTCCAGCTTCTATTGGCTGCCTGTATTCCCTGGTTCTTGCTGCTGTCACCTTCCAAGCCTGCAATGGCTGGTTGGATCTTTGCAATGATGCATGATTCTGACTTCTGCTTCCCTCTTCTACATTTAAAGAGCACTCATGACTATGTTGGGCCCTCCTGGACAATTCAGGATCATCTCCTTATTTTAAAGTCAGATGATTAGCAATCTTAATTCCATCTGCAACCTTAACTCTCCCCTTGCCATATAACCGCATATAGCCACAGGTTCTGGGAATGAAGATGTGGACATCCTTGGGAACTGTTACTCGGCCAACCACAAAAATAAGGGCAGGGAGCAGTTACTGGAAGCCAGAGGAGGTAGCTGTGTGGAAAGGGTCACCTGACAGGAATGACCTTTGGTAGAGAGCTGGGTTCCCTGAATCAGGTGTGCATGATAGATATCATCTGGTCACTTTTCCACCTGGCCACAGTAGCCTAGAAAGCAAAGGAAGGACTTATTTTACTACATTGGTTGGGTCACCAATTCTGATTAGCACAAGGAGGTAGGGTTTTGTCTGTACAAAGGGGATTTCTAAAACTCAGGGCATTTATTTGGGTGTCTCTTAGAACTTCTGTGTCCTGTAATTACCATCAGTGGGAATTACAGCAACCCACCAAGGGCAGGGAAAATGCGGGGTCTGAAGTTCTGGGTTACTCCACTAGTCAATCAGCCTCCACCAGACTAAATGCTGGCAGGAGGAAAGGGAAGTCTAGAGTGGGTGGTACAGAAGAGAGATGATGAATGTCTGTTATGACCTGGGACCAGCTGCAACAGCAAGGACTATTGTCTCACTCACCCTCGTGTCTGAATTCTCCCAGGGGATTGTAACTGACCATCACCTTAAGGGACTCTGTGAATGACTGGGCCTATATCTCCTTAGGGAAAGCAAAGCAAAACAAAAACAACCCAGAATCCCTATACTATAGCATGAGAGTCAATACAATGGGAGAGAATGAGTGGCTCTGAGTAGAGCCAGGACTGGGTTATATTTGATTCAATTCTGTGTTCATCCTCCGCTTTCCCCAGCACTGGCCATCTCCTGGACTCTACCAACACTACAGGGGCTGACCATCGCTTTCTCTGGAAACAGTGGGTCTTTCGTCTTGACCACCGTGCAGCTGCCCTGAACATCCACAAACCCAGAGTTTCTGGCTCCTCCCCATTGCCAGACTTGGATGAAAAACCACAATGATTCTCACTGCAGGAGGGGCCACCTGACAATACCTGGAGATGCTGGGGAGTTACCTCCCTGTGTCTGAACCTTGACCAGTGGGAAATAGAAGATGGGCAGATAAAATCCCCTCCTTCCTCCCCACACAGCACACCAAAGCCTCATTTCTCTCTGCAGCCTGTTTGGAGGGCCACGTGGTAAGCAGGCGTGCTGCTGGGGGGCATGATTTGCCGTGGTCCTTGAGGTTTGCAGACAAGCCTCAGCCATGGTGGCAGCGTGTCAGTTTCATTTCTTCCTGTCCTCCTTTACTTCCACTTCCTTGTCCTTGCTGCCCTCCCTTTGCACTTCCCAAGTGGGATGGTTAGTTAATTCTATGTGTCAATTTGGCTGGGCCACAGTGCCCAGATCCTGGATGTTTTCTGCAAGGGTGTTTATGGGAGACATTAACATTTAAATCGATGGACTTTGAGGAAAGCAGATGGTCTTCCTTGATGTGGGTGGCTCTGCTTTGAATCCAATCAAATGAAGGATAGAACAAAAGATCAACCTTCCCCTGGCAGGAGGAAATTCTGCAGCACACTGCGTTAGACTTGACTTGTAGTCTCTTCCCTGGGTCTCCAGCCTGTTGGCCACCCACCTTGCAGACTTCGGATTTGCCAGGCTCCAGAATTTCATGAGCCAACTTCTTAGAATAAATCTTTTTCTATATAAATACACACCTTATTCGTTCTGTTTCTTTGAAGAATTCTGACTAATACACCTCTTTCATCCTTGCCTTGGCCTCTATTTTACAGAGAATTGGGCCAAGACAAGGTCCCTGCCTTTTGTGGACCTGAGGCCTCATTTCTACCCCCTAGGGTTATTAAAATCCCAGTCCTAGACCTAAAGGGCCTATCTCCAGTCCAACATTCCACTGACTGCTCTAGTTTCATTTCACTCTTGCCACGTCGGCTTTGGGTTCCATATTTCTTTCTGGGACTTGAGAATTTCCTACTATTTATTATAGTCTTATTATTTTATAACAAAATTTCCTTTTATTAATTTCCTTTATTTCCTTCCTCAACTATATTATTTTATTTTAATTTTTTTTGAAACAGAGTCTCATTCTGTCCCCCCAGGTAGAGGACAGTGGTGTCATCATAGCTCGCTGCAACCTCAAATTCCTGGGCTCAAGTGATCCTTCTGTCTCAGCCTCCCTACTACTGGGACTACAGGTGTGCACCACCACACCTGGATAATTTTTGTTCTATTTTTAGTAGAGATGGGGTATCGCTCTTGCACAGGCTAGTCTCAAACTCCTGAGCTCAAGCAATCCCCCTGCCTTGGCATCCCAGAGTGCTAGGATTACAGGCGTGAGTCACTGTGCCCAGCCAACTATATAATTTTAAATGTTATATATTATTTAGCATCTCTATATATTTGTAGCAGGGGGGTAACTCTGTCTCTGTACAGCACATTGATTGGAGTTCTTCATGTAATTTGCATGTTGCTCTTTTACCCGTAACACTGTTTGACAATAACAAACCCTTTGTGTGTGTCTCTTTCATAATTTCCATCATATGAGAGTTGCATTTGCCTAACTATTTTACTAGTGTTGGATAATTAGATTGATTTTCATTTTTACTATGATAAATTATTTTATGGTGAAAATATTTATGCACAAAACTCTTTAAGTAGTTAGTATTGTGCTCCTAGTATAGATCCCAAAAAATAGAATTGCTGCATCAAAGAATATAAACATTTTAAAATCCAAATCACTCTTAGCAATTATGCCTTCTTGTGACTTCACTCCAGACATCTTGATTGAAGTTTGGCATTGACTCATCTCTTTGTACTTTGATCTGTTCCCTAAGGTGAATTTTTTAGATTGCTACTCTCAACCATTAAATATTTATTTTTACTGGTTTAAATCTCAGAAGGCAGGCTTCTGCAAGTTTTATCTTCCTGGGTATAAGGACATAGTCATGTTAATGAATAAAATCCCACATACTCTTACCATAGCTATTGCTTTTGATTGCATTTTAATTTCATAATAAGTATGTGGACATTTTACTTCAGCTTATTAGCAAACACACACTGCAACAGAGTGGTCAGAAGTCTGAGTTCTGGGGTCAGATGTGCCTGGGTTCAAATCATAACTCCACTCCTTGCAAACTTGGGACTTGGGAAATCCTTCATCCTCACTGAGCTTCAGATTTTTCATCTGTCAAAAGATAGTGATAATAGTCCCTAACTCAAAAGGCTGCTGTGAGAACTAAATGAGATAATGAACCCAAATCCCTGGACACACACACAATGAGGCACACAGTAAGCCCTCATCTAGGTAACTGAGCTTAACAAGTGACCTGCAGTTCTGATGGCCCCATTCCTGACAGCAGACAGGACTGTGGAGCGCCTGGCCCAGTCTTCCAGGACACAGTGTGCCAGCCTTCTTTTCTGCTTCTAATAGCACTTAATTTATATATTAGCTAAGTGTACTGTAATCAGTTGTTTTATTCTAAGTTCAATTTAGTCTTTTAAAAATTGTTTAAAACAATTTTTAGAATGTCATAGGTACAGCTAAAGTCCCTTTTGCAAAGGCTCCTACTCTCCAACCCCTCTCCCTTGAAACATGTTAGCTATGCTCATGAATTCAGCATTTTTCCTTCTATACCTAAAAAAATTTTTATTAAAATATTTGTATTCATAGAAAATATGTAGTATATGTAGTATATATGTGTAGTGTTTTACATAATTAATATCACATTGCATACACTATTTCACATAGTATACTTTTCACCAAATGCTTTTGAATTTATCCATGTCAATACATATGGATCTAATTACTCCATTTTAATACTGTAAAATTTTTCATTTTATGTATATATTCTACATTTTATTTACTCATTCTCCTTTTGATCCCCAGGATTTGAGCCTACTAGCTTTTGATAGCTTTCTGATACTTTCAAATACATTAAAAATATTCTATCCGGTTTTTCTAGTCATTAGATGGAGAATTGGTCCTGGTTTTGTTTGCAGTTCTTCATTCTGCAAAGCAAATACACAGGAATATTCCCACAGAATTTTTTCTAATATCAAGCCACAGACAAAATGTGAATAAAAATTTCTACCAGAGAGAAAGAGAGAGAGATTGAGACTCAGCTACATTTTCTGGCTTCAATTCTGCAAAATAAGAAATTAAAATAGCTAAGTTTGTTGGGCACTTAATAAGTGCCAAGAGCCAATCTAGATGCTTTAAACTTATTAAACTATTAAATTTCATTTCATCAGAACATTGGTCCCAGGAAGTAGGTACTATTATTATCAGTCATATACAAATGAGGAAACTGAGGTGAAATAACGTGCCCAAGTTCTCACAGGTAGTCGTTGGTGGAACAAGGATTCAAAACAGAGTAGTGCTCCACTTCCACAGTGCTTAATTGCTTCCTTATACTGCTATATTAGAAGTGGAATTAGAAAAAGAACAAACATTTGTAAATTAAAAGTCAAAGAGAGAATAAATGGATTGGAAGAGAATGCAGAATATTCTGCAGCACAGAGAGACAATAAATAAAAACAGAAAGGGAAATAGACCAAAAGGCTCGACATATGACTCCTAGAAAATCTAGAAGACTAAATTCCTGAATGAAGGCAAACTGAGAGGCAAGATGTAGGAAGCAATAAGTAATGGTGATTATTGAATTTTGTAAAATATTTTGGTAAATATAATTAAGAATTGATAGCAAATTCCTTGTTAATATACTTTGTGTTTTTTTGATAGTAAAATAAAATCTCTAAACAAGTGGTATCCAAAATGGGGTGCATGTACCCCAGACAGTTAGCAAAATGATATCTTGGTATATATATATATATATATATTGCTCTTTTAATAAAAAGGTGTTAAAACTACATAAGTACCATTTATAAATGCATGCATGTATGTATATATTTGCTTATACCTGCACAAAGTCTTTCTGGAAGGATACATACAAAACTGGTGACATTGATTGCCACTGGTGAGGGGACGTGATAGGTTGATGGAGAGGAGTGGGAGGGAGGCTGAAAACCAACCAACCAACAAACACCACCACCACCAGACCAAACCACCATTACCATCCTCCCATCTCCATAAGGAGAAAAAAACAATAGGAATGATCAGCAAAAGTAAAAGCCGGTTCTTTAAAAATGACTAGTAAAGACAGAATACACAAATAATATTTGGTGAGGTGTGTTCATTCTTGGTCCCCACCTATTGTGTGTCAGGGTTGTGGATGAATTCCATGTCCTACAGAATAAGTTATGGGGTAGGCTTTATTAGGAAAGCGAACACTTGCATGGCGGAGTCCCCTGATCCTCCCGTCATCCATACAGAGGCTTGCTGGGTACTGCTGTGGGTCCCACATAACAGTGTGAGGTCCTCTTTCTCTTGCCACCCTCCCTTCTTAAAGGAGCAAATGTGGGAGCAACCTGATCAGTGGGAGAATAAACAGACTGGCATCAAGAAAACTTGAGAGTCCAGGTGCGGTGGCTCACGCCTTTAATCCTAGCACTCTGGGAGGCTGAGGCGGGAGG
>VBSM01002121.1:36583608-36594496 GCA_008086735.1 Cheirogaleus medius | reverse complement strand
TAAATAGTTTAATAGATTTTCATGGGCCCTACAAACTAACTTTTCTGTTGTTAAGAAAAAGTAATACATTTTCTTTGACGCTTAAAGTTTGTTTTTATCATTTAATTTTAAAATAAATTAAAAGATTTTCAAAAAGAAAATAATAATTCTTTTTGACAGTGAAAGGGTCTGTTCAGGTACGGTTACATTCTTCATCTTACAGGGAGGGAAAGAGAAAACAATTGTTCTCCATGGTGAGTCTGGATCTTAGGCAGAGAAAAGCCTGTGGTTTTGGAGAGATGGTTGGGGGGAGAACTTGCAGCTTCTTCTTCAGTTCAGCATGTAAATGTAAATGTGCCATATTTTGGGGTATCAATTTCTGAGCCCCAACATCAATCTGATAAGCAAAAATGGTAATGCACTGCTCTTATTTATAGTTCTTTGATTACCAATTAACTTGAGCTTTTTATATTCATTTTCCAAATAAATTTCTTTGTGATGGGGCTCAGAACATGCTACCTCAAAATTTGACAGTAGGATACCAGAATATGCTACCCCAAGATATGCCTCTTCGGCAAAAGGATTATTTTGAGCTGATTATTTTGAGAAATTGCAGACACAGGAGTAGCTCTAAAAAGTTGCCCTTTCATAAGAGAAATCTACATTTGTACATGTGTCTCCCTCTCTGCATCGGGAAGAGAGAGATGACTAAATCACTATAGACTCATAATCAATGGAAAAGGCATGGACTTAAAGCTGCGTAACAAAATTTGCCCTTGTTTTACGGCTAAATGAGCCTTTCCCCACATCCTTCTTTCTGATTTCAGAGAAGGATGATATTTAAGCCTGAAGTTTAGGATAATTCTTAGAAATCTACTCTAGAGATTTATTCATTTCTCTGGTTTTTCTCCCATGTATACATGAGGTATACATATTATTAAATATCTGTTTGTTTTTTTCTTGTTAATTTTTCTTTTGTTATAGGAAGACCTATCTAAGAACTCATGAAAGATGCAGGAGAAAATTATTTTTCCTCCCTTGTTTTGCACTGCTTTTTCTTTTCATTAATTTTGCCCAATACTACTTAGGCATTAGCATCTTTCTTATCAATTTGCACAATCTCTTTCTTAGGCTTGTTAAATCTCATCTGTCATTTTTGCTGGATCTCACAAAATAATATGCAGAAGCAACTCAGAGTCATGAATATTCTGCTTATTATCACACCATCATCATAGTGGGAGCCTCCAGCCACCTACTGTGGTATGTAAGAAGTCAGACTCATAGAGCAAGTATTAGACTATACATTTTTTCTGAGACTAGCAACTCTCCTATCCCCTTCCTCCAACTACCTTTGCTGTCACTCAGTTCCTTCCAACTACAAGTTCCACCCTGTTTGCTATTAAACTCATTAATCCATATTTTACAGCAGTCTTCCTCATTACAGTGAGATTTTTTTCCACAGTGAAGATCTTGTTTCTATGGTGATTCAAGAGAAAGTCTATGCAGAGTTGTTGCAGCTGGAAGCCTTCACTTACTTTAAGAGCTCATTAAAGCTCGTTGAAGTAAAGGGCCAGTGGAGATCCTGAAAGTGTCCAGCAGAGGTCAAAACTTTATAGCAAAGTTAAGAGTCAGTACGAAAGCACAAAGAATTCCTTTCTTGTCACTGCAATTACCTTGCATAGGCATGAAACTTTTCAAGCCCATCCAACATCAACTTTATATGTCCATGGTATTTTTTCACATACAGCCTTAAACATTTGGTCTGAGACAACTTTTTAGACAACTTAGACAACTTTTTTAAAACTACTTTGTTAAGGAAGCTGAGAATTATATGGCAGCTACAGAATAATATAGGATTACCGGAGAGTTTTCTCTTTATAAAAAAAAAAAACCTACAATAGAGAGGGAGAAGTTCAGTAGCATAATTAGTAAAAATGGTTCTGCAAAGTCTAATACAGGCCGGGCGCGGTGGCTCACGCCCGTAATCCTAACACTCTGGGAGGTCCAGGCGGGAGGATCGCTCAAGGTCAGGAGTTTGAAACCAGCCTGAGCAAGAGCAAGACCCCATCTCTACTAAAAATAGAAAGAAATTAGCCGGACAACTACAAATATATAGAAAAAATTATCTGGGCATGGTGGTGCATGCCTGTAGTCCCAGCTACTAGGGAGGCTGAGTCAGGAGGATCGCTTAGGCCCAGGAGTTTAAGGTTGCTGTGAGCTAGGCTGACGCCACTAGCACTCTAGCCCGGGCAACAGAGTGAGACTCTGTCTCAAAAAAAAAAAAAAAAAAAAAGTCTAATAGCCTCTCCTTTTTGCTTGCCCTTGTCCACAATAAAACGATGTTAAAGTATAATTTTCTAAAGATAATATCATGACTCTCCTATAAAAATAAAATGAACAAATTTCAAAGTTTTATTTGACTCATTAATTAATAAGGGAACCAATAAGATGTTACAACCAATTCAAAGTGCATTTGAGAAGCTAGGTATGTATAGGAAATGTTAGAATAAGACTGTTGGGTTAGACACAAAACTAGTTAATGTCCAACAAGAAAATAAACCATAATCTTTGTGATTATCTCTTCTATTAGACAGTCCTGACCTAAAAGGAAGAGGCTAAAACACAAAATATGATTTAAATAGTTTATTTGAGCCAAAATGAGGAGAGTTGTTGGGAAGACTCAGACCCAAGTAGCCTTGAATGTGAGCTTTGTTAGGCCTTTGTTACAAGCAGGTTTTTAAAGGCAAAAAGGGAAACAGGGAATGGGCTGGCACAAAGTTGCTTGTCAGGAATTGTCACAGGTTTACTGAGATAGCATTCATTAGTGATTAGCTACACATCGTTAAACTATAGGATGTGAGTTATAGTGTCCAGTACAGTATAGTTAGATTAATTTATAGCTATTCATGGCAATAGCAAGCAGTTTCAAGAGCTGAAGACATAGCTCAAAGAGAGGAGTAGGACATGATTGCTATCTCATTTTAATGTCTCTCCGGGCCTGATGATTTAAAAGGACTCACATTTCTCAGATAAAAGTTCTTTTCCTTTCTGAACAGAAATTATTTGCATCTCAAACAAAAATTACATATTAACCTCTGCTCAGAAAATAGCAAGCCAAGCCCATCACTGCACTGAAAATGCCCTGTCATCTCTTATGCCTATGACCAAGTTCAAAATAACTTTTATGACATACAGTAAAAACGGTTTTGCAAGGGAGGCGGGTACAGTTGGCTCTGGAAATAAGGGAGCCAGTAGGGAGAGATCATCAGAAAGGGATCTGGGAGCCCATGCACCCTTCCTCCTGACTCAGGAAGCATAATGATTCTTCCAATAGCCTCCCAAACCCGGAGTGAACTAAAGCTTACAGAACTGCCCTCCTTAAACTCTCTACCTGCCCCCAACACCAAGGGAGAATATGAATATAGGCACTAAGAGGGAAAAGCCATCAGCTGAGTATCCTCACTCTCTCAGACAGTAGGAGGAAAATAACTGCATGGAATACCTGCTCCAGGCAAGGAGCCCACAGCTAACAGCGGAGTCCCCAACAAAAAGTAGCATGAAAAGGACCTCTATTTGAGAAATAAAAATAAAATCCTAAGCCCCTCAACCAACTGAATAGACCCTTTATTGGCCAAGTGGACCCCAGAGAAACCTTAAAACTGAAACTCTAGCCATGACAAGATGAGAGGTCAACATCCCTCATTATACCCCCTCCCTCATTAACCACCATTAGGCTTTCTTCCCTAAGGGTTAAAGGAACCAGCCTTTGCAAAGACTTGCTCCACCACTGATTTCAATCAACTGCCTAATGCTACTTCTCCTTTTTTGTGGTTTCAGCACAACTGACCAGCATTCCTTCCTGATGAGGGACTGCTGACCATGGAGTGTTTCTGATCAATCTATAGAGAATGCACAGTGAGGGTTTTTGTGTCCTCTGCTTCACCTGTTGATGTCAGAAGGTCGAAAACTCCACCCTCAGATCATGCTAACACTGCCAATTTTTTATATCTGTGACCTATGAAGAGACATGAAGTTCGATTGCACATGCACATGTTTCTCCTTTTATAAAATATTCATGATTCCTCCTATACCTTGTTGAATATGTATATTTGGCCACTTTGCTCAGCATAAATTCCTGTTCCCGTTGCCTTTCCCTCAAAGTAAATGCTCTCAGTTTCTGCCCAAGGCTATACTGTGCAGCCTGTCAGAATGGCCACCCTGTAGGTTGCAACCCTTTATGAGAAATTTATGAACCTTGTCATCCTTCAATTGACATCATTCCTGGCATGGCTGCACAGACTTTTTGAGATCTATGAAGCCAGATGTGATAGATCAATTGCTCTGGCTTTTAATTTTGCCACTTAAGACATCAAAGAGACAGATAAGAGAGAAAAGAGATGACAGGTCAGGAACCTAAGGAGTTGGGAAGGTAAGTCCAGCTACAGCAGAAGTAGAGCCTTCTTGGATTATGGTGGGATCATGGGGAGGACATCCATCTTAGTTTGTTCCTGCTGCTATAACAACACACTTTAGACCAGGTAATTTATAAACAATAGAAATTTATTCTTTCACAGATCTTTTTTTTTTTTTTTTTGAGACAGAGTCTCACTTTGTTGCCCAGGCTAGAGTGAGTGCCGTGGCGTCAGCCTAGCTCACAGCATCCTCAATATCCTGGGCTTGAGTGATCCTCCTGCCTCAGCCTCCCGAGTAGCTAGGACTACAGGCATGCGCCACCATGCCCGGCTAAGTTTTTCTATATATTTTTAGTTGGCCAATTAATTTCTTACTATTTTTAGTAGAGACGGGGTCTCGCTCTTGCTGAGGCTGGTCTCGAACTCCTAACCTTGAGCGATCCACCCACCTCGGCCTCTCAGAGTGCTAGGATTACAGGTGTGAGCCACTGCGCCCAGCCTCTCTCACAGATCTTGAATCTGGGAAGTCCAAGATCAAAGTCCTGGGAGATTCCATGTCTGGTAAGGACTCACTCTCTGCTTCCAAGAGAGTGCTCTGTTGCTGTGTCCTCCAGAGGGATGCATGCTGTGTCCTCACATGGAGGAAGAGAGAAAAGGGCCAGGTAGTGCTCTGAAGCCTCTTTTATAAGGACATTAATCCCATTCACAAGAACAGAGCCCTTATGGCCTAATTACCTCCTACAGGTCCCACCTCTTAATTCTAATGTATTTGGGATTAACTTTCAACATGAATTTCGGAGGAATACAAACATTCAAACCACAGCATTCTGCCCATCTCCCAAATTCATGTCCTTCTCGTATACAAAATACATTAATTGTACCCCAACAGCCCCAAATATCTTAACTTATTCCAGTGTTAACTTTAAATCCATAGTTTCATCTAAGTATCATCGAAATAAGATATGGATGAGACTCAAGATATAATTCATCCTGAGGCAAATTCCCTCTCCAACTGTGATCCCATGAAATCAATCTATGTGCTTCTAGAATACAATAGTAGGATAGGCATAGGACAAACATTCCCATTCCAAAAGGAAGAGATAGGAAAGAAGAAAGGAGCAATAGGTCCCATGGAAGTCCAAAACCCAACAAGGCAAACAACATTAAATATTGAGACTTAAGAGTAATCTTCTTTGACTCCATGTCCCACCTTCCAGACACACTGGGGCAGGGGTCGAGCCCTAAGGCCCTGGCCCAAGCCCAGCCCCCATGGCTTTGCTGTGTGCATTCCACACTGTAGCTCTTACGGGTTGTGGTCTTGTGTCTTTTGGCTCTTCCAGGCTGGCATTGCACACTGGTGGCTCTACAGTTCTGGCATCTTGGGGTGGCCCCACTCCCACAGCTCCACCAGAAGTGGCTCTGTGGTGGCCCCATCCCTGTAGCAGTTCTCTATCTGGGCCCTGAGGCTCCCCATGGCATCCTTTGACTTCTAGGCATAGATATCCATGCCCCACAGCTCTTATACTCTGTGTGCTTTCAGAGTTAGTACCACATGAATGCCACCAATATTTATCCCCCACGCCTTCTGGAGGGGAGGCCCAATTTGTACCACACAGCCCATGTGAGCCATACCTGGGGCAGCCAAGGAGTACTACATCAGAATGTGTGAAGCAGAAACTTGAGGCAGCCCTGGGCAGATAGTCTTGTGGTCTAGGGTTTCGCCAACACCCTGGACCCCTCCAGCACTGTGCGTCCCTTTCTTGAAACCATTCTGTCCTCAAGACCCTAGCACTCTGGGCCTGTGATGGGAGTGGCAGTCTTAGTGAGTAGCATCTGGCTTCCTTCTATCCATTCTAATCTCCTTATCAAAAGTTTGCTGGGGCACACCATTGGTGTTCTTTCCTGAACATGCTTTCTTATCTTTAAAACACAGCTAGGCTAAGAATATTCCAACTCTTTAAATTCTGCTTCCCCACTAATTATAAATTCTACCTTTAATTCATTTCTATCTTCTTGCATTTTATTCTAGGCAGCCAAGAGAAGCCATCTTGCACCCTCAACACTTTGCTTAGAGATTTCTTCCACTAAATATCCTACTTTGTTGCTCTTAAGTTCTGCCTTCCACAGATCGCTAGGCATGGACACAATTCAGCCAAATTCCTTGATACTTTATAATAAGGATGGCCCTTCCTCTAATTTCCAATAAGGTGCTCCTCATTTCTGTCTAAGACCTCATCAGAATGGCCTTTAATGTCCATATTCTTACCAACTTTCTGGTCACAACCACTTAGATAACCTCTAAGAAGATCAAGGCTCTCTATACAGCTTCCCTCCTCTGATCGCTCACCAAAATAGCTCTTTGTGGTCAGCCTGTGTCCATCACCAAGTTTCAAAGCTGCTTTCACATTTTTAGGTATTTGTTACAGCAACACTCCCTCTTCTTGGTACCAATTTCTGTGTTAGTCCATTCCCACTGCTATAACAAAACTCCTTAGACTGGGTAATTTAGAAACAACAGAATTTATTCTTTCACAGTTCTGGAGGCTGGAAAGTCCAAGATCAAGGCATCAGTAGAATTAGTGTCTGGCAAGGGCTTGCTCTCTGCATCCAAGCTGCAGCAACCTCTGAAGGGGACCAACTCCATGTGCTCACTTGGCAGAAGGGATGAAGGGGATGTGCTCACTCCTTCAAGCCCTTTTATGAGGTCATTATAAGGGTGCAGCCCTCATGGCCTAAGTGCCTCCTAAATGTTCCACCTCTTAATACTGTTGCATTGGGGATTAAGTTTCAACGTGAATTTTGGAGGGACACAAACATTCAAAGCAAAACAACAGGCTTGACTGATGGGAGATAGTGAAGAAAGCAGAGAACCACTCACAGCAGGATTTATAAGGCAGTGGGAGGAGCCAGGTGATTATTTCTGTCTCCTCTGTGAAGACAGAGGGTGAGGTGGTGAGGAAGCAGGCTTGAAAAGGTTGATATTATGGGCTGAATTGTGTCTATGTGCTGCCCACCCTGGATTCATACATTGAAGTCTTAACCCCTAGTACCTCAGAACATGACTGTATTTAGAGGTAGGGTCTTTAAAGAGGTAATTAAGATTATATGGGGATGTCATTGAGGTGGGCCCTAATTCAATTTGACTGATGTCCTTATAAGAAGAGATTAGGACATAGACACACACAGGAAAAACCACGTGAAGATGTAGGGATAAGATGGGGGTCTATAAGCAGAGGAGAGAGGCCTTAGAAGAAACCAACACTGCCAACACCTTGGTCCTGGACTTCTAGCTTCCAGAACTATGAGAAAATAAATGTATGTTGTTTAAGCCACCCAGTCTGTGGTACTTTGATGTGGTAGCCTGCTATGGTTCAAATGTGTCCCCTAAATTTCATGTATTGGAAACTTAATCCTCAAATTCATATGTTTATATTTGGGAATAGGGCCTTTGGCAGGTAATTAGGGTTAGATAAGATAATCAGGGTAGGGACCCCATGGAGGAACTAGTGCCTTTATAAGAAAAGGAAGCGAGACCTGAGCTGACACACTCTTGCCCTTTCACCATGTTGACCTTCTGGCATGTTATGATGCAATAAGGCCTTCAGCAGATGTGATCCCTCAACCTTAAACTCCCCAGCCTCCAGAACTGGAAGAAACAAACTTCTTTTCTTTTTAAATTACCTAGTCTGTGGTGTTCTGCTATAGCAACAGAAAACAGAATAAGACAGCCCTAGCAAGCTAATACCACTGGTGCAGGTTTAAATATGTGTTGAGGGGAAAGGGAGATGGGCCTGAGTAGGATCATGTAGAAAGATTGCCAGGTGATATTAAAAGTCAAAATTATACTGGAAGCCAAACTTTTTAAGCGAATTTCTCCAATTTTCAACAACAACTTAGCTATAGAAGAAAAGATATTTGGATTGACCAGGCACTCTCTTCCAAAGAGATCCAATGAGAAAGAAGTGAGAAAAGTAACTGACACAGTGATTGAAGTGAAATATTTTGCAGTATAGGCAACATAAAGGGGGAAATAAAGTGAGGAGGGGATTTATAGATTGGGACAATACAGAGGGGTCAGGGAGCAGGAATTCTCCATGCTGAATAGCTGATGTAAGAGGAAAAAGAGCTGAAGTGGAAGAACAGGAATTTATACCCAGAAAATAGGATGTGTACATTTAATATTTCAAGATGGAAGTGATCTGAGTGATGACAAAGTTAAGCTACCACTATAGTTGGGAGTGGCTGAAGTGAGGTTAAGCTGAAGTTTACTGGAACTGATGATGTCAAAAAAATTATAAGGCTAACTATTGAATTAGGTGAACAATGAAGTCACCCAGAATGAAGATGGGAGTTGGAGTAAAGAGTAACTTTGTGAAGCGGTCTTCCAAGAATGAGAGGAATGGCAACAGGTTGTTCATTTAGGAAGCATTTGTGGAGCACTGACCATGATCTGAGTCCCAGAGATATGGCAGCAAATAATACTGAATGCTCCCTGCAATCCTTGTGGCCTCTGAGTGGAGGTGCTCACACTCTAGTGACAAATGGAGGATGGTGACAAGGAGAAGTTGAAGGCTAAAAGGCATAAACCTATGAGAAGTACACTTATACATGATAGCAGAGGAGGAATGGATTGGAAATGTGATTGAAGAACTAAGAGAATGTGGCACTTTTGAATCCACCAGAAGATAAGCTCCAGGTTGACAAGCAGAGATTGTGTATTTCTTATTCACCATTCTATTCCAAATTCTACCTAGAAAATACCAGATTCTTACTAAGAGTGCAGAATATTTGTGAATAAATGAATGAATAAAGTCAAGGGGCAGATGGAGTATCAGAGAAATAAAAATATCTTCCAACCCAGAACTGAAAATGTCTCATCTATTTGTGGTGCTCCCTTAAATGACCCCTGTTAGATTTTTGAGCCTAGCATAAGGTTTTCTCAGTCTGAAAATGTGAGCAGGAGAATCACTGAGCCAGATAGAGATATTTGACAAATATTTATCAAGCACCTGTTATATGCAATGTGGATAGCCATGAACAAGACTGACAAAATACCTGGTCTTATGTTTGAGTAGATAAGATAGATTTTTAGAAAAACAAGCAAACACTGAAATAAAAATGATAAGGTCAAAATGTTAAGCATGCAACAATGAAAATAAAATAGGATGATGTCATGGAAAGTGACTAGGGTAGGAGCAACATTATATAAGGTGGTCAAGGAAAGGTGTCTCAGAGGAGGTGCTATTTGATCTGGGACCTAAATGACCAAAAAGGAAAAAAAAAAAGGTATTATAAGGATAGTGTTCCAGGCAAAGGGAAAACACATGAAAAGATTCTGTTCAAGGAGCTGTAAAAGAGCCAGTACAACCAGAGCATGATGAGTGAGGGGGATGTGGTAGGAGATTAAGTCAGAGACAGAAGCAGGGACAAGACTGTAAGACTTGAAATATGAAAGAATCCAGCTGGGCCATTGCAACAGAGATTGACAGCTTCACCAAAATGCATTTTGTTTTTCTTTTTGAGCACACAAATAACATATATTTCCAAGCCTTCCTTGAAGTTAGATATAGCTTGGAATTTCTGGAGATGAAAAATACATCTTATTTTGAACCAGAACTTAAAGATTTGGAAGACTCTCAGCCTATCTATGCTGTAAAGAACACCAAAGGTATGATTAGTATGGGTATGGACCACATACCTAATGGCCACCCAGCAGAGAGACCAGAGCTTGCTCTCTTTCTCCACCATGTGAGGACACAGCAAGCAGGGGATCCTCTGCAAGCCAGAAAGAGAGCCCTCACCAAGAACCTGACCGTGCTGTCACCCGGATCTTGGACTTCCCAGACTCCAGAACTGTAAGAAATAAATGTCTACTGTTTAAGCCACCCAGTCTATGCTATTTTGTTATAGCAGCCCAGGCTGACTAATCCATGTGCCAAAGTATTTACTCAGATGAGTTGGAAATTTGTGTCCACACAGAAAGTGACATACAAATGTTCACAGCAGTTTTATTCATAATTGACGAGACTTGGAAGTAATCAAGATGTCCTTAAATAGGTGAATGAATCAGTAAATTATGGTACATCTGGCATATGGAATATTATTCACTGCTAGATGGAATTCACTGCATATGGAATATTATTCACTGCTAGATAATAGGGCCCTGGGTGGCCTCCTGCACCCTGTAATTTGGATCTCCAGGAATCGCCTTTGTTGTGGGCGACCAACCACAGGCAAAGCGAGCACCTGCTCCAAGAATTGTTTACAAATTAATTTCTGTTCCTGGATCCATTCATTCTCCCTAGGAATCCTTTATTGCCTGTGGTGTATATATATAAAATTTAGGGGCAGTATCTTTGGTTTTAAATACTGCAGAGTGGAAGGGCATGTTTGGGTTGATGCAGGACTCTGTTTTTCCAGGATGGTACATAAGCTTCTGAACTCCATGTGGGGTGGGGCAATCACTATGATTCTCCCTGTATATACTCAATAAACAA
>VBSM01002121.1:36558956-36583405 GCA_008086735.1 Cheirogaleus medius | reverse complement strand
AGGGTCTCACTCTTGCTCAGGCTGATTTCGAACTCCTGACCTTGAGCGATCCTCATTGATTGGCCTTGGCCTCCCAGAGTGCTAGGATTACAGGTGTGAGCCACCGTGCCAGGCCCTCAATAAATAAATTTTTATGTCTTTTCTCCAATTAATCTGCCTTTTGCAAGTTGATTCCTCAGTGAATCTTCAGAGGGCAAAGGAGAAGCTTGGCCCCTACACAGACAAAAATTTTAAAAGGACAATAGCGATAGTTAATGGTAATGAGGGATGTGATAAGGATGTTCATACATTTTTGGTGGAAGTAGAAACTATACAGAGTTCCAGGAAATCAATTTGGCATTATGAATTGAGAATTCCAACCAGCAATTTAGGATTCCCACTTATAGGAGCTTATACTAAAGAAATAATTTATGAAATGTTAAGTGTAGAATTATTTATAAAATCAAAATGTTGGGAATAGCCTGAATACCCCCAAATAAGGAAATTGTTAAGTAAATTGTGTGTATCATACATCTCCCCCTTGCTCACTTTACTTTAACAATATTGTCCTTTGTTTCTTGAATATACCAGGCTTGCTCTAACATTAGTGTAACGGAGGTAACATTCTGAAAAAGGGCGATGAAATGTTTTACCATGTTTTAAAACCCCCACCCTTTCTGGGAATTAAAATCTGCATTCCTTCCCAAGGCCAGTAATAAAAGGAGCAGAAAAATGCTCTTTGTTGTTTGTTTTTTGTTATCTTAAACCACAGGAGATGGTTCAATGGAATTGTCCAGACAAGGGTCACAAGATTGTCTCAAGATCATCACCAGAGATAAGGTCTGTGGAAACCACCAATTGTTAAACAACAATAGCCCAAAGCCATAACACTTGAGCTGTCACCTAGACTTGAGCCCAATTGTTGAGACCCCCCCCCCTTTAAAAAACCTTGTTTTTCTGCTTAAAGGCTGGATGGTGGTCTTTGAGATGCTAGTCTGCTGCCCTCCTCATTTGCCAGCCAATTAATAAACTTCTCTTTCCTTTTCCTAAATCACTTCACCTTGTTCTTTGTTCTCACTGATTTGGCCTCAGGGACAAGTACTGAACTTTCAGTAACATTAGAAAAATTATATTTGCTGTTCTCTCTCCTTGGGACATTCTTCCCTCAGATACCTGCATGATTTGTAACCTTACCTCTTCCAAGTCTTTGCTCAGATGCTGCCCCTTTATAAAACTGCATCTCTCTATGACTCTTTTTCCTGGCTTCATTTTTCTTCCTAGAACTTATCACCATCTAACATTCTATGTAGGACCTTGATTACAAGTCAATCTATCTACAAAGTTCATCATTGTCTAGTAGCCTTGAAAAAGGTTTTAAATTTTAAAGCCCAATTAAATTCTACATTTCATTGTACTGCAAGTTATTGCATGTTTCTAAAAATAAGACAGAAAGAAGGACCTTTGAGTCAAACTGAGATTTAAAAGGGTATTGACTCCAAAATGTGAAATTGGCTGACTGAGAAGCCCTCTTTTCTTGTTATATGATAGTGACAAAGCTGATTAAACTTGTCCTTTTTGCAGCTTAGCTATCTCAGACCAATGTCTATTGAAGCTGGAGCTTTAGGAAACTTGGTAGAAAAATATCAGGATGTTAGAGAATATTGGCTGTTTCTTGTGGCCTTTAGTAAGGTATTAGGAGGAAAAAAAGGATAAGCTTTGATTTGAGCTGACCTGTCTGAAAGTATAAAGGGAACAACATACAACTTTGTTAATAGAGACCCCTCTGCATGTGGGCGAGATTGCTGAGGCTCAGTTGATCACACTTCTTACAGAAATGCCAAAACCCAAATTTCTGGGAATTAAAATCTGCATTCCTTCCCAAGGCCCTGTTTTAAAATTGGCATAAAAGGCAAGGAGGTAGGAAATACAACAGGGGGATAAAAGTGGGACACTTGAGAGGCCATAGAAATGGAAGGAAGCCAGAGTCTCTGGGCTCTTCCTACATACCTCCCACCTTGAACTCTCTGATTAATCTTTCTTCCTACTTGTCAGGGCCAGTCAATGGGCTGCAGCCTGGTCACAGTGCAGATTATTCTGCCTCACCTTTTGTTTCCCCAGAGGTTTATTGCTTTTACCTTTTACATGTTTCTGAGAGGCAAACAATTAAATTTAGGCCTAAGGCTAAAGGCAAAGTTCCCAGGCTATAGTAAAGAGACAGAAGGGGTTGGGGTGTAGATCTGTGAACCCAAGGGTTCTAATGCCTACTAGAGTTTCAGGGGATTTGATTATCAGTGATACCCCAAGCCTAGACAAAATAGGAACTCATGTTTCCTTAGCCTCAAAGGAAACTGTAGGCCCCCACCTCTCATAAACTGAGTTGGGAGGAAGTGGGCTGCTAAAGAGGTTCAGTCTCTGGAAGGGATTCTTATTTTATGACCCTCTTCTATATCTTGCTCATGCATGGCCATGGAGGACAATGGATAGAAGAGGACTTTACGGCAGCCATATTGGCTGTTTTGTAAACTCACTTTTTTGCCAAGACAAGAACTCCATGCTATCCCTGCCTAGAAATATATACTTCGGATGGATGGCTACCGTTTGTTTCCCTTCCTTTCCTTTTCCAGATGATAAGGTATTTTTTTTAATTAAAAATTTTTCTATTTCCCTCCACCATTGTATATCTGTTAAGGGTGGTTAAATGTATTAGTTAGTCATAGATTGCATAGTAATGAGGAGAACAATTTGAAATTAAGAGAAATGTACACATTTCAAGGATCTAGACTTGGAGCTGTATGCAATAATGACATTACATTGGTTGTTTCTCCTTCAAAATCAGTGCATTTTCATTCATAAATAGGATAGTTGCATTACATCAAGTGGTGACATTTTTGATACTGCATCCTGGACATGTAATGCATCTGCATCTCTATTCGGAATCTCTTATTTTGGAGAAACATTCCTTCCCTACTCTGTGTGATACTGGGTATCAGTAAAAGTGTCTACCTTATATCTTGGGTGCCTACCTGATAGAGGCTATGCAATCAGGAATCTCCATTCACCTGGCCACAGGGTGGGTTCAGGGATGGTCATACAACTTGAGATGGACCAATTAGAATTCTCATTGGACTTGTGCTGAGCTAATATTTTCTCATTCTTCTGATTTTATGATTCTGCGAGTATGTGAAATTGGGTAGCTAACTACGGTGCTTCTTAGAAGTCCATCTGAAGACGGAGGAAATGAGGCCAATACACAGATTTGAACAGAATTAAAAGATGAAGAGGAAGAAGAAAAAGGAGATAAGTAAAGATAGAGAGAGATAGTGACTTGGATCATCTTCTGGAAGCAATTTCTGAGTGTCCTTGGACCCATTAATGGCTGTCCCAGAAGCCAACTCTACCTCTGTACTTTCCGTTTACATTATACAATCAAACCCTTTCCTGTTAAGTGAGTTTGAGTTGGGTTTCTGACACTTGCAACAGAAAGGGTCCTCATTTAGACAGTAGCCAACCACTCAATCTTCTATATCCTGAACTGCAATCTGCCTCCTATCCTCACCATTCCTCTGTGACTTCTCTTGCCAGCCACCATCAACTTTCTGGTTTCTAAAGCTAATGAATCCTTTTTTATCTTTATCTTCTTTCCCAGATCTCTTTACTGAGTTTGATGCTGTTTATAACTCTTTTTCTTAAAATTCTCTTCCACTGACTTTTTTACAAAACATTTTGTCAATACTCATCTTCCATTGACTTTTGAGAGACACATCTTTTTTTGTTGTTGCTGTTGTCCCTACTGTTTAAGTTTCTTTTTAATTTATTTTGCAGGCCAGTGCTTATCTCTAAAATGACTTGCTCCCCAGGACTACATTGTTGACCTTCTCATTGTCTCACCATACAATTTCTCCCTGGGTGACTCTCTTCATTTCCGGAGCTTCTATTGCTACTTATACATGGATTACTTCAAGATTTTTATCTTTAGATGAGAATATTTTGATCTAAAGTCCACTGCCTTCTGGATGTATCCTCTCAGATATCCTTCGGCCATCTCAAAATCAACATATCTCAAACCTAATTTTATTGTTTATCCACCCAATTATGCTCTTCTTCTAATATTCTCAATCACAGTGACTGGAACCACATGTAAGCATTTGCTTTTGTAAGAAATCTGAGTATCATTGCTGACTCCTTATCAGTGCAGGGAGGAATTGAATCCTTGTAAATCTCTGCAGTTGTTCTCTTTGTAGGCCAGATATGACTGTAGGGGAGGCCACTCACTATTGAGACGGGATTCTTGATTTCAGTGGGGATAATGGGTTGCCAGAGTAGCAGAGGCCTACTGGTGGCAATTAACCTCCAAAAACAATGTAAGTGCATCTATTATAAAGAGCAACAGGAATGTATCAGTTCTCAGAATGTCTTGGCTCACAGAGATTTTTGGCTGGGCCTGACTGATTACTGTTCTGTAGGAACAAAATAGATGGGCATCCTACTAAAGCACTGTTTAATGCTTAACTCTGTATCATTTCCACAAGCACGTTCCATAAATCTTCCTCCAATCCTTCCTTAAATGTACTTGTGATCTTTTTTTTTTTATTTTTTTTTTTGAGACAGAGTCTGTTGCCCAGGCTGGAATACAGTGGCATCATCATAGCTCACTGCAGCTTCAAACTGCTGGGCACAAGTGATCCTCCTGCCTTAGCCTCCCAAGTAGCTGGGACTACAGGAGTGTGCCACCATGCCTGCCTAACTTTTCTATTTTTTCATAAAGACAGGGTCTCTTGCTCAGGCTGATGTTGAACTCCTGGTCTCAAGTGATCCTCCCCACTTGGCCTCTCAAGGTGTTAGGATTACAGGCATGAGCCACCGTGCCTGGCCACCAGTGATCATTTGCTAGGTGACTGTTCATTGAAGAAAGAAAATACCATACCCAGACCTTTTTTGGATTGCTAGACACTGGCTCTGAATTGATGTTAATTGCTGGGGACCCAAAAACACTGCTATGGCCTACTTTTAAAGTAGGTGCTTACAGTGGCCAAGGATCAAGGGAGTCTGAGCTCAGGTGTGACTCAGAGTGGCCTAGTTGGTCCATAGACTCACCATGTTATTTCCACATGTCCTAAATGTCTAACTACAACAGACATAATTAGCAACTTGAGGAATCTCCACATTGCCTCTGTGACCCATGTGGTCATATGTATACGACAAAACTTATAAGATTTACAGATCTAAGTACAGATAAAATTAAAATTTAGAATAATATTATTTAAGTATAACCTTAAAGTAGATGAGATATTTTTAACCATGGCATGAAATCCAGAGTTCATAAATGAAAAAGATAAATATATTTGGGTACATAACAATTTAACATTTTTATATGGCAAAAGACACTATAAACAAAATTAAAGACAAACAATAGACTTGGAACAAATATGTGCAGCACATATGATTGATTAAAAAACTGCCAAACAGCTCAATAAAATAATAGACAAAAAATATGAATAGAAAATTTATAGACGATTATAACTAAATGATCAATAAACATGAAAAGATACTTGACCTCACTAGTAGTAACAAAAACTCAAAGGAAATATGTAATAACATGATTAATGTACCTCATGATCTCTCAAATTAAAAGGAATCTAAAACTAACAACCTGGTTTTTACCATTTGATACCTTTCTCTATGCTCAAAAATATATGCAAAATGTAATTACAAATATTTAAAGTTTTGTTTTATGCTTTTCTAAAAGTGATATATCCATTGGGGTAAATAATATATGAATTCTTTGGTAAAGCTGGATGAAACTGTCCATATTACAATAATGTAGAGCTGTAAGGTATAAATGTAATGGGGGTGGGGAATGGCTTGAAAAGGGGTAAAAATGTTTCCTATCTTTCTAAAACCTTCCTAGCTCTTTTTGGGAATTAAAACCTGCATCCCTGCCTCAGGCCAGTGGTCAGGAAGGGCAGGGGAGGGTCCTTTGTTCTTTGTACCATAGGAGATAGCTTGAGGGAATTGTCCCAGAGGAGGTCACAAGATTGTCTTAGCAGAAGAGGGGATGAATCATGAACCATTAACTACAGTTGAACAGCAATAGCCTGAAGCTGAAAACCTCTCCTTTAAAAGCACTATATTTCTGCTCAGAGGTAAGACTTTGGTAATTTGGTCTGCCAACCTCCTCATTTGCCAGCAATTTAATAAACTTCTCTTTCCTTCTCCTCAGACCACTTGTCCTTGTTCTTCTGATGCAGACTTGGGGACAAGTGCTGAGCTTTCAGTAACATAAATAGCAATCAAAATCTCATTTTTATAAAAGTAAAGATATAGTCAGAAGTTAACCAGCCATTGTTCCCCAACTTACTTCCTGCTGTAACTGCTTATTGCTAATGGCACTATCCTCCCTGACATATGTAAGATTTGTGGCATCCCCCATTAATTCTATAGATAACATTGCTATTGGAAAGCCTAAGACTGGTCTTTGAACTATTTTTCAGACTGCATTCCAGGGGGACCCACTGACACCAACTAGACCCGTGGGTAGGCGTAGGAATGGATCCAACAGGCTTGAGATCCCCTACCTAGGAAATCTCCCAACTGAGAAAATAATTTCTGCCTCCCAACCCTGTGAGTTCATCCCCCATCAATCAAAAGATCCAATTCCCTAGCCCTTCATTTGCCAAACCGCCTTAAAAACCTTACCCCCCAAATTCTTGGAGAGATGGATTTGAGAAATTACTCCCATTGCCTCACCTGGCACCTTGTGAAGTAAAACTATTTCTCTGCTGTAACACTTGCTGTCTCAATGTATTGGATTCCTCTTGAGCAGTGAGCGATGAAACTGGTTGGGCTGTAATATGGATAGTAATCCATTGGATGAACATGCCATAATTTATCCAACCACTCATCCATTTATTGGACAGAGAAAATACGAGGAAGTATACAAAAAAAAGACTTAAGATTGGCATCAGACTTTTTGTCAGCATAATAAATGCTAGAAGACAATAAATGCAGCTGTGTCCCTAAAGAGGGATATTTTCCAACTGATAAAAGTTTACAACTCCTACAGAAGATACAAGAGTCATGAACTTTTATGCCCCAAATGCAAAGGTAGCCCGATGACTTTTGTCAGGCTACATACCCAGTCGTGGCTGGAATGGGCTTGACTCTTTGAATTTCTATACACACCAATCCCCACAAGAGCAAACTTTAAATACACAGTGTTATCAATAGTGAGTGAAATGGGCCTTGTACACCGCTGTTAGGAGGATAAAATGGTACACACTTTCTGAAAAGCAATCTGACAACTGCATTAAGACTTAAAATATTCATATCTATCATTCTGTAATTCTGCTTACCTCCTTTAGCTAAAGATATCGTGAACTAAAATAAAATCTTAAGCTCCCTAGCTGACTAAATCAACCCCCTCTTGGTCAAGGGGACCCCAGAAATACCCTAAAGCTGAGTTGCTGGCCATGAGAAGGGAGGCCAGACATGACTCATCATGCCCCTCTCTCTTCTTGGACATACCCTTCCTAACTCATTAACAGGCCAAAGGCTACACAGGACAAAGCTTAAACCACATCTGCAAGCCATCAATTTACTTAACAGATCACTTGAGTTTCAGTAAGTATCTGGTGGCTTGTCTCTGATTAACAGACATCCATCCTTACCTGTCTTAAGTTAAAACATTCCAAGCCTTTAGAAAAGGCTTTGCAAATCAAAGAATCTTTAAACCCATCTGTAACCTGTAAGCACTGCCCCACTTTAAGATGTCTTGCCTTTTTGGACCAAACTAATGTATGCCCTCCATGTATTGACAGGGTTCTTATGTGTAATTCCTGTCTCCGTAAATGTATAAAACCAAACTGCAACCCAGCTATTGTGAGCACATTTTCTCAGGACCTCTTAAGGCCATGTGCTACAGGCCAGTCACATGCATGCAGCTCAGAATAAACCTCTTAAATTATTTTAGAGAGTTTGAGTCTTTTTCCCTTAACAATATATTAATAATCAGGTGGGGAAGCCGAGCTTTATCAGTAGGGATGAACACAGCATTATATATAATAAGGAAAAATTGAAAACAACATAAACATTCAAAACCAGGGAAATTGTTATATCAATTGTGGACCATTATTAGGTGGCATATACATCTCTTAAAAATTGTATTTACAAATACTATATAGTGCCATGAGGAATTGCTTGGAATACAATATTAAAGGTGAAGAAAAAACAAAACAAAAACCAAAAAACCATGGATTTCAAAACACTTCAAACAGTGCATGGTAAAATATCCTCTAGCCTGGGAGTTTGTTGCTGGGAGTTACCATGCTATCTCGTTAGACTTTTAGTTAGAAAACTAAATAAACCATCACAGAACATAAGCTCAACTGCAAACTTGTAAAAACTAGACATTTGAGATGATGGAAAAGTTCATTGCATATGAAGAGAAATCAGCACTTCTGCAGAAAATAAGAAGGTTCCTTTCACTTACTGCACAGTTTGTTCTGTTAGTCTGTCAGTCAGCTAGAATTATACAACATTGTTCTGGGTGTGGTGGTATACCGCTGAGAATAAGCATAAGTCAGTGCCCTGAGGAATTTAATGTGCAATATCAGAAATACAGATAAGTATGTTACTAACTGAAATAGGTAATTATAGTCATTACAAAAGTGCATTGAGTTAAAAGGAGAATCATGGTTGTGTTGGTAGCTTGAATGTCAAATGATCACTCTTGATGCAGGACACATATCTGAAATCTTCCCATGGATGACCCATTATCCTTCCCTAACTTTGCATCCATTCCCATTTGGGGCTTTCTCACTATCACATGTGATATATGATAGTAGGAAATATAGCAATGTCATGTGATATAGGGTAGTGTGTTATATGATCCTCTGCCTCCTGTTTCTGCCTTCTTTTCCATTTCTACCCAAGACAAGGGCTCTATCTATGATGGATCCGGCTGTCGACAGATCCTGAGGGTTGATCTATATTGGTATAAAAGAAAATAAAAATCTCAGGACCATCCTCCCCCAACTCCTTATGCAAAAGAGAAGATAAAGTCCTCGGGCACCTGTGAAGAACTGAGCCCCCAGGTCATTCATTAAGGAAATTCCTTGCTGGCTACCATAAGCAAGGACATGCAAATTGTAACTTTAAGTCTGCAGACTATATCTAGCTCCTAAAACTAAAAGTCTGTCCTGATTCCACACTAATGATGAATTACAAGTTTATCTTCACAGGTGCAAACACAGGTGTTTTCAGAGACAAGACAGGAACAGATATTCTTCCACCTACCCAGGGGCAACTACATAATTGATGCTTCCTTCACTCTCTTTTTCTCCCTTAACATTTGCCTTATCTCATGTAAAATGTAGATTTTCCTGGGTTTCTCAAGAATGTAACCATTTTGTTCCCCTACCCAAACCATCCCCCCCCCTTTCTTTCTGTATGCTTTTAAATGCTGAAACTTCCAAATTCCCCTTTGGAAAAACAGCCACAGCTTTTTCTGTACATTGTCCCAGGCACATCTCTAATTTTGGCTTAATAAACCCTCCATTGATTGAGATTTTTGCCTCAGTTGCTTAATTTGAGTTGGAGAAGAACAGGAAGTTTCACCCCAAAACATGACCCTTTGTGTAAAAAGTATTTTGAATTAAAGGCCTTTAGAAATCAACCGGCCCTTGGAAGGGACTTTCCCTCTATCTGCATTGACTTCCCTTCCCTTCCCTGTTATCTCACTACATTGCAGGAAAGACCATTTATTGCCCCAAAACAGAATTACCTATATTCCTCATCTCCCCTCTCTCCTCTAAAAGGGGGGTATAAAAGTATCTGGATCCCATTGAGATATTGGGTAATCACTCTGTGATTCTTCCCATGTGCACAATGAATAAACCTCTTTCTCTTACTAATCCACCTTAATTGTGAATTGATCTTTCACAGGGGAAAGGGGAAGTTTCCCTTCACCCCCACAGGGTCGACACTGGGGTGTGGGAGGGGTCCACATGTGTGGGCGTTTGCTGGAACCACAGGTCTGTTTTGATGTTCTGATGACTCAACAAGAAGACTAGGAAGTGAAGTAAGGAGGGAAGACTGAGCTCAAGGGGAATATCTGGAGGAAGGGAAGGAGGAAGGAGAGAAAAAGGGATCAAGGCTAAATCTAACATTTTTTAAAAAATAGAGACAGGATCTCACTCTGTTGCCCATGCTAGAGTGCAGTGGCATGATCAAAGCTCACTGCAGCCTTGAACTCCTAGGCTTAAGCAATCCTCCCACCTCTTCCTCCCTAGTATCTGAGACTATAGGCGTGTACTACCAAACCCAGCTAATTTTTTTCTTTTTTGTAGAGCCAGGGTCCTGCTATTTTGCCCAGACTGGTCTAAAACCCCTGGTCTCCAGCAGTCCTCCCACCTCAGCCTCCCAAAGTACTGGGATTACAGGCGAGAGTTACTCTGCCTGGCTGAACCTAACTTTTAAGTGTTTGTACCCAAGGAGACAGCATCTGAGAATCTACAGAGGGATCTGCTGCCATGACAAAGCAACCCTTCCATAAATCAGAGAAAGGCAGTAGGGATCCAGCCTTTAGGTAAGATTCTGTCTTCTCCAGAAAGGCATCTCATCTCCTAGGGAAACTGGATAGAAATGTTCCCTTAGGGCTGGGACTGTGCCAATAAGATATTTCCTTTGCCTAGCTCACTCCCTGCCCTGCTGGATGCTGGGATGGTGCTGGGGGGCACTTGGAGTGATTTCCCCTGCTCACCATTGGGATGACCAGAGTGTGGCCAGGGAGGAGCTCACAGACTAGTCTGCAGTAGGGACGCGTGTGTGTGTACATGTGTGTAGTATATATGTTTTTTGAAAGACTCATTTCTGACCCAGCCTAGTTACCCTTTGGCTACAAGGTCCTCATCGAAGGCAATGTTAACTTTCTTTTTTTAAAAAAAAAATTCATCCTTGAAAAACCACCCCTTTATAAAATTAATAATGGGCCACAAGATGGGAACTGTGGTAGGGGAAATATATATCTAACCTGCCCTTGTTTGCTAGCTTGCTTTCCTATAATTGCTTACTGCTCGGGAGTCAGATAGCCGATGGTCATAAAGATTCTTAGCTTTCTTCATTGCTCCCATAGATAACATCACCCCTGTGAAAACTAAGGCTGGTCTTTGAGATATCTTCCAGGCTCTGCATTCCGGTGGAATGGCTGGCCCACCCAGACCAGTGGCGCCTACTGAAGAAAGAACTGACTCACTGGTCTTGCAACCCCGACCCAAGAACTGACTCAGCAAAGACTATTTATACACCCCTGTGGTTCCTCCTTGAACCCCGCCAATTAGCAGGCCTAATTGCCCAGACTTTTACCTGTCAAACTATCTTTAAAAACCCTTTCTCCCAAATTCTCGGAGAGAAGGATTTGAGAACTTCCTCCCGTTTCCTTGCATGGCACCTGCGATATTAAACTCTTTGTCTGCTCTAACCCCTGCCGTCTCAGTGTATTGGCTTCCTCTTGAACCTTAGCAATAAACCTGCTAAGGCTGTACCACTTGAGGATAAAAGACTAAATCTTTTTTTTTTTTAATTTCAGCATATTATGGGGGCACAAATGTTTAGGTTACTTGTGTTGCCTCCCCTCCCCCCACCCCTTGGGCCACAGACGCCAAAAGCCACTGTCTAAGGCACTACTTGGCTGGTTTCAGGCCGGTTCAGGGCTCCCTAGCGGACTCCTTCCAGACATTTCCCACTAATTTCTATGTCTGGGAAATGTGGCTGGAGGTTTCCACAGCAGCTTTGGACCACAGTAATCTTTCAGCAAATCTAAAAATGGTCCAGTTTTCATGCAATTTGCAAATTTCTTATGTACGACTTGTTCAAATTTTAAAAACAGGTTTTACTGTTGAAACTTTAATAAGTATTGCCAGTTGAGGATAAATAATCTTCCATAATCCTCTGTGGTATTATAGGACATTTTTAAAAAGAGAGGATTTTTATACTATAAAAGTAATATTTTTCTTAGAAAATCTAGTAGGAGAAGAGAAATAGAAAGTCAAGGGAAAGCAAACACTTGAAGCCCGATCATCCAGAGAAAATTACTTTTGATGTTTTGGTAAATTTCATTTCAATTTCAATAATTTCTGCCTTTATCTTTTTCTGTGACCTTTCCATTTTGAGTTTATTTGCTATTCTTTTAGTACCTTCTTGGTTTGAAAACTTACTTTAATAATTTTCAATCTTTCTTAAGTGATTTTTGATTAATGTATCTAAAACTATGTATGTATAGGTTTTTTTTCCCACGTATAACTTTGGCCATATCAAACACACTTAAAAAAATGTGACATGTTCTCATTGTTAATTTCTAAATATTTATAATTTATGTTTCAATTTTCTCTTTAACCAAAGAATTTTTAATAAAGACATTTGATAGAAATTATTATTTAATTATCTACAGTTTTGCTGTCCAATATGGTAGTTATATGTGACCAATGAGCGCTTGAAACATGGTAGTCCAAATTCAGATACGCTTTAAGTGTAAAATACATACCAGCTCAAAGACTTAGTATGAAAGCTTAATAACTTTTTGTATTAATTACATATTGAATGGTTATATATATATATATATATTTTTTTTTTTTTTTGAGACAGAGTCTCACTCTGTTGCCCAGGCTAGAGTGAGTGCCGTGGCGTCAGCCTAGCTCACAGCAACCTCAAACTCCTGGGCTCAAGCAATCCTTCTGCCTCAGCCTCCCGAGTAGCTGGGACTACAGGCATGCGCCACCAAGCCCGGCTAATTTTTTCTATATATTTTTAGTTGGCCAATTAATTTATTTCTATTTTTAGTAGAGACGGGGTCTCACTCTTGATCAGGCTGGTTTTGAACTCCTGACCTTGAGCGATCCGCCCACCTCGGCCTCCCAGAGTGCTAGGATTACAGGCGTGAGCCACCGCGCCCGGCCTTGAATGGTTATATTTTAGATGTATTAGGTTTAATAAAATATATTATTAAAAGTAACTTAACCTGTTCTTGTCACTTGTTTTTTAATGTTGCTACTAGAAAATTTTAAATTACATATGTGGCTTGAATTTGTGATTCACATTATATTTCTGTTTGATTGCATTAAGCTATAGTCTTATTTTTTTTCTTGAGCTGTTAATTCCACAGACAGATGTGTTAAATTCATCTGATTAAATTCATCTGTTAAATTCGTAAGATTGGGATTTGACAATTTTAAAGTTTGTTGCCAGGTCCCAAAAGATTTATAACATATTATTATATTTTGAGGGAGTATACATTTTATCAATGTAAAATGCTGTATCTTTTGTTGACCTTTTTAATGTTTTTTGCCTTGAACTCTATTTTTCTCTGATTTTAACATTTTTACACTTGCTTTCTTTGGGTTAGCATTTAACTTAATGTATCTTTCTCTATTCCTTTATTTGCAAATGTCTTGCATTTCTTTTTGTTTTAGGTATATCTTTTATAAATTGTATGCAACTTTATTTTCCAAAATACAATTTGAAAGACTTTTTTTTAACAAATTAATTCAATTTGTTCACATTTATTGGGTTTTTCAATATGTTACAACTGGTTCCTGCGTCATTTTGTGTTTCTAATTACAAGGCATTTATACCTCTTTCTTGACTTGTGGTATATTGGGTTAGTGGCCTTCCATTCTTCTCACCATTACTCAGAGTGGGTGTAACACCTTTTCTGCCTGGTGAAAGGGTAGGTACTGTGGAAGGGACCTCCTTGGCCAGCTCCTCCCAGTACAGCACCTACAAACTGTCGCCTGACCACTGTCCCCTCCAGTTGCTTCCCTGTGTCACTGCCACTCAACTCAGAGCACCGTAATTGTTCTCTCCTTTTGACACAGCCCCCTCCTCCAGGACTTTGGGCTATGGTTTTATCTTTCAGAATGACTCCATTCCATAAAAATTCTGGTGCATCAATACTTCATATTTTCATGTGCTGCTACTGATTTTTTTCTTTCTCTTTTCTTTTTTCTTCTAACGTTTCTCACAGTGTCTAGTGACATATTGTGGAGGGACAGGCAGGAGCATGGCTTAATTTATGATGTTTATCTCATTATGGTGTATTTATTTTGGCTTTTTTTCTATATGTATTATTTTAACATAATTTTGATCATTCAATATTTGCATGTACAATTTGTGTCCTGATTTTCCACTTAGAATTTTAACCTAAGCATTTCCCCCATACTGTTATAAACTATTTTAAAACTTCCATTTTAATTTTTATATAATGTCCCATCAAGGAAAAATCTCCAAAATGTCCCCATTATTGGGAATTTAAGTTCTTTTCATTTTTCTGCTATTATAAAAAGATGCTAAAGTTACTTGTGCACATAGCTGTTTTATTTTGAATTGTGTAGTCTTAGGTGGCGTACTGAGGTTCTTATAGATTCTTCGCAAAGAGTGTAGGTCATTCTGGATTTGCTCTAATTTTAGTAAAACAATATATGTACTCAGAGCACAGAGATTTCTTTGTGCTATTGTGACTATTTTGAATCATGTGTCATTGAAAATCAGGAGACTACAACAACTCTTCAACAGGAGTGGACCTGAATTTAGGATATATAGCCATTTGTAGGCTGAAGGAGCTCAGGAAATTTCACCCCAAAATATGACCCATTGGTATAAAGAGTATTTTGAATTAAAGGCCCTTAAAGATCAAACTTTGGAAGGGACTTTTCCTCTATCTGTATAAACCAGACTGGCCCATCAAAAAGAACAATCGACTTCCCTTCCCCTCCCTGTTAGCTCGATATATTGCAGGAAAAAAGATCAAGAATGAAACCAGACCCGGCCCAAGTCATTTCAAATATAATACCCATCTCTCAGATTAATTGACAAGTCAATCTGTTTCCCTCATCCATTCGTTCTCCCAAGTATCTATTCAACATCCCTAGTAACTATTTATTGCCCCTAAACAGAATTACCTATATTCCTCACGTCCCTTCCCCTCCAAAAGGAGGATATATAGGATTCTGGACCCCACTGGGATATTAGATAATCATTCTGTGATTCTCCCTGCGCACATGGTAAATAAGCCTCTTTCTCTCTTCTTAATCTGCCTTATAGAGAGTTGATTTTTTTCAGTGAAACTTCTGGGGTGAAGGGAAGCTTCCTTTCACCCCCACAATACTCAGGCATGCTGGTAGAATGTTGTTTATTGACATCACTCTCAGGAGGGTGAGTTATAGCAAAATTGACCATATTTTCTGGATCAAGATGGAAACACATCTCATATACACATTTTTTTTTTGAGACAGAGTCTTGTTCTGTTGCCCGGGCTAGAGTGCCATGATGTCAGCCTAGCTTGCAGCAACCTCAAACTTCTGGGCTCATGTGATCCCCTGCCTCAGCCTCCCAAGTAGCTGGGACTATAGGCATGTGCCACCATATCTGGATAATTTTTCTATGTTTAGTAGAAACGAGGTCTCACCCTTGCTCAGGCTGGTCTCAAACTCCTGACTTCAAGCAATCGGAGGATTGGAGCCTTGGCCTCCCAGAGTGCTAGGATTACAGGCATGAGCCACTGTGCCCAGCCTCATATACACATTTTTATCTGTACTGTTCAGTATGATAGTCATCAGCTACATGTGGCTATAGCACTTGAAATTGTGGCTGGTCCCAACTGAGATCTGTGAGTATAAAATATACATATAATTTCAAAGACAGTATGAAAAAATGTTAAATATATCATTAATAACTTTTTATATTGATTACATGTTGAAATATATGGCTCACATTATATTTCTATTGGACAGCACCATTCTATTTCATGCCGATCTAGAAGATCAGGGATGTACGAAATCATGTTTCTTACCTCCTCTTGCTATAACACTTTATGATTAATTTCCTGATGCTCCCTGCAGAGTGCAATCTATTTCATCTGCATCAACATTAGCTCCTTTGCTGTCCTTGAATTTGAGCATTTGAAATCTAAGATTCGTGATTTCCTTCCTGCTCTCTACTTCCTAGCACTCCTGCTTGCTGAAAGTCAGTGGAGGTTAACAAGAACTAATATTAGGTGCTCAAGAGTATTCTTAAGTCTTTCTCTCTGAGCTAAACAAGTTTGGAATAACTTTGAAACCGAGAGCTTTAGATTAAAAGTGCACAATTGCATAAAGCTCTTCTGTAGGAACATGTAGATTTATCAATGCGTGCATTCAATCATTCAACAAATAGTTATTGAGTGCTTACTATGTGCACTCTTGTAGACACTTGAGATAGATCAGTGAACAAAACATGCAGATCAGTTCTGTCTTACATTCAAGCAGGGGGATATGGACAATACACAACAGAGATTATAAATAAGTATATCGGAGGGTGATAAGTATGGTTAGAGAAAGAAAAAATAAAGTACTGTAAGAAGGATCCAGAGTGCTGGGTGCTGGGAGGGGAGTAGATTGCAATTGTAAACAGTGGTCAGGTTGGGCTTTACGGAGCAGTGACATTTAAGCAAAGACTTGAAGGAGGGAAGGATGATGGTGTGCAGCTATCTAGTAGAAAAACATCTCACATGGAAGGAACAGCCAGCGCACAAGACTTAAGGCAGAAGTGTGCTGAGCCAGTGTGAGAAACAGCAGGGAGGCTGGTATGGCTGGGAGGAGAGTAATAGTGAGGTCAGAGAGGTCCTATGGAGCCTTATAGGCCACTGGAGGGACGTGGGCCTTTGCTCTGAGAGGTATGGGAGCCACTGTGGGCTTTTAAGTAAAGGAGTCACCTGCTCTGGCCTGCATGTTTAAAGGACCACTCAGTCTCCTGTGTTGAGGTTAGACTTTAGGCAGGAAAGAATGGAAGCAGGGAGAGAGGTGATAGTGGCCCCACTAGGTGGTAGCAGTAGAAATGGTGACAGGTTACCTTCTGATATGTAGTGATGATGGAATCAACAGGGTTTTCTGACTGGTTGGATGTGAAGTGTGAGACAAAGAGAGGAAGTCTGGAGCCTTGGCTGTTGGAAAGATGGAGTTACTGCCAACAGAGATGGGGAAGGCTGCAGGGGGGGCAGGTTTGGGGGAAACACATGGAGTACAGTTTGGATATTGCATTAGTTAACTATTGCTATATAACAAAATATCCCCAAATTTAGTGGCTTAAGACAATGACCTCATTATCTCACAGTGGCTTAGCTGGGTGGCTCTGGGTCAGAGTTTCTCATAAGGTTCCAATCAGGATGTCAAGAGGAGCTTTAGGTTCTGAAGGTTTGTCTGGGGCTGGAAGATCCACTTCCAGGATGGCACACTCACATGGATGCTGGCAGGTGGCCTCATTCCTCTGACACAGCCATCTCCATAGGCTGCCTGAGTGTCCTTAGAATTTGGTAGCTTGCTCCCTCCAGAGCAAGGGATCGGAAAGAGAGAGAGAGAAAGAGAGAGACCATACATCCAAGATGGAAGCCACAGTGCCTTTTTATGACCTAGTCCCCAAAGTTGCACACTATCACTTCCACTTTTTTTAATTCATTAGAAGTGAGTCACTAAGACCAGCCCATGCTGAAGTGCAGAGGAGTTAGGCTCTATTTCTTGGAGGAAAGTATCACAGAGTTTGTGGACGTATTTTAAAACTATCACAGATGTATTAAATTTGAGGTATCTATCAGATATCCCAGTGTAGATGTCAAGGAGGTATTTAAATATGCTAGCCTGGGTTCAAGAGAGAGAGGTCTGAGCTGGAGGCATGTGAAAATCCTCCGCATACCAATGGCACACACATTGGGATCACCACTGTTCTACCTTCTAAAGGAGGCAAGGATTGTGGGACGAAAGGAGGTAGAGCCAGGGCCGCATTAGGAGGAAGAGTTGTTTTGAGCTGAGGCTGTTGCGAGACAAGACAAACTTGCAGATGGGCCTGGGTAGTGTAGACAGAAGGCCCGGGTCAGGAGGAGGCAGGGCTGAAGGACTGCCCAGAGCCTCCCCATGACTGTATGTGAAGCCAGAGGGGAGTGGCCACGCTGTGTCTACAGCTGGATGAGAACCATCTGAGAGGAGAGGAATAACGTGGTCAGTGAGACCCGTAGAGATGACACGTCTCTGGGGTCTGGGGTGAGGTGAGGAGCTGGGGAAAGAGGAGATTGCACTAAACTGGGGAATAACGAAGACAAAGACTCAAGTGATGGCTGTGAAATAGAAAGGGAAGGACAGACATTGGAGATATTAGGTAGAAAGAAGTGACATGATCAGGTAATGGATGAGGGAAGGAAGGAAGGAAGAAGTCTAAGAAGACAATGAGTTATGCTCCTTGCATAGGATTTGGTGATCAGCTAAGCAAGAACCATTCAGGTGTGTGCCATGTACCTGGCCATGTTTGCTCTGATGGTGGAGTGACCTACTATGATGGGGAAGAGGGTCTGGGGAATGGGTTGAAACAAGCTCTATAAATTACCTGTGAGATTGCTGATGTTCAGACATCCACTGGAGACAACACCATGAACGACCTGTGGAGACACATCTTCCACAATGCTCATTGTCTTCCCAGGGCTGGGTCTTGCAAGATGGGGACCTGACCACTGGCTATATGCTTGGGGCTGTGTCGTGGACTTTCAGGGGTCTTCTTGGCTCCTTGGCCCCTCTCTTAGCAAGAACGTACAGAAGCAGGGCAGACAGGAGCCGTTTGCTGGCTGATAAAGTGGCTGTCCTCACTGGGTCCCCAGAGGGGTAAGTGGAAGCCCCTGGCTGGCATGTGCCCAGGGAATGTTAGTGTCCCCGTAGCAGAGTGGGGTCTGCATGTAGTCAATGTCCTTCTCACACATCTGGGCTCAGTCTCCATCCCATTACTCAGCTCCAGGAATTACCATCTTTCCAAGGGTGAGCTTCTGTCGTTAAATTCTTGTTGTTCAGGAGGCAAAGTGAGATGGTGGAAAGAGCAGGTGCTTTACACTCTGACCTGGATTTGAAAGTAGGCTCCAAACTTATTTACCTGTGTAAGTCTACATAACCACCTCTGTAAAATATGATAATAATACCTCTGTGCTAGGATACTGTGAAGGCCTGGTACGTAGTAGGCGCTCAACAAGTGTTAGTTGCTCTTTCCACTTAGAAGATTTGGAGGCTGGGACACGGGGGAGTGTATTTTATGTCTGTCCATCAGGATCCCAGGAGGAGGGTGGCAGGGCTGAGGCCGACCTGTGCTGTGCATCGCTGCCCGTAGGATCGGCTTCACCATCGCCCAGCGCCTGGCCCAGGACGGGGGCCCCGTGGTTGTCAGCAGCCGGAAGCAGCAGAAAGTGGACCGAGTGTGGCTGCTCTGCAAGGGGAGGGATTGATAGTGATGGGCACCGTGTGCCACGTGGGGAGGACGGAGGACCAAGAGTGGCTGGTGGCCACAGTGAGGGGTGGGGGATGGAAGGAGGAGCAGCAGTATTTTAAAACCATCACCTGACTGAGCGCACCAGCACAGGAGTAAAGCCAGCCGTGTGCTGGGAGCTGGGCACTGCAGAGGCCCGTGATCCACCTGAACAGATCCCCAGGTCTTGGCAGAGAGATATTTTGAGTCTTATGGGGAGAGCTGATTCTCCATCCTCACTTGGTGTTGTTCTCCTACGTTCTGAAATCAATGCAGGCACAACCCCAAGGACATCAAACAGGAGTCACCTCCCACTCCCACTCCTGCTTTTGCTCCCTGACTCTGGTCATCGAAGTCTCTTTTCTACGGTCAGGCCCTGGAGCACTGTGGGGGTGCGGACTTCCTGGCGTGCGTGGCAGGAGTCAATCCTTTGGTGGGAAGTACCTTGGAGAGCAGTGAGCAGGTTTGGGACAGGGCGAGGTTCTGGGGAGCAGGGAGCTGTGAGGTCCTCTCTATCTCCTATCTCTGCTCACACATCTGGTGTGTTTCCAGCTGCCACCTGTATTACCTTCGAGCCACAGCCCTGGTTCACTGGGTAGAGCACACCTGCGCCAGCCTGCCCAGGTGGCCAGTGGTACTCCAGAACCTCTCTACTTCGGTCCTACAGCAAGCCCCAGATCTGAGGCGACGCACTCAGTTCTGCTGCAGATCTTCTCCTGGCTCAGGTGTCTGAGTCTGTCGCAATGTGGGCTCACTGGTAGTGGCTCTGGTCCCTTCATTCTGGCTGCCCCACGGAGTCCCCTCTGGGCTGTCACACGGACCCCTCACCTGTTCACAGCTAAGAGAAGGGACCCCTGCCCAGGGCTGCCAACCCCGGCAGGACCCACAGAGCATTCCCGCTGCCTCTGCAGACCCCTGTCCCTGCTATCCTGACAGGCCACCCTGAGAAGACTCAGTCCTGGTCCCCTCAAGACCCCATTGGCAGAGAGAGGCTCCTGTGATCTGGGTGAGCCATTCCCTCCTCAGGGAGCCTTCACCTGCTGAGCAGCCCTCCCCTGTCCAGGCAGACCCTGCCCCATTTTCTCTCTGTGCTTCTCATGTTCCACAGCCTTTCAGATGTTCCACGGCCTTCCAGACGCAGCCTCCCCTCTTCCCTCCCCAGCCCTGCCCGCCTCTGGCTTTTATAAGAAACTCAAATTTCAGCACCTGCCCCAAACAGTGCCTCACACAGGGCTGCTGTTTACACCCTGTGAATTCTCACCTCTACTCATTAAAGCAGACACCAAAACACCAGCTTTCCTGATGTCCTTCCCTGACACTATTTTCACTGACTTTTCTGGAAGGTGCTGCGCCTTGTGCCTGTGCGGTGAAGGATAGGAAAGGGATTACTAAGCCAAGGATTCCTGGGGGGCAGGGCAGACCCCTCACGTCCCTTCTCTTCCATGGCCCTGGGGTCACATGGAGACCAGCAGCGCAGAGCCCCAGCACCTCCCCACCATGGCTCTGGCCTGCGCAGGACTCCGGGTGAGCAGAGGTGCCGGCTGAACCACAGCTCCCTTCCCCCCTTGCTTGGATGTCAGATCCTGGGTAGGACGTGAAGGCCCTGCCCTGCTGCTAAGTCAGCTGCTGCCCCACATGGAGAAGAGGGTTTTGTGGGAGTTGGGGCAACTCTGCCTTGCTCTCTGCTACTCCAAGGAAGCACTTGGGGAAGGGGCTCAGGAAGTGGAATATCCCAAGGAGAGCAGGAAAGAGTAGGCTCTGGGTGCCAGGATTTCTCTTTGCTTCCTGAACCGCATCTTCAGGCTCTTTGGTCCCCAGGGGATGTGACCAAGAAAGTGAAAGGGAGCATTTAGAGGGAATGGGGCCAGCAGACTCCAAACACACAGGGGGGCCCTGATCACCTCTGATACGTTCTGTCCTCTGAGAAAGGCAGGGCAGTGGCAGCTGCAAGGGACAGGACCAAGTGGTGTAACCCAGGGTCCCTTACGCCTCCAAAGAGGTCAAGCTCCCTCAGTCCCTACCCTGCCTTGGGTCTCTCGTGGCAGAGTTTCTCCCCACATTTTGCTCATCCTGGTGTCTTGTCTGAGTCAGTAACCGCTCCTTCTCCAGAGTTAGACTTGCAACCCAGACTATTAAATGCATTTCCCTCCTACAGGGGTGACCATCCCCAGGTGGCAACCACTGCTCTGGCCTCACACTGGTGGCTCCATGTTCCCAGGTCTTGTTCTCCAGAAATCTGGTTGGCCCTGCCCATGTGGCTGGTTCCAGGAAGTCCTGGGGCTTCTCAGTAGGGGAGACTGTGTCAAAATCCCAAACTCTGTGACCCAACTGTGTCAGGTCTAATTTCTCCAAAGAACTCACTTCTTCTGAGAGATGCTGGCACTGTCCCTACTTTCCCTGCTTTTCCTACTCCTCAGTTCTGCCTCCTGATGGCTTGGAAGCTCATTTTCTGGAAGCATCTGGCTTCTTGGCTATGTTCCTCTTCCACTTGTCACACCTGTCTGCCTCCTCACGGGGGGCTCTGTAGTGGTGATTGCCACTGCTGCTGTCTATGCACCTCAAACAGTGAGTGGGGAGCTTTGGGATGAATGCCAGAGTGTGGGGGAAGTGACGGAATTGGTCCCATGTGATAATGAAATCCAAGTGAACAATATTGTATGCCTGTCCTGTTCACATTTAAAACCATACTCATTGCCATTATCTCATTCAGTCCTCACAACCCCAGGGCTGCCGCGTATGGTTGTACAGGTTGTTCACTGCACAGGGGCACCCAGTCTAGAAATAAGTGGGAGCCGAAATCCAGTCTGTGCTCTGCTTGACAAGCCATGCACCCTGGCATGGGGCTTTACTCACCTGAAGGAACAGGGTAGCTTTAACATTTGCACTTACCAAGTCAGGCTCCAGTGGGGCTGTCTAACCTCAGAGGAAAGTTTTTAAAAAAATTCACACCAGAGGGCACTATAGACTATCAGTGTCCCTGCTGCATGACATTACTGTGACTATTACAGAGCAGACGGGGAAATTGAGACCTGGAGATCCTTTTTTTTAAAGTTTATTTTTAAATTTCAGAATATTACAAGGGTACAAACACTTTGGTTACATATATTGCCTTTGCACTGCCTGAGTCAGAGCTACAAACATGCCCATCCCCCAGATGGTGCACACCGCACCCATTAGATGTGAATTTACCCATCTCCTCCTCCCCCCTCCCACCTGCCTGACATCCGATGAATGTTACTTCTGTACATGCACATAAGCGTCGATCAGTTAGTACCAATTTAGTGGTGAGTACATGTGGTGCTTGTTTTTCCATTCTTGCGGTACTTCACTTTGAAGAATGGGCTCCAGCTCTATCCAGGATAATACAAGAGATGTTACTTCGCCATTGTTTTCTATGTCTGAGTAGTACTCCATGGTATACATATACCGCATTTTATTAATCCACTCATGTATTGAGGGGCACAACTTGGGTTGTTTCCAGAGACCTGGAGATCTTAAGTGACTTGCCCAAGGGCGGCCAGTTCATGGTAAAGCAAGAATCTGGCCTTGGGTCTCTTTGGTCCAGTTCCCTGACTTAGCACTCTAAGCACTTCTCTCTGGGCCAAGCATGGGCACGCACAGCCTCTGCCTTCCTGACTTTTCTTTAAGCCCAGGCTTCATGCTGCTCCTGCTCAGATTTTGTTCCTTGGTAATTCCCAAGAGTGGAGTGGAAGAAACACTGAGTGTGGGCCTAGGAGCAAGTTTATTCATTCTCCATAGCCCCAGGGATCTAGCAAGAGCCCCTCTTCTCAGCTGAAGTTTACTCTTCCCATTTCATTTCTTTCTTAGATGCCGGAGGCCTATGCTACCAGTAAGACTGCACTGCTGGCACTCACCAAGTCCTTGGCTGTAAAGCTGGCACCAGAAGGCATCCAGGCGAACTCTGATGCCAACACTCATCAAGACTGACTTCAACTGAGTGATGGGAGTCCAGCTGCTCCCACACCAACCACCCTGCACTTGCCCCAGCCTGGCCATGGCCCTCTGAGACCAGCAGCCTCTCTCCTCTCTGGAAGGTCTCTTAAGAACCCCTCCTCTGCCACTTCTCCAATACTTACTCGCATTTGCTTCTTTTCTTACCCGAGGTCTCACATATCAGCTGGAGAGGTGATCTTCCCTCTCCAAGGGAATTCTTCCAGATTCACTAGGGATCTCATCTTCTCTCAGCCCTCTGGGCACCTCCTTCCAGGAGCCAGCTCCTCTCTTATCTGCAGCCTCTTGGAGCACTTTAATCTAAAAACAAAACAAAACCAACCAACCAACTCAAACTCTTCTATCTATAATCATCCTGTAGCCATCATATTGTTTCACTTCTTCCCATAACCATCCCTCTCTCACATGCCCTCTGCAAGACTTTTCATTATCAATGCACATGCTGAGGTTTTATTTTCCTGCCTCTTTGGTGTTTGGAGTTTAGATCTCCGCTACTCTCCACGTGCTCAAATACTCCGTAGGGTCTTTGACGGTTGTTCCCCAGACACCCAGAGACGCCTCCAAGCCTGTTGCTATTTTATTCTGTGTGTATATGCTTTTTTTTTCTTTTCTGTCTCATAGAGTTGCCATTTCTGGAATTTTTCTACAAGATAGCTGCTGTCATGGGCTGCGCTGCCCAGGCAATCACCTCTTCTTTCATTTCAGTCCCGCTCCAAGGAAAATTTCCTAGGTCTCTGGGGAGAGGAGAGGGGCTTTCTGCCATGGATTTTCTTCCCAGTCCTGGAAGTAAATTAGTGCCCATAAATGGAAACCCTTGACTTCTCGATGAGCTTCCAGGACACAGTGCTGACCCTTCTCAAGGGAGTGAGCGGTGTGCTACCCGCTGGACAGCTCCCAACAGAACTGGGTCGGCCTCTCTCTGCCAGACACAGAAAGACCCAGTGATCCAACCTAGAGCTCCCACCAGACAAAGGATTTTCCCCATCTCTCCCCTGGTTGGTATCTCAAGGCTCATGAAGGGCGCTCTGTTTCCCATGGCCGCAGCCATGAAGCATTTGGCCACCACGGTAAGCAGTAATGCCGGATCTGAGAGGTGGAGAAGCCCCCCAGCACCAGGGGCTCATGGGAATTTTTTTTTTAATTTTAGCATATTATGAGGGTACAAATATTACGGTTATGTATATTGCCCATGCCCCCTC
>VBSM01002121.1:36548762-36558856 GCA_008086735.1 Cheirogaleus medius | reverse complement strand
GGGTCCTGTTTCAGTCTTCTACATGTGGCTATCCAGTTTTCCCTGCACCATTTAGACTCATGGGAATTTATAGTGTTGAAGTCCCTTTAGTAGGGCTTCCAAAATGTGGATTAAGATTCTCAAGCTATCTGTATGTCTAGTGCAGAAGAAGGGTCATCACAGAGTCACAAACCATTATTTCTTTGGCTCCAGCCTATCTGCTGTGAAGGAGCACAGGCATGGTGTTCCCACACTCGGGTCTTAAGTCACCAGCCGAACTTGCACATGAGCTTTGCAGACTTTGCAGGAGAGATCTTTCTCGTCCTCCCTCCACCTTTTTTCTTCTGTTCGTAAAAGAAAGCACTTTATACAATAGTTCAGCCTTTCCAAAAGTGTTGGTGAGGAAATGCCCACCTTTCCCTCCACTTCCTGGATAAGTTAAACTGATGGTGGCTTACAAAAGCGAGGCAGCTTCCTCTGTCTTTCCTCCTCTTGGACCACCTGCACTTAGGCCTAGAGGGCTCAAGTGACATTTCTAGTCTCTAGCAAGCAGGGCTTGCTTCTGCTGTGTCCAGTTGGGTCTCTGCTCTGGATTAAAGATGTTTTACCTGAAAGGTGCTGGACATATCAGGTCAGTCCTACTCTGCCCATTACCTTCAATTTAGAGATAAGGGAGTGGAAAGCTGCATTCTCCAATTCTGCATTAACAATAAGAAGGTGACCCTGACTTTGATTCCCATCTGTCTCCTTCGGTATAATTCTCAACTTCCTAGAACCCACTAGGGAAGGAGGTGTGATTAGCTCCTTCCAATGACTATCCCTCAAGGCTGTCCAAAGGATGAAATTCCTGCTAAGGCTACCACTGTCTTTGACCATGAATGCTGGTGTAGCTGTGGAGTCTGCATGCCAGTGCTAAGTGTGCTACATCTCATCTGCTGCCAAAGACTCTTTCATCTCTTATTTCTGCAAATGTCAAAGACCATGAGAACATCAGGAACCAACCAGTTCTTGGTAGGGCTTGTGTTTTCAAAGATGAAGTGCTTCTCCTTATTATCACATTTACTTAAAAGTTTTTACAACTTCATTTTTGTAATCTTCCCTTAAGAACTGGGGTTGGGCTGCAGGAAAGCTAATGACAGTGCCATGCAGGGTCCCTGGGAAGCCAAGATTCTTCCAAGACTGCTTGTTCAATTGGGCATACTCATTGCTTTTCAGACAGTGATGGGTGAGTCTGCCCCCTTAGCCTCTTTGCTTTTCCAGTATTATACAAAAATTTCCGAATGTATCAGTGCTTTCAACTACAAGATGTCCCAGCTCCATCTTGATTTTTCTGCTCTATAAGGCAGCACTTAGAGAAGCTCTGGTTGTTGTGCTAAGATACAGTGAAATGCAGTGAGCCAGATGTACATCCAGCCACGTGCATGTAAACACACACAAACACACACACAGTGCTGAGCAAAGTAAGAAATAAAATGAAATCTATAATATAAATGCCATTTATGTAAATAAAAAAGTATGTACACAAAAGAACAATGCATATTTTAATATGAATGTATACAAATAAAAAGATACAAATCAAGCGTTTTACAGTTGATGCCTTCCAGGGGAGGGAAATGGGAGTGGAAGTTGGGAATAAAAAGGAATAAGTAAATATTTTTAATTTTTTTTTTTTAGTAGAGACGAGGTTTCACTCTTGCTCAGACTGGTCTCGAACTCCTGAACTTGAGCAATCCTCCTGCCTCAGCCTCCCAGAGTACTAGGATTACAGGCATGAGCCACCACGCCTGGCCAAGAATAAGTAAATACATAAGTGATATAAGAGTGGAGCCTTGGACAGACCAGCGATGAGATGCTCCATGAAGTGAGGAGAGTAAATCTAACCCTCCGTCCCCATGAGTTAAAGAGGTAGAGGGATAGAATGAGCCCTGGGTCCTGGTATCGCATATCAAGGCCAAGTCAGGCCTCACACAGAGGAACCATAGAGCTTATAGCTCCCTGCCTCCTTCTGGAAGGAGGGATCTTGTGGCTTGAGCAGGGCCACTGCTGTACCATGATAGTAAAGGCAGGAGAGGCAGAACAGATGCAGCAAGAGAAATAAACACACTGTTCCACATGAGGAAGAGCAAGGAGCCACTGGAGGAATAAAAGCAAATATCTGGTGGGTGAGAGAGTTTGTGGGGATGGAAGGGAGAGTCACCATAGGTTGAGAAAATACTGCTACATGGAACTTGAAGGTTGCTGGGGCCCAGAGAGTGAGCAAATTTGCATAAGTAGCCCAGGGGCATTCTGGGAGGACAGCAATATGATCCACATCCTCTCTTGATGGATTTAAAATCAGGGTTACCTGGGCTACTTGACCATGGTCTGATAAAGCTTCTAGCATAGAATATAGGAGAATGCGTTCATGATCTCTTGGCAGGGAAAGATTTCTTTAACAGGATGCAAGAATGTCAATCATACAGAAAAGATTAATATATTTGATTACATTAAAATTAAGCACTTTTTTAGAATCAAAAGACACTACTAAGGCAATAAAAAGATATGCCACAAAGTGAGAGAAAAATACAACCAACAAACAACTCAAAAGAAAAGGGCAAGAGATGCAGACACTTTACAAAACAGGATATCCAAATGACCCATAAATATCTGAAAAAGTGCTTAGCCACATTAGTACTCAGAAAAATTTGAATTAAAAACAAGAGATACACCAGAAAGTTATCAAGTATTGGTGAAGACGTGGAGCAACAGCAGCACAAATGTACTGTTATTGGAAGCCGAAATTGATAACCACCACTATGGAACACAGTGTGGTATTGTCCCTGAAAGTTGAACATACCTTATGGAATAGCAATTCCACTTCTAAGTACATAACCAACAGAAATGTATGCATTTGTGTAACTTTATTTATAATGGACTTAAACTGAAACAACTCAATGTCCATCAACAGTAGAATGTACAAATAAATTGTGGTCTAGTCATTTAATGGCATACTATGCAAATGTGAAAGCAGATGAGCTGAGAATATATACGACGACATGGACTGTGTATATACTCAGATGTAACATGCGGTGAAGTAACACAAAATAGTACATATACATATCGTATGATTCCATTTATGTGACTGTAGCAGGAAAAAACACAAAACTGAGCCACAGTGTGCAGCTCTATACTTAGTTCCTAGGCAGTAGGAATGTACAGAGAAGCAAGGCAGTAAGTGCCGTCACAGTCAAACACGGGTGTTGGGGGAGGGGCAGTGGAGAGAGGGAGCTTGTGGGGGAGAATGAAAGGGTCTTTGGGGTGGTGGCAATGTCATTTACCGACAGCCTGGGTGGTGGTATGGGCATTTATCTTGAGATAATCATTGTGCTTGTTGAACATTTTTGTTTTATGAACTCCACTGTTGGTGTGCTCTACTTCACAATCTAAAAGTTTTTTTAAAATTGCTTTACCTTTATGGCAAAGTAAATACAGATGTTTGGAGTGGACCTGCTTGCAAAACTCTGGTAGTTGTAGTTTTGGATTTTTTTTCCTTAAGAATTGGTTAGAGAAAGTGTTGGCACTTTACTCTCTGGTATTGCAGTTGGACCCACTAAAAACCCTGTCTGGGCTTCTTGGTACCCATTTGGCAGCTGATGTTGGGAAATCTGGCTCTGAAAGAGAATTCAGGAACCTGGGCATCCATCTAAGGAAAATCACCAAGTCTGATCAACTTCAGAGTACAGTCCACATCAAGGAGTCAAGTTTTCTAGGTATGATATTATAATCTGTAAATGCTGCTCCAAAGAGTCTGTAAAGAAACTAAAGGCATGCTTCCAGAGCCCAGGCATAGCAATGCATGTACTTGGAAGTTTATTGTGGTATAGTTTGGCTACACATGTTGGTCCTGTTGGTTACAGAGGGGATCTCAGATCCAGTGCTCTGAGACAATCCACTTTGGAATCAAAACTGCTAAAGATGAAGATGGCAAGCCACTCTTAAAAGTTGCATGATCTAGGGTTCTTGGAAGTGTGGGATATCTTTCATGTTTGTCCTACATGATGAAACAAAGAAGCTAGATATGGAAAGAGAGCAAATTGGGTGTAATGCTTACCGTACATCATTAGGATCCATTGATCAAAAAGAAATTCCTCTGTGTTTATATTCTGGTCACATCATGTTTACACAGTGTTTAGAGGAAACTGTGTAAGACAGGACTGTGATCAACTATTTATGCACTTTAACAAATGACCTGGAATACTTATTATATTTGAGTTTAGGAGAAAGTGATAAATAATAACTGTGAGTCTATGGGGGCATATTAGCTCAAGCAAGTTTATAAACCATTGCATTTTTGAGCTATTATACAAAACCCTGAGATGTACTTATGGATATTTTAAAACAAAATATCCTAGTTGTGCCTATACACAACTAGGTACAATTTTTAACAACTCAGTTTCTGGCAGTTCTGTGCTGTTCAGGATTTTACAATAAACACTCAAGTGAGGGCAGGTGTGGACAGGGTTTGTGGCCGTGCTGAGATCACGTCCATGGATTTTTCCTGCCTGGCTCATTCCTTTTTCCTTGAGCTCCCTCAGGCCACACTTTCTTGTCTAGAAAGGGGCACACATATGCCTCAAATAATGATGTATTTTAAAAAACGTATCATAATTTATCTGTACACTAGGACACTGAACTCATTAAATACTTTCAAACCAATCAGAACTTGAGGACTTGCTTGTGTCCTTCACGAGTTTCGAGCATGGGAAGAGAGCTCAGGGCAGATGTCGAAATGGAAATAGCTTCATTAAAGAGCAGTCTAATTTCAGACTACACTGTAGGACCCTGAATCATAAGAACTCATTGAATTCCTATTTGCACTTTAGGGCAGCATTTGGTTTGCCCCTGGGCATATGTGTGCTGCACTGTCTCTTCTGATCACTGATGGTGAAGATGGTGGTGGCTGAGACACTGAAACGGAAGCAAACTGGGGCTCACTGAGCTTGGTCTCCTCCCGATTCACTCCCTCTCCTACCTCCCAGGTTCCCTCACTCTCTCCAGCTCCCTGGAAGACCTCAGGTAATATCAGCTGTTGATTGTGAAAAACTCATAGACTTATATGACATGACCACCTTCAAAGATTACCTTCAGTCACTACAGGAGAATTCCTCAGTGGTGGTGGGCAAGTGTTCCCATAAATGCCAGTGATATCCCAGAAAGGGATAAAGTTTTGCTTTTGTTTTTGAAATGAAATCATGCTGAACTTTCCTGGTTCTAGAGCATTTTGCTTAGGTTGCCCCTAGTGACACCTGGTGGTCCCTGAGTTCTCTGGACAGAGGGTAGCAAGCCCATGTTTCTCAGACTGCTGTGGTAAATGGATTTCTAATACACAGTCTTGGTCATCTCGTTGTACCTTCAATTTCAAACTTTAACCATGGGTCTAGAGAAGACAGTATGAGTGTGCAAGGGCAAGACACAAGTGACAAAGACCCACTTTTTATGGTTAGGAGGAAATTTAATGTTCTGATAAGGGTTTGATGTCAAAATAATTTTTCTCATTGAATCCTAGCAGGTGTGGGAAGCAGTGGGAAAAGTGAGTAAATTTGAATAACTTAGTGGCAAGTGAGGACCTTCGAATTATAAGTATGTTGAGATAACTTAGTGTTACAGAGGGAATGGCATGAAAAAAATGGCAAAAATATTTTCTGTCTCTTTAAAACATCCTCCACTTCTTTTTGAGAACTAAAACCTACATCCCTGCCTCAGGCCAGTGGTTGGGAGGAGACAGGGTAATTCTTTTGTTCTTTGCTCAGTGCTAGAACTGCCAGCCCCACCCTGACCCCAGAGGGGCAGGTGGAGAGGCAGAGGTCATAGGATTGTTTTAGGAGATAGGACTGATATGGGATCATCAGAATTATCAACTATAATTGATCAACAATTGCCTGAAGCTGAATGGCCTCCCTTTAAAAGCTCTGTATTTCTGCTTTTTATTAGGACGATGGCATTTTTAGACAGTAGTCTCCATCCTCCTCATTTGCCGGCAAATTAATAAAACTCCTCTTTCCTTCTCCTCAAACCACTTGTTCTCATTCTTCTGATGCAGCCTCAAGAACAAGTACAGAGCTTTCAGTAACATTAGCAAACCATTTTCCTTGATGAAAATAACTGCAGTTACTGTATGCTCAAAGTATTTTGAAAGAGTAGAAAGGTAGTAATACCATCTATGATCATGTCCATAGAGAAGTTGTGGGAACTGGGGATCCAAGGCTACATAATTAACTAGACTCAAATTATTTCTACATTTTCTGTGCTTCAAATGAGAGGATCTCAGATAAGAAAAAAGAGCTTAATGGATGTGGAGTTTGCAAAGAATGGAGAGGTGTATGTATTAGGAGCGTTAGTGAGTGCAAAGTAAAGAGGACCATAAGGGGCTGGTAATTCCTCTGATGTCACACTTTTCTCTGAAAGAATTTATCTTTTGACTCAAACAGATTGAAAGAGATATGTCACTGAAAATGTCCTCAAGAAAATCCCTACAACAAATACAGCATCTAGTTTCATAACTCCTATCTGCTGGTTGATCATAGAAGAAAGGCCAGTTCTGAAGCCTAAACATAGAAAAGACATATAATTACTCAGGGCACTTGTTAAGCAACTCTGACAGAGACAATATAGGGAAAAAGTAGGATAAGTCCTTTCTCATTCATGAAAGTGGCTGTTATACTCCCAAGGACTTCTATTATTCAGCCTACTGGGGCCACTGATATCCCATCTGCAGCCTTAGCCGACCCTAGTTCTGTATCAGTTCCCACCAAGGCAGGGACTGTGCTGATAATCTCAGTTCTAATGCACCTCACCAGGCACAGCCTCAACCACTCCCAAGTGACATCCCATATCTCCACCCTGCCAGCCCTTCCACCACCCTCTTTCCCCTCCAGGCTGGCCCAGCCCATCAGCCAGGGCCTCTGTTGGCTCCCGGGCTGAGGCTCCGAATAGGTCACTGTGCCAGGATCTAGGTCTAGGGCTCGCCCTGAATCCTAAAGAAGTAGATAAAATCCTGCTTTCTGTCAGATATCCTAGATCACAGATACCTGCCCCAGGGAATCTCTACTCCTGAAATGACCAGGATAGTCCCCAGTGATGAACTTCTCTCTCTCCCCAGAAAGGCCAACTGTAAATCATGCCTGATACACACCTGTGCATGCTGTGTTCTTTGCATAGTTTACTTCACACACTGAACCAAACTTCCAGTGTCCTCTTTGAGTGGTCTCCTCAGGTCAAACTTACCCACCCCTGTCTTCTAATTGCATGTGACATATTCTGCAGGGTACATGAAGCATCTTCAAAGACTGCAGACAAGTGAGATCTGTTACAGATTCTGCCTACTTTACATTTGCTGCAGTGGCTCAGCACCTTTACCAAAAGGGGCAACTTATAAATCCTTTGCTCTGTTTGTAAAATGGACAAAATAGTCCAGTTGCGCATGTCATCCCTAATTCAGCCAAACAGCTGTCAATTGGTATTCGTAACTTAAGGCCTCCCTGTTTGACAGTTGTTATTGTGTGTGGCTTTTTTATATGTAAAAAAATCAGTTCATCCTCCCTCTCTGTCCATAATTACAATATTCAGAGTGGAAAATAAATGAAAAAAATAAGAAAATAATTCAAGAGACATTATTAAATTTGGAGATCCAATTTCCAAACAGAGTTTTCAAAGGTGAAAAAAAACAGACAAAAGGATCAAAATCAATTCTGAGAAAACACATTATTTAAAAAAAAATAATTGAAGAGAGTACTACCAAAGGCCCAGACAAAATAAAAGCATAAAAATTTAAAACCATAAAAAAAAGGAACTCTGCAAGTTTCTGAGCAGAAAAAAGTAGGTCATTTTCATGGAGCAAAATATCAAGGCAGCTTTGGCTTTTTCCACTGCAATGAGCAATGCTAGATGACAATGTGATGACAACTTCTATAGGAAGGATAAACTGCAACTTGAGAATAATGGACTATATCGAGCCATTTATATAGGGAGGCAACAGAGAGACACTCGCAGACATGCCTAATCTTAAAAAATGTGGCAGCCAGGGGCCTCTTTTGAAAAGATTTTTTTTTAAAAAAAACCTGCAATATAAAGTCTATAAGACTAAAATTAGAGAAAGAAATTTGAATGGATAATGGCTAAAAAATGAACCCGTGATCATTATTGATACCAAATATTGTTAAAGAAATAAAGGTAACTGTGGAAAGGTTACTTCTGATACTGAAGTAATTATTTAAAGTAAGACACAGAAAGTATAAAAGAGACATGAAGGAGAAAAAAGTGAGAAATATTAAATTTAGTTATGAATGGGAAATTAGATGTAAGGAATAAGGGATTCAGACAAAAAGAGTAGTATCCTTTGTTTGTACAGGGGAGTAGAGCAGACTTTGATTAAGAAGAGAGAATTAGAATGCTTATAGAATATTTTAAGATATTCACATGAGGCTTTAAAATAGATTTGTCTTCTAAAACATTTTACAAGAGAAAAGAGAAAATGTAGTCCATGTAACCAAAGAGACGACAAAGATACCTACTATATGTTGAAAAAATTAACACCAAATGTACTAAACACCAGACTTAATATATCTAATCTAAACCTACCATTAGAAGGCAATTTCTAAATCAGTAAGAAAATTAAGATTCCCAAATGTTAAAGTTAGAAAGGCTGACCCTAGGTCATTTAAAAACAGTAAATAAATAAATAAATGCAAAAAACCCAAGAAATTAAAGTTAATAAAAATTAGTATCAGATAATAGAGCTGGAATAGAAATTAACCATGATATAAAGTGTCCATAATGAAAACCACCAGTATTCAATTTAAGTGGAACTGTAAAACAAGAGACATTAGAAATACAAGAAACTTTCCACACTATGTGGTGTTTCATCTTACAGAGAACTGAACCAAGCACAACTAAAAATCATTTTTTACACTCGTTGGTTTATCATATACCTTTTTGGTGATTCTATGGGCAGAAACTGATTATTTATCAAGATGTGTATTCTTCACTATTAATATTTCTACAAACTTGCATGTTAATGCTATTGTAAGGAGTAGAAGGCAGACATACATAAAGCCTGCAATTGGGTAACATTGGCCCCAGATGGTTAATCTTTATATTAATTATTAAAACATCATTGGATAATGTTCACAAGCCTTTGGTAAACTTAGTAAGTAGTTCCATGAACTGTGGTTTAGTTTAGTGTGATGGTAAAATCAGACACTAAAGCTAGAAACAGATCTTTTTACACATAATTATATTGGTACTAATTTTTTCATGTGCATTAATATTAAAGTAATTAGAAAAACAATATCACTCATTCATAATATTTTTGTTTTGGACAGAATAATATATCCTCATAGGAACATTGTCCTTCCATTTACAAAGATTACTAGAGAATTAGAGACTGCAGAAGAATTTGATCCTGCTCCTCAAATAAAGAACAGATTTAATTTTAAAAGGTAGATAGCCCTGAAAACCATCATCTATCAAGCCCTGAGGCATGTTCTGAAAGAAGGAAAGTGAAGAAAGGAAACTGTCCCGGCTCTGCATAACAAAGGGCGAGCTCAGTCCTGGGAAGGAGCTGCAGGTAGAGGAGATGCTACAATCAGGACAATGTTTCTGCTTATGAATATTAATTAGACACTCAAGTCCCTGAGAATTAGTGTCTGTCCTTGGGAGGTGTATGTGTGGTCAATAGTTGTCTAATGGATAATTAGGATTAATGAGAGACATATAGGCTCCAAGAGAAGAGTGGGACTTGGAGGTGAATGCTCACCCCGACATTTCTGCTAGACTTCCTGCTGACATTCTTGTGATTATTTTAGATGGAACAATCGGCCTTTGGAAGGTGGGCTGTGAGGTTATTACTGTGTCTCACTGAGATGGGGAGGAAGGGAATTAGACCCAGAGCCAGCTTTCTAAGTAAGACTCAAAACACTGAGGTAGTAAAACAAACAAAAGACAAACAAAAAAACAATAAAACAAACTAGAGTTCCTATGAGAAATGGTTGGTGCCAGGGCTGGGTGGGGAAAATATAAAATGAACCTGGATTATCTTGTAGGGCCAGAAAGTAAGAAAGTGCTCAAAAAAAAAAAGA
>VBSM01002121.1:36535291-36548639 GCA_008086735.1 Cheirogaleus medius | reverse complement strand
AAAAAAAAAAAAAAAAAAAAAAAGAATAGGGGCATGTTGAAAGGACACAAGCCAACCTGAAGGAGCTCCCAGTGGCCAAAGCTGCAATAATTGAGCAACAACATGGAGCAAGTAATTTAAGCAATGCTATCATCATTTACTATCAGATTATAATCCATGGAGTAAAACAAATGTCCATGAGTCCATACCGATATAGGTAAATAACTGAGTAAATAAATGGGGGAGAAGAAACGGAAGGATTCAATCAATAAATGTAGGAGGAATGAGGGAAATAGAAAATTACCATTAGGCCAAATCTGCAGTAATAATTGTTGCAGGGAACATCCATTTATACATGCTAAAATTGATGAGCAAAAGTTTGAAGAGAAACAGGATATTTGCATAGTCTCAAAGTATTCCTGCACAAGATATCATGAATTACAAAGGGAAAAATATTATCCAGTACTGTGGAGAAATCTAGCAGGCACCACCTTAACCAAGTGACCGAGGTTAACATCACCAGTAATAAGACACACTGACATCATAGTAGATAATGGGCTATTTGGATTCAAAACATAGGAGAGGTTTGGGTTAACAATATAATATATTTAGAATGTACCAGGATCTACAAAACCATCATATCAGTAAGAATTTCAAGACAGAAAAAAATAAAATTTTTAAGAAGAAATGACAGTATTTGACAGTATTTGATGAAAAAAAAATACAGACCCTCATGAAAAAGTTTTCTATACTGCCCTTTTCTGGTTTTATTGCGCAGTTTTCCACTTCTACAAGGCTACAGCATAAACCATCTAATACTATGGGAAATGGTTGTCTTCCAAGAGAAACATTTTTTTCAGGGACCCACATTGCAATTCCCTGAGCTGGTCAGGGAGTATCAGATGGCAACCCAGAGCCCCAATAAACATGGCGCTTGCTACTAGGGATTCAAAGAATCTTCCTTACAAAAGGAAAGAAATTAGGTTCTGTTACACCAAGTCAAGCTCTAACACTAAAGGGATTTTTCTGTCTATAAATGTGAAGAAAAATAAAGGACATTTTAGATAATTCTTGGCAGACAGTGTGGTTACTCTGTCATAGTAACACAATATAGCAGCCAACAGGTTATCCCAGACGTTTTGTATATCTGGACTACTGCAAGCTTTGCAATTGACTCAAATAATTTAAATTTCAGTCTTAGTAAGTCTATCTAAAATTAGGTCCACTCTTCAAAAGTTGCTGGGATGGATGCTTTTATCAGTGAGTGTTACCTTGGTTTTGGTGCAGGACAGCTCAGAGAGTACTTGCTTTTGGCCACAGTGGACCATTGAAGAAAATGTCCATGACCTATGAACACTTTCTTGCAGGTGAAAAACACCTGAATTTCCAGTATCTGAAGATAAGAGAGTAGAATACCTGTGAACAAACAGCCAGGCACACAATCATTTGCATTTTTACACCAATACATACTTATCTCTCCATCTGAAACAAATGGAAGTCATTAGTTAAGAGGAAAAGGACCCTGACTAGCTAACACGTTAATAAAATTGCAGAATTTTAAAGAACAAAGAAATATGAGATTATAGACTCTTTGTCTTGAATTCATAGATAAACTGCTAAAAATTAAATCATCTCTTGGAGCTGTTTACAAAAAGTTGGGGACAAAGATTAAGAAGAATTTATTTCGAAACACTTAACAGCCAACATGTGTGACCTTCATTTTGTTACTACAATGTCAGTAAACAAAGCAGTCAAACTTGGAATAAAGGAGAATCTGATACATTAACAAATGATGATTTTTATGGAAAGTAAAATGTAACAACAAATGGATAATGTTAAATTACTGCCAGAGGAAATTTCAGAAGCAGATCATTTTACTAGTGGTTCGGTACAGAATAAATAACAATGCCTTGAAAGAAATGGCGAATATCATGCTTTGGACAAATGCTAAAAATGCACTCCAAAAAATAAAGGCGCTAGGAGAACTTTTGTTTCTTTTAGATCACAAGTCTCTCCTAAGGTCTTATGCAGAGCCATTCATAAACTATTGGTGCCAGCTGGGTGCACATGCCACATGGGGACATGAGCAGCTTGTGCTACCTTACTGAGATTTCACTACCAAAGAAGTTTCTCCTTCTAAAAGACTAACATGATCCTTATCTTGTTACATTCTGTATACACAGAAAATGTTTTTTAGTACATTTGTTTAATTCTACAAAAAAGAGATAAAACTAAATGTAAGGCTGGTGGCAGCTCCCCTCCCCTCCATAGATCAAAAAAGAAAAGGCTCACGAGACCAGACCCAACAAGGACAAAACTGCCAGGCCCTGCTGAGAGAAACCACACCCAGATGTCCACCCAGATAAGAACGGTTTGGCTCCTGGATTCCACAAATACCTCCAGCCCCTCCTATTTCTCAATGACCACCCGACAGTCACAATGGAAAATCCCCAGCTCTTCCTCCAAGAGTCCCTAGCCCGCCGAAAGGGTATAAAAGACCTCAGCCCTTCCAAATGGAGGCGACTTCTGGGGCCCCCCTCTCTTGGGGCCCCAGAACCTCGTCCAGGAGTGTATAATAAAGCCACGTGGTTTGGCCCCCACTCTTTCTCTCTCTGTCTGTCTTTTCTTTTCACTGCTGCCGAAAAACCTTACACTAAACATATTGTTTTGCAACTCATTTACTTAGTATTCTGTTATATGGAAACCATGAGTTAATAAATCTGTCATCCATTGTCAGATTTTCAGTTTGCTTCAATTTTTTGCTATTGCAACAACAAACATCCTTGTTTATGTATCTTTGTACATTTCTGAAGGCTAAATTCTGAGAATAAAGATTGCTGAGCAATATGTTAGTAGTATAAATTTTGACACAAAATAATTAAGTAATATTTGCTTTATATACTTTAAGGATTTTGCATTTGAAACATTCTTTGTTTAGAAAAATACTACATTGCTATAAATATAAGTGGTTTTATTTCATTCCCATATCTTGCCTTTGATTAATAAGGAATTATATAAACTTTATAACAATGTGCTCAGAAATATATGAAATGTAAATTTTGATTTCATTTTTCTTTAAGAAGTGTTTTTAAAACAAAACTACTGAAATGATGATGTACATATGATTTGCCATTGGTATTAAGGTTTTAGTCTGTCAGTTTTTGTATTTAAATGTGAAAGAAATAATAGCTTTAATTATAGATGCATCACACTAAATAATTCATCTATAGGAGTTATAATAAACTCTAATAATACCTGTGGATTGAAGATCTTAAACGTTTTTCTCTGACTTTAATTTGCTAAAGCTGTAACAGGTGATTTAAAAATAAGTGAATAAGTTCAGAAGAGATATAGATCCAAAATTATGAGCATTTAGTGTTTAAACAGAAGCTAAAACTGTACAAATATTGTTAGCTGTTCCTCATTAATAATAATGAAATTGCTTTCAGTAATTAAAGTGTATATACTATAGTAAAGTGAACAATGCCTCTATTTGTATTTGTAAGAGGACAACTTAGTTCTAAGAGTATCCTTGAAAGAGGATTCTGAGGAGATCATGTGAGCTGGTAGGCATGTGAATGCTATAGGCAGAGTAAAAATATTTGGTTGTTGAAACTAATCTTTCCTTGTACAGTAAATGCACATGTGAAAGCAAGTTATTTCATACACAAAACTTAATAATTAAGATAGAGAGTTTAAACTTTTAAGGGAAGAAATCATGTAGTAAAAGTTTAACTTTAAAAATATTCAAAAGCCAGGCATAGTGGCATGTGTCTGTAGGTCCCGGCTACTTGGGAGACTGAAGCAGGAGGATCACTTGAGCCCAGGAGTTTGAGGCTACAGTGAACTATGGTTGTGCCACTGTAGTCCAGCCTGGGAACAGAGTGAGACCATGTCTCAAAAAAAAAATCTGCATGTCAAAAAAAACAAAACCCATAAATAATAAAATAATGTGATATTGATATAGGAATAGGAAAGTTGAACCATCAGAACAGATAAGAGAGTCAAGAAATGGACCCAGTGTATCTAAGAATCTAATAAATGATTAAGGTGACATTTTAAATCAGTAAGGAAAAAATGGATCATTTATTTGAGGAAACTGATCACTTAATGGGAAATCAATAAAATTAGATCCTTACCTCACATCATATGTACAAATAAGTTTAAGTGGATTAAATATTTAAATGTGAAAAATAAAATCATTGAAGTGCTAGGTCAAAAGATAGGAAAATATTTCTATAATCTTGAAACAGGCAAGGAATTTCTAAGTATAATTTGAACCCCTAAAAACACAAAGAAAAGATCTATAGATTTGAGTATAACAAAACTTAAAATTCCTGCATAGCAGAAAATACAAAAGGCAAAGTAAAAAGACAAATGTCCAACTTGTAACAATGTGTCAGCTATTGTCACCACACAGGGAAGTCAGAGGCTGCTCTCATTATTGCTCACAGCAAGTTACAAGGAGACATGAGAACTTGTTCCAGCATATTTATAGGATGTGTGTCAGTGCCAGCCATGCTCCAAGGAACTGGTGATGCACACCTTGTTAAGACATTGAACTTTATGGGAGGTGCAGTAGGCCATGGTTAAAGTGTTTTAAGGGGTTCAGGGAAGTTCATGCTCAGATTTGAATTTTAGCACAATTGTGCTGGCTGTGAGGTGGAGAATCGATTGGAGGAGTGGTTAGGTAAGCAGATTTGAAGGCAGGAAAACCAGCCGGGAGTCTGTGGCAGTAACCCAGGTGGAGATGATGGTGGCCTGATCTAAGTATGGGATGTGAGGATGGTGAGAGACCTATTTAGAAGGTAAACTAGATAAGACCTCATGGATTGCATATGGGATTGAAGGAGATGCAGAAACAAAATAGGATGCATAAGTTTCTGGCTTGAGCAACTGGGAGAAAGTGCCGTTTCACTAAGATAAGGAAGCCAGGTGGAGGAGGAGTGTAGAGGGAAGGTAATGAGTTGAGGTGTTGACATGTTAACAGTCAATAGTTCTTGGTGCCGTGGAACGTCCAAGTGGAGGAGTCCCAAGCACAGCTGGATGTGCAGTTTAGTAAGACAATCTGGGCTGGAGATTGTATCCCAAGTGTCTCAGGCTTCAGCATACGGTGGGGAGGTGAGAGGAATAGATTTAGTCCCATTATAATTATTTCCTGTGTTCAGATTTACCACCAATATGATTATAGGAATTCTAATCTCCTGTAACACTGCTGTCTCCAAGAATCCTTATGGAATGCTTATCAGTGTCCAGGAATCGAATCCATTCTTGTTTTCCAGGGTTAGAACTGTTCCCATCACTCCTGTCACATGTGTATTTGGCTGAGCTGGGACTCTACAACATGCAATGCTGGTGAAACTGAGAACACCAAGGGTCATATTGCACCACTGGTCACACTCAGGCTGTAACAGGATATTTGAGCACGACTGCTTCAGTGTCCAAAGCCCCTCTCCTGAAGTGCACACACTCTGGGAAGATGATCAATGAGCGCCAGTGATAAGGGAAACCCTCCTCTGTTACTTGGCGCATCAAGCACCGGAGACCCCCACCACTCTTGGAAGACCCACATCAGCATAATACTAACCTGTTACCTGGCCCATCAACTAGTCTATTGCCTGGCATCAGCATAACACTAAATCTATTGCCTGGCGCATCAACATAATATTAACCTATTGCCTGACACATCAACTAACCTATACCTGATACCCCACCCCTCGGACCACCCCAACTTAATAAAAAGCGTGAAAAATCGGGTAGACGGTTTCAGAATTTGGTGGCGAGGCCCCTCTGAGTATGTTGGCGAATAAACTTTGATTGTCTGACTCAACGTGCGCTGCTCGGTTTGTCCTCAGGACCACCCGCTGTAACACTTGCTGTAACACCGTCGGGCTCTCTTCCCAGACCCAGCCCTGTCCTCTGATCTTAGGCACCAGGACTGATTCTAGTTTTCTTTGCCTAACTCTGTCCCTTACAGTGAATTCTCTTGTGGATTCCTTGATGACTGTCCCTGCAACCTGCCTTCTTCAAGGCTTCCCTAGCCATCAGACATTTTTTTATGTATCTGAAACACAGGGACCTTTCAACCCTATGGAAATAAGTGGCTACAAATAGGTAGGGAGAGAAATGTCATTGTATCTCCTTCACTTGAGCTGCAGTTGTTGCTGGGTCAGGACTCTGTTAAATATTTAGTACTGCAATGACTTTGTCTAAGTTGAAGCCTTGTTTAAAAAATTATGAACCTCCAAAAGTCTCATTCAAGATGCTCTGCATTCTGGCAGGGGTCTGTCTTTACAAACTTTCGTCCATTTCACACCCACCTGTTGTCTATCAACACCAAATCACATCGCCTTCCTTAATATGCCTCACACTCTGTTGATGCTTCTTTGGTTATAGACAGCATCATCCTTCCACATCTGTTCCTCTGAGTCTTACCTGCCTCTCGGGGACTGTGCGATATGCTCTAGCAGACATCCCAATGTAGAATCAAACCCTCTCATTCCACAGGCCCGTAGCACTTTCTGAACTTTTAGTATAACCTTCATCGTTTATTCTTGCCACAAATATTCATTGAACAAAGTAATTAAAAGGCAATATAGCATAATGACGAAGAGCACTGGAGTAACATTGTCTGGGTCCACATCCTGGCTTTGCCACTTCTTAGTTGTATAAGTTCTGGCAAGTTATTTCATCTCTTTGCCTCAGCTTTCTGATATGTAAAAATGGGAATAATGATAGCACCTCCCTCTTAGCATTCTTATGAGAATTAAAATCTATTCATTCATGCAAAGCACTTAGGATAGTGCCTGCACAAGTAAGTGCTCAATAAGTTTTAGGTACTGTTACATATTTAATTTTTAAAGTATGGCATAGTCACTGAGCTGCCTTCCAGTCACTTTCTCTAGATCAGCATATAGGACAAATACAAAAGCTTAACACCTACCTCTGATCATGCTGAACCTGGCATGCTTTCTTGAAGAATGCTTTGCCACCCTCATTTTTTAACAGTTTTTGTCCAGCAGAGAATTGTCCCAGAATACATTCTCTGAACACTTTTTTTCATTCTGACTGCATCAACTTTTGCTGACTTCAATTCTCATTGAATGATAATTACTTAGTACCTGCTATATGGCAGGGATATGCTAAGACTAGATAAGCCAGCATGAGCAAAACATGTGTGATCCTGTCCTCAAGGACACTTAAAGGGAGAGAGGCATTAAATAAATATAAAAATAAATACACACATAAATATGTAATACAAAACTGTGATGAGTGCTGTGAAGAAACAGAGTAGAAAGGAAACAGAACAAGAAGCACCTAATTTACACTGGGAGGTCAGCTGAGATCCATTTAAAGAAGTCATATTTAATAGGAGGCTTGAAGTTAGCAGGTGTAACCAGGCAAAGGGTGAGAGGAAAACTTTAGGTGTATGCAAAGCCAGGAGGAAGGGGAGAGCTGGTTGAGATCCAAGAAAGGGAAGAAGTGTGACCTCAGCCCAGGAAGTGATATGAGATGGGAGGGGTCATCTAGGGGGGGCGGCTCATAGACCACACCAGGGATCTGCAATTCTCTTCCAAGAGTGTTAGAAAGCCATGGAATGGTTTATGCACTGGAGTGACAAGTAATTGGATTTATATCTTTAAGAAATTGCCCTGGCTGCAATGTGAAGCATGTGTTGGAAGGCAGTGAAAAGGAATGAATAACAGCTCCCTGCAACAACAGAGATGATTCCCAAAACATACTACTAAGCAAAAAAAAGCAAGTCACAGGAGAATGCATTCAGATTGATTCTATTTATATAAAGGTCAAAAAACCAGGTAAAACTGAGCAAAACATCAAGAATCTGTGTGTGTGTGTCTGTTATATAAAGTAATATAAAGAAACACAAACAATTATCTTAAAATTCAGGAGAGTGGTTACTTCTGGGGGGAACACAACAGAGTTTCTAGTTTGGAAAGGGGCACATGGGAGACATTAAAAGCATTTGGAAATATTTTATTTCTCATGCTGAGTGGTAGGTGCATAAGTATTTGTTCTTTAAAATGTTCATTTACATTATATGCACTCTTCTCTATGTGTGTGATATTTCATAAAAAACATTGAGGTTACCTAGCTCCAAAAAATTTTGTAAAAGGTTAAAATATGAAGAAGTTGGGTGACAAATGCATAGGGTATATGTTATATTATTCTTTATGTTTTTCTATGTGCTTGAAATATTCCAGAAATAACAATAAATAAAAAGAAGAAAATAGATCCAAGGAGGGAGAGCAGCAGGGCCTCCGGGCTGCGTGACTCTGGGGGCACCTGCCATTGTAACTGCGGTGTGTGCAGTGACGTGCTCCGGAGGTGGCGCACATCGAGATTTTGCAGCCTGGAGCCACGTAGTGCCGCGGCCTCCCCGCCAGTGAGGAAGCTCCTGTACAAGTCTGGGCTATAGATAAGGATGACTTGGACTAGGAAAGTAGCAGTGGGGTTAGAAAAGAATAGACATATTCAAGCTATATTTAGGAAGCAGATGAGAGGACTTGGTAATAGCCTGGATGTTTCCCTGTACCAAAGGGATACAAGGCACACGTGCCCCTGTGTCATTTGGCTTTTCACAAAATGCTATTCCAAGAGCTGGGTGTCTGCTAGGTCACAGATGCATTGCAGACACTAATAATGCCTCACTTGGAAATTTCAAAACTTTAATATAATTCTCTCAGGTTTGTTGGTTTTTCCAAAGTCCTACCCCAAAGATCTTTAAATCCTGTTTTCATGCCAGATTTCCAAGTAGCAACTGCCAAACAGCTTCAGAGGGAGCCCGGAACAGAGAAGGGACACTAGCAGTGCCCCAAAGACTGGACTGCTTTCAAAATAGCTCTAGAACTCGGCTTGCTTGTGCATTCCTGCAACACCATGGTTTATACTCCCATTCTTAACTTCCTAAATTATGGTTTCCCTTGAGAAAATAGCTGCTAGTATTTGCCACTATGCCCTGCCCTCAGAATGTACACCACATGGTCAGTTATTACTTGGCCCTGCTTCTCAGCCCAGGCTGCCCAGCCTTCCTGCAGGTGCCTTCCTGATGCACCTGCATCTGCAGCCACCACAGCCAAGGTGTGTGGTGGGGATGGCCCTCCCTGCACAGCAGGGGCTGGCTCTGCCCTAGTGACAGAGGAGGCAGGGCCCTTCTCACCAGCACAGAGTCCCCTAGGGCATAGACATTGGGGAGGTGATTGAGAAGAGGTTGATTTGGCTTCATTCTCTAAGCTCATCCCATGGGACGGGACTCTGCAGCTCTTAATTACCTTTCTCAGCCTCCAGGGCATTGTGAGGTTGCTCCCTCACACCCACACATCCCTGTGTCATCTGGCAGCCCCACAGAATGTGTGAAAGGGTTCCCAACAATCCTCTCTCCTTTCATCCAAAAAGTACTTGTTGAAGGCTTCTCTGATATAAGGCACTGGGTCAGACTTGGTCTAAAAAATGAACAAAGCAGTCAAAATACTATTGTCAAAGGTGTTTATATCCACTTGTACTTTATGGATGTGTTTTGAGTGTTCTGAGAGCTAATTTGTGTAGTCACTGTCTTTCCTACTCATGCACTAAATTTTGCTATCTTCCTTACAAATTTTACTTGTGTAATAGTCTTTTATCCATTTCACTGGGAGGGTTTATATTCAATTTGTCTTTATTTTTAGCAATGGAATATTATTAAGCTGATTTTCAAAAATTGATTGGATATTTTATGTCCAGAGGTATTCCTACCAGAGGTATCATACAGCCTATGATCTGAAGCTGATGCTAATGATCTGATGGTATTTCTTGTGGCTTGTCTTAATCAGGAGCAAAGGAATATTAATGACAGGTGTTCCTGGGGTTCTGTAGGCAAGTGATGAACAGGGGACTGAGTGTGAAACACCACAGAGCCAGAGTCAACACAATAAATACATCCAAACGTGTTGAGCAACCCACAGTAAGGAACATCATTATTTACATTAAGACTGATACTGAAACCTGACAAAGAAAGCAAATGAAAGAATATTATAGACCAATTTTACTTGTGAATATAGCTGGAAAAAATAAAATGTTTGTAAGACTGCATTCAACAGTATCTTAAAAGAATAATACATGACCAAGGAGTTTTTATTTCTGAGATGAAAATATAGTTGATTATAAAGAAATGTGTCACATTTATAAATTATAAGAAAAAAATGAAATCATTTCCAAAGATGCCTAAGGGGAACTTAATATAATTTAACAGACATATGTAATTAAATAAAAGCTATCGGAATATTATGATAAAAAGACTGTAACAGAAAGCCAAAGCAACAATGGATTAACAGTGAAACACTAGAGGCCATTCCATTAAAGTCAGGAAGAAGACAATTATATTCACTATCACTGCTATTTAATACTATACAGGAAATCAATTTAATAGGCCAAGTATTTTTTACAAAACCCTCTAAAAATATTAGAAGAGATAAACTTTTTATTATTTTCAGATGTTATCAGTGTCTTCCTAAAAAATCCATGAAAATGAACCAAAAATTATTAGAAAAATAAAAGATTATAGCATGATAACAAATTACAAAATAAATATTCTGAAATAGGTTTTTATATACCAGTGATAGTCAGTTAGAAATATGACTGAGAAGAATCCAATTATAATTGAAAAAAAAACAGTAAAATATTCAGAAGTAAGTGTAAATTGAAAAGAAATGTATTAAATCTATATGAATAAAACTGTTCAATATTGCTGAAGGACAGAGAAGAAAATCTGAGTGTGGAGTGATGTACCATGTTCATTGATGTGAAAACTCAATATTGTCAATGTGTCAATTTTTCCCATATTCAATTTTTAATTTAAAGGCATTCCATTTAAAATATTCTACTTTTGAAACTGTACAAATTTAAAATCTATATAAAATATGAAAAAATGGTGCAATAAGCATCTGTACAGCCCTCACCTCAATTTACCAACTGTTGGTAACAGTTGAATGTTAACCAATTGTTGACATCCTGCCACTTCTACTTCATCTCACACACTTCTGTTTTCTGAACCATTTGAATGTAAGTTGCAGACATCTGTGACACTTTGCCCCTAAATACATTAACTCTATTTCCTAAGAATTAAGGCATTTTGACACAGCCATAGTATCAGTTTCACACTTAAGACAACAATTGTATAATGCCACTGAAAACAATGCTTTTTTGACTTTACTTTGCATACAAGACACCAGGGGATCTTGCGAAAGTACAGATTCTGATTCAACAGGTCTGAGATATGGACTGAGGTTCCACATTCCTAACAAGCTTCTAGATGATGTGGATGCTGCTGTTCTATAGACCACACTTTGAGTGGCAAGGATCTACTAAACAGTCCATATGCAATTTTCTCTAATGAGCTCCCAAATGTCTTTTTGTAGTTATTTTTTATTTTTTCAATTAAAGTTCCAATTTCACACATTTCAGTTGATTGCTATGTATCATCAGTCTTTAAAAATCTAAAACGGTCATCCAGTATTTTCTTTTGTTGAAGAGTACAAGGCAATTGTTTAGTAGAATGTCTCATATTTTAGATTTCTTTGATGGTTTATTCATAATTACATTTGGGTTAAACTGGCAAGAGCACAACTTAGCTGATGTTATGTACTTCCTACTGCAGCCCAGCACGACACACACATGCCAGATGTTGCTCTACTGTTACGTGTTTTTACTTTAAAATTTTTTTATTTCAGAACAGATTTACATTTACAGAAAAGTTCCAAAGATAGTACAGAGGGTTTTCACATACATCACACTCAGTTTCCCCTAATATCAACATCTTATGTTAGTATGGTAGCTTTGTCACAATTAATCAACCAACACTGACACCTTATTATTAACAGAAATCCATACTTTGGCCAGTCAGATTTCCTTAGTTTTAATCTAATGTCCCTTTTCTGTTCCAGGATTCCATCTGGGATGCCACAGTGTGTCTCCTTAGTCTCTATGGGGCTGTGACAGTTTCTCAGACTTTCTTTGTTTTCGGCGACCTTGATATTTTTCAGGAGTACTTGTCAGGTATTTTGTCAAATGTTCTCACTTGGGATTTGTTCGATGCTTTCTCATGATTAGACTGAGGTTATGAGGTTTGGAGAAGAAGACCACAGAGGGAAAATGCTATTCTCATTACATCATGTCGAAGGTACATGTTATCAACTTTCTCTACTGAGAAGTTACTAATTTCCCCCCCTTTCTATACTGTTCTCTTGGGAAGGAAGTCACTATGAACAGCCTTAACTTAAGAAGTAGAGAGGCAGAATAGCTGCATAAATTATTTAAAATTCCTCTACATGGAAGATTGGTCTATTATCCTCCAATTATTCAATTATTTATTTATATCAGTATGTACGCAAAGGTATTTAGTTCATACTTTGGGTTATAATCTAGTACTATTTTATTTATTTTGTTGATCAAATTGTTCCATCATTGACCAGTGGGCTTATTTTTTTGTGGAAATCGAAAAACATATTCTAAATTTTGAGTAGAATTGCAAATGGCAAGAACAGCAAAGAAAAACAAGATTAATGGTTTACAAAAATTAAGACATTTTTACAAAGCTACAATAATTAAAACAATGTGAGTGCAACTATAGAATAACATACAAAAGAAGAGTCCAGAAACAGACCCACACACATATTTCACCTAATTTATGACAAAGGATCCACACCAATATAGTGGAGGAAGAAAGGCCCATCTCATAAATAATGCTGGATCAACTGAATATCCAAATGAACCTAAACAAAATTTTCACCTATTTCAAACTATGTACAATATTCAATTTCAAATAAATCATAGATTAAATGTGAAAGGTGAAACAAGTAAAGCTTGTTGAAGATAACTTCCTTAGTTCATTTTATGTTGCTATAAAGGAATACCTGAGGCTGGGTAATTTATAAGGAAAATAGGTGTGTTTGGCTCACAACTTTGCTGGCTGGGAGGTTCAAGATCAAGCATCTGGTCAGGGCTCCAGGCTGCTTTCACTCATGGCAGAATGTGAAGGGGAGCTAGTGTGTGCAAAGATCACATGGCAAGAGAATAAGCAAGAACATGGGGAGATTGTCAAGCTCTTTTTAATAATCAGCTCTCAGAAGAACTAATAGAGTGAGAACTTATTCACCCCTCCCTCCAAAGAGGGCATTAATCTGTCCATGAAGGATCCACTCTCATGACCCAAACACCTCCCATTATGCCCACTTCCAACATTGGAGATCAAATTTCAACATGAGATTTAGTGGGATCAAACTATATCCAAACTATAGCAATAACATAGAAGACTATTTTGATCTTGCAGTAAAGCATTTATTAAAAAGAACATAAAAAGCACAAATTTAAATGAAAA
>VBSM01002121.1:36477090-36535191 GCA_008086735.1 Cheirogaleus medius | reverse complement strand
GAGAAAAAAAAAAAGACACTATTAGGAGAGTGAAAAGGTAAGCCACAGAATGGAAAAAAGTATTTGCAACACTTATATCTGAGAAAGGACTTTTATTCAGAATATATACAGAACTACAAATTGAAATACTGTCTTTTGCATAATATGTGTGATAATAGAATATGTTTAGGGAGAAATATTAGAAGAATATTTGCCAAACTAAACTACTGATCATGGATCTCTCTGTGAGCTATGATTACAGGGGATTTCATATTATTTTTCTCCATTTGTTTCTGCAATGCTTAATTATTCCCCTCTGATTCTATAAATAATTTATGATCATTTAAAAAAACATTTTGAACAATACAGGCAAATATGAGGAATAAAGTAAAAAGTGCTTGAAATTCTAGTACTCCCTCATTCTCTTGCCCACATTTTTATCACTTAAGAACACACACATTTGTGTGTATGGATGTGGGGTTATTTATTGGCTAATGTCTTTTCTTCTTTATTCCTTCTTTGTTCTGACTCTTTGGTTGTGTTATTAGAGCCTCATTTCATGTAGTTTGTCCAAATAAGCATGTGGAATTTCTAAATTCTTCCATATAAGCTGATAGCTTTCTTTATATTATGAAATAGTTTAAACATAAAGTATAGAAAATGACATAATGAACATTCAGGTACTATATCCCAGCTTAAGAAATAAAACATTACACATAGAATTGATTCCTTCTATTCTCCCTTCCCAGCCCTCTCTTCCTCTAGAGAGGAAATTATTTTCATAAACTGGGTGTAGATTATTCCTATGCATATCTTCATACACTTATTATATATATGTATTACTTAGATATATATACAGGATATTTAACCATATATTTAAACTTTATATATGGTATCACATTGAACATATTCTTGGGCAACTTGCTGTCTTTGTTCAACATTATATGAGGTTTATCCTATTGATACATGTAGTTCTGATCCATTTATTTTAACTTTGAGAAACCTAAAAGATAAAAAAGGAGAGATGATTGAAAAAAATATTATGTATTAATGCCCATGAAGTCTTTGGGAACTTAATATTTCTGTAGGTTATGATTGAGTTTAAAGTTAATTCTTGTATTTATTGAGATTTGTTTTCTGAAGCTGAAGGCATGGAGCATGTTCATTGAGTATTGACTGAGGACCCACTGTCAGCCAGGTACTAAGTGAGGCACCAGAGACACAATGATGAGCAAAACAGACCAAGTCTCTGCTCTTAAGGAGTCTACAGACTGGTTGTAAAGTAAGGGTCAGACATTGATCAAGTAATCACACTCATTTATTAACTACCCACTGTGACAGTTGGGGTCTCCTTGAGTTAAGGAGACAGACCTAAGAGTTTAGGGACACCAACGCAGATAGAGTTTGCAGGACAGAGGATTGGAGAGGAGAGAAGTGCAGAGAGAACTTCACAGATCTGCTGAAGTTCCTTCTTGAGTATGAAGAAGAGCACTGATCCTAACCAAGGCCAGGGAAAGAACTCCGGAGAGGCACCTCAGTGCTCTCACAGGGCCAGGAATAGTGCCTGTTACCACCACACAGACTGGAAAACCTTATAATTCTTGAGGCATTGGGCAGAGTGCTCAGAGGTGTCTTCCCTTGGGAGAGGAGAATAATTATCTTTAGACTGAGCACTGCTTTAATCCCATTTAATAAATCTTAAAAGCAAGGCACAAAAGGATCAAACTGTTCTCAAGTAACTTAAGTGCACCCTAGAACAAAAATCAAGAATATTAATAAGAATACAAAAATATCCAGCACCTAATCAGATAAAATTCACAATGTCTGGTTTCCAATAAAAAATTACAAGGTGTGCAAAGAAGCAGCAAAATCCAATCATAATAATGAGAAAAATCAATCACTTGAAACTGACATAGATGTTAGAATTAGCAGACAAGAACATTAAAATAGGTATTATAGCTATATTGCATATGTTCAATAGTTATGTAGAGGCATGGGAGATTTTTTTAAAAATCCAAATTGGACTTCTAGAAATGAAAACTACAATGAAAAAATGAAAAATACACTGGATGAGATTAACAGTAGATTAGACATTGGAGTAGAAAGAAAAATTTTAAAACATAGCAATAGAAACTATCCATATGAAACACAGAAAAAATAATTTTTTGTAAAAAAATGAACAAACCATCAGAAGCTGTGTGACAACTTCAAGTGGCATAATCTACACGTTATTGGAGTCCCCAAAGAAGACAAGTAGGAGCAGAAACAAGAAAAAAATATTCAAAGAAATAATGGCTGAGAGATTTCTAAATTTTATAAAAACTATAAACCCACATATCCAAGAAGCTCAATGAACACCAAACACAAGAAACATGAAGAAAACCATACCAAAGTACATTATAGTCAAATTCTCAAAATCAATGATAAAGAGAACATCTTAAAAGAATCTAAGGAAAAAAGGACAAATTATATTCAGAGGAACAAAGATAAGAATGATATCATATTTCTTATCAGAAACAATGTAAGTAAGAAGACAGTAGGGCAACATCTTTAAATAATGGGGAAAAACTGTTTTATTTTTTAAATGATCCTTCCGCAGGTTCACCTACGGAAACCATGTTACGACTTTTACTTCCTCTAAATAGTCAAGCTCAACTGTCTTCTCAGCAAAAATATGGAACGCTTCACAAATTTGCGTGTCATCCTTGCGCAGGGGCTCTGTATTGTTACCTTACCTTGCTAATATTCTCTGTATCATTCCAATTTTAGTATATGTGCTGCTGAAGCGAGCACCTGGGAAAAACTGTTAACCTAGAATTCTATACCCATTGAAAATATCTTTCAAAAACAAGAGTTTTTATTATTTCAGACAGGGCAAGAATACACCCTTTCACCACTTCTATTCAATGTTGTACTCAGAGTTTTACAATAAAGTAAGAAAAAGAAACAAAATGTATCCAGATTGGAAAAGAAGAGATCATTCAGATTGGAAAGAAAGGAGTAAAGCTTTCTTTACTCACAGACAACGTGATTGTCTAGTACAAAATCCAATGAAGACTCCTCTAGCTATTAAAAGTGTTAAGTGAGTTTACTAAGATTGCAGGGTGTAAGATCAACATATAAAAATCAATTGCATTTCTATACACTAGCAATGGATAATCAGAAATTACAAATTTTTTAGAAATCACTTAATAGCATAAAAATATAAAATATTTAGGAATAAATCCGACAAATATGTACAAAACATGTACACTGAAAACTACAAAACATTGCTGAGATAAACTAAAGACCTAAATAAATGAAAAGAATATCTTGTTTATGGGTTGAAAGACCCAATATCCTTAAAACTGACCTATACGTTCAATGCAATCCAATAAAAAAGTAACTGCCCCTTTTTTTGTGGAAACTGATAAACTGATTTAAAAATCCATGTGGAGGCTGGGCGCGGTGGCTCACGCCTGTAATCCTAGCACTCTGGGAGGCCGAGGCAGGCAGATTATTTGAGCTCAGGAGTTCGAGACCAGCCTGAGTAAGAGCGAGACCCCATCTCTACTAAAAATAGAAAGAAATTAGCTGGACAATTAAAAATATATATAGAAAAAATTAGTCGGGCATGGTGGCGCATGCCTGTAGTCCCAGCTACTCGGGAGGCTGAGGCAGGAGGGTCACTTGAGCCCAGGAGTTTGAGGTTGCTGTGAGCTAGGCTGACACCATGGCACTCTAGCCCAGGCAACAGAGTGAGACTCTGTCTCAAAAAAAAATCCATGTGGAAATAAAAATGAACTAGAATAGCCAAAACAACTTTCTAAAAGAACAAAGTTGGAAGGCTAACACTACTGGATTTCAGGACTTACATAAAGCTACAGTATTCACTACAGTGCGACATTGATGTAAAGATAGACAAATAGATCCATGGACCAGAATAGAGTCCACAGAGACTGTCATATACCAGTACATACGTGTGTGTATACATGTCATATATATATAACTGATTTCGCCAGTGGTGTAAAGGCAACACCTTTGGAGAGGAGAAAGGATCACCTTTCCAACAAATAGTGTTGGAACAATTGAATATCCATATGCAAAAATGAAAAAGAAAAGAAAAACTTTGATCCATACTTTATACTATGTACGAATATCAATTCAAAATGGATCATAGGCCTAAATGTAAAATCTAAAACTATATAATTCTAGAAGAAAAATCTCTGATCCGGGGATAGGCGAAGATTCCTTGGAAGCCCTGACTTTCACCTCTGAATAGTTTTTCCTTTTTTGTTTCTCCTTAGTGCTTTATACATGATATTCATCGAATTACATTGCGTGTTTATGTTTCTCTCCTCCATTGAGCACCCCTGGAGATAAGATAGAGATCATATCTTAATCCTTTTAATGTTCTCAAAGTCCAATAAATGTTAATTACATGACGTCTCCAATGCCAAACTTAATCAGGAAGAAAATCTTTCCTAGGAGGCCCCCAGAATATTTGCCACATGTCTCATTTGCCAGAACTGAGCCATAGGGTTACCCCCAAGCAAATCACTAGCAAAGATTAATGGAATTACCATGATTTACTTGGACAAATATGCTTTACCCTCTGGGTATGGGCTTACCTGCCCCAAGGAAGTATGACTGTTGAGTAGCCTAGATTCAGAGCCTGCCACAGAGAGCCCAACAGAAGTGTGGTGATGGTAGAGTTGGTGACACTAACCAGGCTGCTTCATTTTCCACTGTGAAGGCATAATTGACAAATAATCTTATCTTATGTTTAGATTTTAGGAAGAAAAACTGTAAGATATCAGTTTATTCAAAAATATAAAGAGGCTGGACATGGTGGCTCACACCTGTAATTCCAGCACTTTGGCAGGCTGAGGCAGGAGGATTGCTTGAGGACAGGAGTTTGAGACCAGCCTGGGCAACATAGTGAGACCCCATCTCTTCCAAAAATCTTTTTTAAAGTAAATAAAAGAAAAACACAGCCCTGTTACAGTAGGAAGAGTGAAAGCATACATCTTAAATAGCAATACTTTGCACTGAGCTTTCTATAGCTTTTTAGACAATGCATCTATAGAAAAAAGCTTGGTAAGCTTTACTGCTGCATCATTTACATCAATTCATATAATTTTGAATATTCATTAATTTTCACAACAGCTATTGTTTTAAAACTTATTACATAAACATTCTTTCTAAACATTAAAACTAACTCAAGCATAAGTATCTTTATTGTAAATGTCAGAAGCAGAAAAAAAAATCTAACCAGGGTTGTGGGTACTAGGAGTTTGTCTTTTCTCTGTAAATACAGGAGGTTAGAGTAAATAGAGTGCAAGAAAAAAATGTGTAAATGTTGAGAGTTGTTTCTAGCCTAACAAATCTGGCCAGCGAGCATTTTGCTGAGAAAAATTAGCTTCCTTTCTTAAAGGGGAAATTCATATTTCTGATTTTATGTGTTTTTCTTGGTTTGTTGGTTTGTTTTGTACTGCTAAAGATGGTCTTATATGTTTCTTCCACACTTTGACTCTCAGGCACCACCTTGACCACTTCAGGATACGGAAGCACTAGAAGCAACCTCTCAGTCCAGAGTACATGAAAGGACAGTTCTCAGGTCTGAGAACAAAACATGAGTTGAAGAGGAGAATCTGGAGCTCCATTTTCAGCCCTTCCACTCAGTCCTACAGTGATGTATGCCTTTAGAGACCTGAGAAACACTGTGGGTAATTCATACTTGCTTGCTCTTCCTCTAGTCCATATGTCAAAGAAAAATCTCTTAGCTCGAAGGCTGAACTCTCTGGCTACCTATTTCCCCTCAGACCAGTCTAGAAATTTCCAGACGGGTCAAAACTGGCATCAGATCCACCCCTGCTGAACCATGAGGTTTGATTGACCTGAGCAGTGTCAGTAAACAGAAGTGCTGACTTCACAACAGGCTCTGCATGCAGCCCCATTCCTAGAGTCCTGTACCCTTGGGATCAAAGAGTCAGCAGTAGGTGAGGTTTGTAGCTTCAGTTGTCTCTATGGAGTTGGAAGAAGACACAACCTCAAGAAGGGACACCAGGAGAGCCTTTCCAGCCTAGTGGTCATGAAGTCAGGGCAGTGCTATCTGAGGATGGAGATTGGAGGATGAAGGTGGTATTTCTGAGGACCATGCCCCTCCATGGGCCCCAGTGCCACGAGATACCTGGAGCAGCAGGACTTCAGGGTTGAACTGTGTGCTGGACTCTTCTCCAGAGCAGCAGAGTCTGAGAGGCCAGAGCTCATCAGTTATCAGTTCTGTTCACCAATCACCCAGCATAAGGCAAAGGTAGACAGACTATGTCATTTTCTCCAAGTGCTTAGAGAGCATCATTGTAGCTGTTTTGTCCCCCAAAACTCTGAGGCTTGAGGATATAGTGCTGTAAGATCTTGGGTGCAGGAGGGAAGATGGGCTGGATTATGAATCTGGAAGGCTCTGGGCAAATGTAGCTGTTTGTAATTGTTATCTACAGTGAGGAAGTAACAACTATCCTAAATTTCCTATGTACTCAAAGGCTCATAAAAATAATTTACAATATTTGCATAATCTACATGTTAAGATGAAATAATTCTGTTATTTCCGAGAAAAATAAAATTATATTGAGAGTTCTAGCTTACATTCTGTGGAAAATCCAATGTCCAAGCCCCACCCCCAATCTCTGCAAATTCCCTGTAACTTGGACTCTGAACTCATTTTTTTTTTTTTGAGACAGAGTCTCACTCTGTTGCCCGGGCTAGAGTGCCGTGGTGTCAGCATAGCTCACAGCAACCTCAAACTCCTGGGCTCAAGCGATCCTTCTGCCTCAGCCTCGCAAGTAGCTGGGACTACAGGCATGTGCTACCATGCCTGGCTAATTTTTTCTATGTATTTTTAGTTGTCTAGCTAATTTCTTTCTATTTTTAGTAGAGACGGGGTCTTGCTCTTACTCAGGTTGGTCTCGAACTCCTGAGCTCAAATAATCCACCTGCCTCAGCCTCCCAGAGTGCTAGGATTACAGGTGTGAGCCACCGTGCCTGGCCTTGAACTCCAGTTTTTAACCTGCTCTTGGCCCTAAACGCAACTCTCCTGCTGAGACTGCCTCTTCCTTTTCTCTGTTTTAATGCCTTTCCAGATGTATAACTCAGCCACCACTGCTGCCAGCTAAATGCAAATGCTCCTTGTAGATTTCTGGCTTCCTCATTGTATGGGGAGCTGAGGGAGAAAATCTGACTAATCCTCAGTGGAATTTTGAGGGCTTGCCTACCGGCCCAAGGGAAATACATGAGGTGTGGGTTTGTCTTTGTTCCTGTAACCTCTCTTTATTTGCTCTCCTCTTCTTCCTCTTCCTCCCACCCCCCAGAAGAGTTGCAATGGGTATGGGTGTGGGTCTCCTTGGTGGATAGTAAGGAGGACACAAGGGCAGCTTGGCGTCATAAATCATTTGGGGCCAACAGTTCTTGCTTTCTCCTCTTATTCGCCAACTTGTGGAAATTTTAAAATAGCCTCCAAGAGCAGAAAAACTCACTTTGTAAGTGTATGTCTGATTCCTTCTGCCTTATACATAGAGCAACTATTTTTGAAATAAAATAGTATTTGCTACTTTTGTCTACTGTTTCTGGAGTGGGACACTCACTTCTGGTTATACAAGTTAAGTGCAGGGAAGGGTGGGATGAGACTCTTGGGATGTAAGTAAAGGAATTCCAGGAGCACTCCTAGTCTGGGGGCAGGGTGACAAAGCAACCAGTGGACACTCCAAAACATCATCCCACCACACAGAGATACAAAAGATAGATGTTTTCTTGTTTTTGTTTTTAGTTAAGAGAGAATATTGTGCTAATACACTTAAAAATATTCATGTAATGGATAATTTTATGGGAAATACAAATTTAGAATCTAAATCCCAAAGAGGAAGAATACATTGGGTATATTTGAAAATGGGTCAAAATTCTATCTCCAGAAAGGAATGAGACTCATACTGCATGACAGTGCAAACCACTAGTCAAGGAGAGCATTAGAACAAAACACAAAGCCCAGAAATGTGTATGTGTGTAAATGACATCTAAAAGATGACATTTTAGATAAGTGCTAGAAGGATGAACTATTCAGTAAATCATGTGGTACAATTGGTTAATTCTTAGAAAACAAACTTAGAGTTTTATCTTATAAAATATAACTAAATAAATGTCTACTAGCTTAAATATCCAAAAGAAGAAACAAAATCATATTTTGTTCTCAGCAATGGTAGAATAGCTTATGTCAAATTAACCTTCCTGATTATTATAATTATACATCCTAGATACAATTTAATACAGCTGTTTGAAGACATTGGAAAGAGACAAAAATTGAGCAGAAATGAAGGGGAACTCAAACCTTGAAAGAAGTGTATCGTGCTGGGTGAGATCCGCATTTCCTTGGTGTTTCCTTTGAAAACACTTCCCAGTTGAGTGGTACATAATGGATAGATCTTGAGCAGAAAGCAACAGTTTTACTGGGCTAAGAAGTCAGAGGTTGGAAGGAAGTGTGCCTGAAACTATAGGAGACTCGACGGGAAAAAGTTGTGGAGCAGAACTGGAAGGAGAAAGGCATCAGCAGAGTCTAAACCCCGAGAGGCTTGGAGACCAGCGACAGGGGTAGGTGGAGTGTTTAAATTTCCCCTCCCTTGCATCTTGGACTGCTGGTGGGCTCCTGAGCTCCTGGAGAGACCTGCCAACACCAGCTCAGAGACGGCTGCCACCAGTGAGCAGTGAGCCTCTTGAGGACAGGGCACCAGGCTCCCAGCTCCCTCAGGGCATCTCCTGCCCTGCAGACCCGAGGCAATCAAGGTGCCATATTGATTCATTCTCTCCTTCTCCTCCCCTACCTGCAGGTGCTGAGAAAGACAATTTAGCCACCACCCGGAGGCATCCACAGGGAACAGGACCTTACCTTTTGAGGCTCTGCAGCAGACCAAGGGGTACTCAGACTGTGAGCTGCCTACCCACCAGCCCTCCCAGGTGCTGCTGACCTGGTGACTCCAGCAGAGCGGGGCAGATCCCGAGGCAGAGAGACATTGATCCAGCTTGGACACCCCATGGGTGACTTGAGGCCAGCACTCTTCTCCCTGACAGGGTCAGGGATTGACTTCCAGGCACTGAGGACAAGCCTGTGGGCCAGATCCTGTACATCCAGGTCTCGATCACATTGCCCAGGGGCACAGAAGGAATATTTGTGAACTAGTCTGCCGAGGTGTGTGTGCCTTCAGAGGCAGATCAGAGTGGGTCTTGAAGGTATACACACAGACTGAGGTACCCTGAGGAAGAGGGAATTCTGTCAGCTGACTGTCTTTGGACTCAACTACAACATCAACTCGTCCTTGGTTGGGTCTCCAGCCTGCTGGCCTATCCAGTAGATATTGGACTTGTCAGCCACCACAACCACGTGAACCAATCCTTTAAATGAATCTCTCTGTCTTTCTGTGTCTCTATCTCTGTCTCTCTCTCTCTCTATACAAACACATGCACATGCACAAACAGATATACATACAGACAGGCCCCAACTTACAATGATTCTACTTACAATTTTTTGACTTTACAATGGTGCAAAAGCAATATACGTTCAGTAGAAACTATACTTCAGGTACCCATACAACTATTCTGTTTTTTACTTGCAATATAGTATTCAATACATTGCATGACATATTCAGCACTTTATCATAAAATTGGCTTTGTATTAGATGATTTTTGTCCAACTGTAGGCTAATGTACATGTTCTGAGCATATTTCAGGTAGGCTAGGCTAAGGTATGATGCTTGATAGGTTAGGTGTATTAAATGCGTTTTCGACTTATGATATTTTCAACTTATAGTGGGTTTATCGGAATGTAACCCCATTGTAAGTTGAGGAGCATCTGTAGGTAGATGTATATGTCTCTGTGTGTATATATTAATATGTGTGTGTATTTTAAATTGATTCTGTTTGTCTGTAGAACTGACTAATACACATGTATTTCTTGGTTTCCCACCCATTGTCCTTTTAACTTTGTTAGTAGGTTTATCTCTGTGTTGTGATTATTTGACTTTTCTCCTTTGGATGTAACCCACAAAGGAAGATCCTGCAGATTACTTTCCTGCAGGAGAAAGTCAGCTCTCAATGCCTGCGTTAGACCAAGGCTGAGGGTAGCTCCCAGGGTAAGCCTGAGCCCTGGGCAGTGGGGGGGGGGGGGGGGTGTGTGTGCAGAATCATGACTCTGAAAGAGGCCATAGTTTCTGGAGGATGCAAGACAGACTCAGTAGATAGGACTGTTATAGTCTGAATGTGTCCCCCAAAATTCATGTGTTGGAAACTTAATCCCTAATGCAATAGTGTTGGGAGGTGGGGCCTGATGGGAGGTGTCTAGATCATGAGGGCTCCAATCCACAGAATGGATTAATGCCACTATAAAAAGGGCTTTCAGAAGTGGGTTTGTCTCCTTCTGCTTTCTGCCATGTGAGAATACAGCGTTCTTCCTCTACAGATGAGGCAGAAACTAGATGTCACCTTGGAACCAGAGGCTGAACCTGCCAGTGCCTTGATTTTGGCCTTTTGAGGCTCCAGAACTGTGAGAAATAAATTTTGGTTCTTTAAAAATTACCCAGTCAGTGGTATTCTGTTATAGCACCACAAAAAGGGCTGGGACCCAAGGGCTAGACCAGACGTTGGTATTGACACTCTCATAACTATTACAGGACAGGTTTAACACTGAGTGCAGTGAATAACTTTGAAGGGATGTGCATAAATTAAAAAAGGGGTACATTATCAAGATAAGCAGATGTTCGTTATCAATATAAGCAGATGACTAAACTAAAAAAAGTTTAGTCTGCCTTTTTCCTTCATTCTCTTATCCCTGGACCCTGAGAAACAAAGTCCTCCTGCCATTTGGGCTCATGACTTTCAATGACAATTTCTAACTAGTTTTCTGTAGAGTTCCTATGAGCAAAAATTCTCATGTCATTCCAGCTAGTGTAGTACTAAAATAAGAAATATTCTTTTTATCACTTTTTCCTTACATTTTCTTGAGTCTTTCTGCAAGCTCCTTTAGTTATGTGGCACAAAAATGTTTCTGAAAATGTGGCAACCTGTGAATCTTTTCCTTAAATATATAGAAATATATATAGAATATATATATAAAAATATAGAAATGTGAACTAAAGAGAGGAGTGGGCAATTCACAGAAGAGGAAACTGAAACAGTAAATAAAAATATAAAGGATACTCAAACTGCTAGTAACTATGGAAAATAAAATTAAAACTAATTTATGTATCTTTTCCCACTAATCAGAATAACAAATATTTAAAATGTTGCTATTATAAATGTTGGCAAAACATAGCAATTATGAACTACAAATTAATACAGTATTTTTTGAAAATAATTTGTCATCAATTAAAATTTTAAACATTTCTACCCTTTAATCTTCAGGAGGAATCATCCATTGAGAATTGGCAAAATCTTGTCTCATGGCCAGAATGGGGGTAGCCAAAGAGAGAAGAAAAGGGCACCCAGATTAATCTTTGTTATGGACTGAATTGTGTCCCCACAAAGTTGATTTGTTGAAGTCTTAATCCCTAGTACCTCAGAATGTTACTAAATTTGGAGGTAAAGTTTTTAAAGAGACAATTAAGATTAAATGAGGCCATTGGGGGTAGGCCCTAGTCCAAAATGGATGGTGTCTTTATAAGAAGAGATTAGGATACAGACATGAACAGAGGGAAGACCATGAGAAGATACAGGGAGAAGATAGCTATCCATTAGCAAAAGAGAGAGACCCTCAAAGTGAAACCAAACCTGCTGACACCTTAGTCTTGGACTTCTAACTTCCAAAACAGTGAGGAAATAAATTTCTATTATTTAAGCCACCCAGTCTGTGGTATTTGTTATAGCAGCCCTAATAAACTAATATATTTTGAATTGTTAATTATGTCATGTTCCCCCATTAGCAAAGATTTGCCTTCCAGTGCAATGAACATACTCTCATATAGCAGTTCCAAACTCTGAATTTGAAGATAGACCTAGAAGGAGATTAGAAAGAGTGTGGTGCTTAAAAAAAAAAAAAGTTTAAAGAAATAATAGCTAAAAATTTCACAAATTTGACCAAAGATATAAACCTATAGATTCAAGAAAGTAAGAAAACCCTCAATAGAAAAATAAAAAAACAAAGAAAGCTACACCCAGGCACATCATAAGCCAACTGCTGTAAACTAAAGGCAAAGAAAAAATCTTGAAATCAGCCAGAAGAAAATAACATATTACCTAGAAGAGACAACTCAAGTCAGAAAATGTGGAGCTAGAAGGAAGTGACACAGCATTTTTAAAGTGCTGAAGGAAAAAACCCATCAACCCGGAATTCTATATTCAGTAAAAATATCCTTCAGGAATGAAAGTGAAATAAAGACATTCTCAGATGCAGGAAAAGTAAGAGAATGCAGAGTGAGCAGCAGATTTGCTCTGAAAGAATTGCTAAAGAATGTCCTTCAGGCTGAAGAGAACTGATACAAGAAGGAGACTTGGAACATCAGGAATGAAGTAAGGGCAACAGAAAGGACTGATGCTGGGTAAATATAATAGACAATTTTTCTCTTAGGTTCTTTAAAAATATGTTGGATGGTTGAAAACATAAGCCATAACATTGGCGCAATTTCAATGTATGTAAAAATAATACATGACAGCTATAGCATAAAGTAGGGAGGGTAAGGTGTCCTATAAAGTGGTATGTTTTCTATATTCCAATTAAGTTAATAAAATAATGATTCTAAGCAGACAGTGATAAGTTATGTATTTTTTAATCCCTGGAGAAACCACCAAAAAACTATACAAAGAGATAAACCATAATCACAATTGGTAAATTAAAATGCAACATTTTTTAAATATTCAAACAACTCAAAAGAAGGCAAGAAAGAGAAAAACACAGGAGCAAAACAGAAGGAACACATAAAAATAAATTTATAAAGTGATATACCTAACTCCAAATATGTCAGTACTGTAATTATATTAAAAAGAATCAGCTACATCAACATATATTAATGTAGAAAAATCTCTACGACATATTGTTATGTTAAAAGGAAGTTATAGAACAAAACACACATTTAATACCAGTTAAGCTTTTAATTTATTTTTATATGTTCATGTACACTTGATTTCCAGCTCAATGTAAATGTATTAGGAAAGATCTGGAAGTATACTCAAAGTTAAAATAGTTCCTGAAATGTCACTGGAATTAGACAGAAGAAACAGTGTCAAGAGGAACTTTTTTCTGTATGATTTTAATTTTTATGACAAGAATGTATTTATGTGTTACTTTGTCATTAAAAATAAATGAAGTCAAATTACTTTTAAAAGAACATATTATTCACAGTGTGCTGATGATACTACCATCTGGGAATTAGACATTTTTAGATCCCCTGACTTGACAGTGTACCTAACTGTTTTCAGCAGAATTTGTCAGATGAAGTTAGTGTTTCAATCTGTTTCCTATCTGTACCATTTATCTTCTACTCTTATTTTTCCTCCCCTTCCCAAATTTAATAGCTCAAAGTCCATAGATTACATTAGGGTCATTCTTGGTGTTGTGTATTCTATGGCTTTCCTAAATGTATAACAACACATATTTATCATTAAATTACTGGCAAACCTCACTTTGTTTCTCTTCCCTTTATTGCGCTTTGCAGATACTGTGTTTTTTACAAATTGGAGGTTTGTGTCTACCTTGTGTCTAGCAAATTTATTGGCACCATTTGTCCAACAACATGTGCTCACTTCATGTCTCTGTGTCACATTTTGGTGATTCTCACAATATTTCAAAGTTTTTTCATTATTATTGTATCTGTTATGGTGAACTGTGATCAGCGATCTTTTATGGTACTATTGTAATTGTTTTGAGGCACCACAAACCACACTCAAAGAAGACAGCAAACTTAATCAATAAATGTTTTGTGTGTACTGACTGCTCTACTGATCGGCCATCCCCCTGTCTCTCTCTCCTTCCCCTCAGACCTCCCTCTTGCCTGAGACACAATAATATTGAAATTAGGTCAATTAATAACCCTGAAATGGTCTCTAGTGTTCAAGTGAAACATTTGAAGAGTTGAAAGGAAGAGCTGCATATCTCTCACTTTAAATCAAAAGCTATAAATGATTAAGCTTAGTTAGGAAGGCATGTCAAAAGCCAAGACAGCCTGAAAGCTAGGCCTCTTGTGCCAAATAGTTAGCCAATTTTGTATATGCAAAGGAAAAGTTCTTTTCCTTTAAAGGGAAATTAAAAGTGCTACTCCAGTGAGCATACAAATGATAAGAAAGTAAAACAGCCTTATTGCTGATGTGGAGAAAGTTTTAGTGGTCTGGATAGAAGATCAAAGCAGCCACAAGGATCCCTTAAACCAAAGCCTAATCCAGAGCAAAGCCCTAACTCTATTCAATTCTATGAAGGCCGAGAGAGGTGAGGAAGCTGCAGAAGAAAAGTTGGAAGCTGACAGAGGCTGGTTCATGAGGTTTAAGGAAAAAGCCATCTCCATAACAGAAAAGTGCAAGGCGAAGCAGCAAGTTATGATGTAGAAGCTGCCGCAAGTTATCCAGAAGATCTAGCTAAGATCACTGATGAAGTTGGCTACACTAAACAACAGATTTTCAATATAGATGAAAACAGTTTCCTATTAGAAGATGCCATCTAGGACTTTCATAGCTAAAGAGGAAAAGTCAATGCCTGACTTTAAAGCTTCAAAGGACAGGCTGACTCTCTTGTTAGGGGCTAATGCAGCTGGTGACTTTAAGTGGAAGCCAATGCTCATTTACCATTCTGAAAATCCTAGGGCGCTTAAGAAGGATGCTAAATCTACTCTGCTTGTGCTGTATAAATGGCACAACAAAGCCTAGATAATAGTACTTCTGTTTATAGTTTGGTTTACTGAATATTTTAAGCTTATTATTGATATCTACTGCTCAGAAAAAAGATTCCTTTCAAAATATTACTGCTTATTGACAATGCACCTGGTCACCCAAGAGCTCTGATGAGATGTACAAGGAGATGAATGTTGTTTTCATGCCTGCTAACACAACATCCATTCTGCAGCCCATGGGTCAAGAAGTAATTTTGACTTTTAAGTCTTATTAGTTAAGAAATACGTTTCACAAGACTATAGCTGCCATAAAGTGCAATTCTTCTGATGAATCTGGGAAAAATATAATTGAAAATCTCTGGAAAGAATTCACCATTTTAGATGCCATTAAGAACATGTGTGATTCATGGGAGGAAGTCAAACTATCAACATTAACAGGAGTTTGGAAGAAGTTGATTCCAATCCTCAGGGATGACTTTGAGGGGTTCAAGACTTCAGTGGAGGGAAATAACTGCAGATGTGGTGGGAAAAGTAAGAGAACTAGAGTTGAAGCTGAAGATATGGCTGAATTCCTATAATTTTATAATAAAAATTTAACAGATAAGGAATTGCTTCTTATAGATGAGCAAACAAAATGTTTCTTGGGATGGAACATATTCCTGCTGAAGATGCTATGAACGTTGTTGAAATGACAACAAAGGATTTAGAATATTACATAAACTTAGTTGATTAAGTAGCAGTAGGATTGGAGAGGTTTTACTCCAATTTTGGATGAAGTTCTACTGAGGGTAAAATGCTATCAAAGAACATCACATGCTACAGAGAAATCTTTCATGAAAGGAAGAGTTAATCAATGTAGCAAACTTCATTGTTGTCTTTCTTATTTGAAGAAATTGCCACAGCCACCCCAACCTGCAGCAAACACCACCCTGATCAGTTAGCAACCATCAGCATCAAGGCAGGACCCTCCACCAGCAAAGATTATGACTTGCTGAAGGCTCAGATGGTCATTAGCATTTTTTTAGCACTAAAATATTTTTTAATCAAGGTATGTACGTTGTCTTTTTTAGACATAATGCTATTGCACACTTCATAGACTACAGTATAGTGTAAATATAACTTTTATATGCCCTGGAAAACCAAAAATTTCATGTTACTTGATTTATGGTGATATTTGCTTTCTTGCAGTGGTCTGGAACTGCACAGCCAATATCTCTGAGATGTGCTTCTACATAAACTGCGACTCTGGTTCACTGTTGTTTGGTTTTGTCATGCTTGACAGAGTAATGTGTCTGGTATTTTGAAGATTCCCTTTCTATTTTGAACAATTTTATTCTAAAAAAGGTTTATTCCTGGAAAGTCACTTAGGAGATATCACTGCATCTACAGTCAACTAAGAAAAGAGCAGTTTACTTGTTTCAGGAATATAGAGTGTACACAAATTTGGCAGGTGGTAAGTATATTGGCTCATACTTTCCTGCTAGCATAACACTGCTTAAAAGCATTTTGGGGTCATTTCATCCAGTTCTAATGACTTCAACCTTCGGGCTCTTGCTCTGATCTGATCCCTGAGATTGCTCTGACTTTTCCTGCAAGTTCACCCTGATATTCACTCAAGGACAAGAAATGTAAATAAACAGTCAGAGACTCTCTGGTGTGGAAGGTGGTTTTAGATCATTTACTTTAAACCCTGTCTGAGTTTTATTCTCTCTGCAACCTTATAGCAAGGTAGATCTTCATTCTCTCTTGAAAAGCTGTAGTGATATAGGGAATCCCTATTACCATGGCTGTATATTTCCTTTTTGGGTATTTGAAAACATCTTTGTAAAAGGAACAGAAACCTGACTCTCCTTATAGCTTCTGCCCATTGGTCTTAGATACATCCCTTGGGCTTGCACCATTGAGCACTATTGAGCAAATCAACTCTCTTCCCCATGACGGCCCTTCAAACTATAAACAAGGTTATGTCATCTCCACCTATCCCAGTTTTGCCTGGCCTTCTCTCTGCTAAACAGTTACAGTTCCCTCTCAATCACCTTTGGTCACCAGACAAGTAACATCTGCCAGTGCCACTTTATTTATTTTCTCAATTTTATGTAAAGTGCCTTACAAATACAGTTTAAAGCCCCTCCACTACCACCCACCCACACCAAAGCAATGTGCAGCTCCCAAACTAGTCCTAAATACAAATTCTGGAGCCACTAGTAAGGACATATTATCAAGACCTTTACTAGATTCTTCATACAATTATTACTAATAAAGGTAAATTTATTGAATGCTTAATATGTACCAGATATATTATATCATTTAATCCTCAGTTTTATGGATAAGGAAAAAAATTGAGGCTTTAATTTTCCCAAAGTTGCTCACATAGTAAGCAACAGAGAGATTTGATTCCAATCCACCAATTCCAAAGCCCATGTTCTTAAATATTAAATTAAGCTATACTATAAATATTAAGCTATACTCCGAATTGAGGTATGGCTCCTGTTTTTGTTTGTCTTTTGGCTTTTTTTTTCCCCCTGTTCCCCTTCTAAATTTTGTACACTTCAAGTATCCAGAATGACAAAGTTGATGGTTTCTCTTTCAAGACCTAATTCCAGATTCCACCAGACTCCAACCCCTCTCAGATGGTTAACACAAGCCACTGCTGTCCCGCAACCTCGGCTGGGCCAGGAAGTATCAGCACCCGGAAGCAGCAGCAAGCTACAACTCACTGCCTCTCCAGTGAAGTTGGCTGTAACCCTTATGGAGAAACATAAGCAATGAGAGAATATAAAAGAAAATGGGTAAGTAAGAAGGGAAGTATAACAAAAGAAGGAGAATCAGAGCTCAGGACAAGAGTGTGTGGAGACCACATCTGAACGGGGAAACATTAACTGCACAGTCAGACTAAATCTCAGAAAACACCTATCCCCAAATGCTAAACCACAGATTGGGCATGCTGGAATGCATTTTTTAAAGGATCAGAGAATGCATAAGTTGCCTGTGATCCCTGGAAGGGCCCAGAGGATACTCCCTTTACTACAGGAATAAGAAATCCACTAGTAAAGGGAGACTGACATCGTTGAGAAGCTCAAGGGTCTTTGTAATCAAAGAGCGACAACAGGGAAAGCATCTCTGGAACTCATGTCCTAACATCCGTATGGTAATAGGAATCTAAAACAGCAGGGCCTGGAAGTTCGAATTATTCTATTAAGCAGCAAAGCCAGAATGGTAGCCAAGGGACACTGAGTCACAGGGATCTGTGGCAATGGCTAATGACTATGGTGTTAAGGGTAATAGAATAGCTAAGCAGAAGAGTGATGTCAGCTGAGACAATGAAAAATCACAATTCTTAACTCATCTTTCTCATTTCCTGCGGCAGACCTAGAATCAGACATGTCTCTGAGAAGCCTTGGGATCTTTTAGTGGAAAATGGTATTCTAAGACCATAATCTGGATGCTACGTGTGCAACCCCTTTGACTTGGTTGTTTCTGTACTTTTTCAGTGAATGGAACTAACTCTCTCTCTCTATATATAGTGTGTGTATAAATATATATATACATATAGTGTAAACACACACACAATGCATTCAATGACACTTTCAAGTCAAATTTAGAACGCTACAAAGATCTAAGGAATATAATACTATTCTATCACCAATATTTTTGAAAACAGTTTATATTTTTCGGAAAACATCATCTTCAACCTCCCCCTCATTTTTATAGTTGCACTGTATCTACATTAACAAATCATATAGCCATTGCATACCTGACACCTTCTCTTATAACCCCCATTTACTTTTAGTTTTATAAGTAAATACATTTAGAATTTTTTGTAGTTGTGCTATATCTATACCATCAAAACAGAAAGCCATTACATTTCATACTGCCATCATTTTAACCTCATTTAGTTCTAGTTCTACAAGGAACTATATTTAACGTTTGCCATCAGTCTGTAGGTCAGTGTCCCTCTAGTTATTTTGACTCTCCAAAGCTTGTCCCCTAGGGGATTTCTCAGGAAGGGCTTGTGAGAGCAACAGTCTCCAGTTCTTCCGTGTCACGCCAGTGTCTGCCCCCCTGTCCAGGCACACGTCCCTCGGCGGGGGAGACACAGGGCCTGAGGTAGGAAGCCTTCCGTGCGTATGGGAATCGTCCACCAAAGATACCTGTGACCCCTGTGGGCCAAGGGGATACAAGGAGGGCAGGCACTCACAGGGTCTGCCACTGCCCCTGACTTTCAGGTGCCAGGGGTTTAAAGTCATTGTGTGAGAGACAGAGTTACTTCTGTGGCACCTGTCTGTGGAAGGCTGAGCGGTGTGGTTGCAGGTGGACCAGAAGCAGTCTTTCAGGACAGGCTCTGAGGGAAGAATGAGGACCCTGGGGGCTGGTCCTTCCCCTCACACATGGGTTCCGTGCTGACCGCTCCCTGTTGTGCAAACAGACTGAGGTTCGATTTCTGCTCATGGACTAGCTCTGTGTTCTCAGAGCAGGTTCCTTAAATCACCCTGAGTCTTGGCTTCCTCAACTGTAGAATTAAAGATGATAAACATCAGCTCCACAGAGGTGTTTAGGAGAAAATCCACGTGAAAGCATTTAGCAGCATGTTCAAAAAGCCATTTTCCTTTCCTTCCTTCCTGCTCTCTGTCTGCCTAACTTTAGCTCTTTTCTTTTTTCTAAGACTCCCAATCACACATTTCGTTTTGTGGCAGAGTTGACATTATTGCAGGTGGTTTTAACGATAGCTTCATACCACAATCCCTCTTTTCTGATGTTCTTTATTATTACTGGTAGTGAAGATTTTTTTTTTAAATTTCAGAATATTATGGGGGTACACATGTTTTGGTTATATAATTTGCTTTTATACAGTTTGAGTCATTAAAAGTGTGCCCTTCACCCAGATAGTGTACATTGTACCTGTTAGGTATGAATTTACCCATCCCCTCCTTCCCCCTCTCACCTGCTTGATTTCTATTGAGTTTTACCTCCATATGTACACATGAGTGTGGCAGTGAAGAGTTTGAACCAAAGTGTGTATTTGGAGCACAAACTCTTCACCAATAATGTATTGCAGCGCAGTGGCCCCAGGGCCACACAAGGCTCCCGCATGGAGAGGCAAGCCCAGACTCTGCCCTCCTGCCCCTCAGAGGTTGGGAGGGGGGGTTGGCCAGCCACCACAATGTTCTCCCCAGTGATGTAGCTGGCATCTGGAGAGCACAGGAAGGACAGGAGCCCGGCACACTCCTTCGGCTGCCCCGCTCTGCAGGAAAGAAGAGGTAGGGCTGAGACTGATGGCGCCTTCCCCATGAGCCCTGGGCTCCCGTGGGGATGCTGTAAAGTCAAGACCCCTGTGGGGATGAGCGAAGGGTTGCAGGTGAAGAGATGTGAGCCTGAGTGGGTCATCAGATCCCGGAGAGGGGAATAAGTAACAGCCTACAAGGGATAGTGTCTGGTCTTTCATCCTTCACGAATGTTCTAAGGTCTTATTATTCCAGATCCACCAGGGACCCTGCCTCACCACAACCTACCTCTGTACTCCATGGAGTCCCTTCAGATGGTCCCCAAGGTCTGGGTCCTTAGTCATCTAAACAAAAGTTCAAATGTTAGTGCTGCTCATACAGGTGAAGTCACATGGGCTCTGTGTCATGCAGGCCTGCGTCTTTGTGAAAGGGCTGCTGGTGGACAATCTGGCTGGCCTCTGACAGAGCATGGATTCTGATCCCAAAGGCTGTGGGCCAGAGCATCAGAGCAGGAGTCCACAGGTCCAGGTCTGAGAGCCCAGGTCTCTGTGGGGCATGGCCTGGAAGGAGAAGGCAGCCCGGTGCTCAGTGGAGTGGAAACAGGAGCTGCCCTTGATCCTCACCACTTGGCCGAAGTTTGTATCGATGGCTCCTGGTACCAGGCAGTTCACCCGAATGTTCTTTGGTGCCAGCTCCACTGCAACGGTCGTGGTGAGGCCCAGCAGGGCTGTTTTGCTGACATTATAGGCCCCAAGACTCTGTGGAGAGAAAGGGGAAAAGATAATAGACTAGAATTGAAGCCAAAGCAGAGTCACTTGGAGAACCCAGGAAATCCGTCCCAATAACACCTCCAGATCAAGTCTGAGAGACAATGCCCAAAAGAGATGGCAAGAGGCTCCCATTAAGTGCATTTATGTAAAAGGCAAGACCTGTGACACACACTGATCCTTTTTGCATGGGAGTAGTCCTGAGGAAACAATTGTCAAACTGTGGATATTTCCACATACCTCATGTTCCAGATGAAGTGGGAGAGAGTTTCCTCTTACCTCACCTGGAGCCACAGGCAGTCATACTTACAACAGTTGGAGTATAGGCTACAACTGAGGAGACCAGGACCACCGAACCTTGCCTGGGAAGATAAAGATAGGGAGGTGAGTGAGCTGAAGACAGTTATCTTAAGTGTGTATGGAAGAAGAGTGGAGGACTGTGCTGGTGAGCAAGAATAGCTTGGGCCTGGTGGAGGTATTGATCTCCATTTTCTTTGAGGTCTTCACTTATGTTTCTCAAATTATATTGCCAGAGAAGCCATCTGTGTTTGGATTTTGTTTTTGTAGGAAAAGTTCTGACTACAGATTACATTTATTTAATAGTTATTGGGCTGGTCAGGTTTTCTACTTATTCTTGAGTCAGTTTTGGTAAGATGTATAATTTTAAAAATGTGTCAATTTCATTACAATTTCAGTATAAACATAACTTTGGCATACAGATTTCTCTTTGGCATTATAATTCTTTTTTTTTTTATTTCAGCATATTATGGGGGTACAAATATTACAGTTACGTATATTGCCCATGACCCCCCCTCCCCCCTCGAGGCAGAGCTTCAAGCGTGGCATTATAATTCTCTTAGTGCCTTTTTATTGTCTTCAGGATCTCTAGTGACATCTTTTGTTTTTATTCCTGATATTGGTTATTTGTGCCTTTCCTCTTTTTTTCTTGATCAGTCCCACCAGAAATTTGCTAAAAACATTAGTGTTGTTTTTTTTTTTAAATAAATGTTTGGTTTTCTTGATCCCTATGTCATTTTTTTCTTTTCAATTGATTTCTGCTCTATATTATAATCTTTTCTTTCTTCTTTCTGTGCATTTACTTTTCCCTCTGCACATTCCAGTTTTGCTTTTATTTAATATTGACAATATAGTACTTTGGTAACCACTATTGTTTATAATCCAGAAAGATATGCTTTTTACTTCAATGTCTGTAACAGGGGACTAAAATGTGCATTTTAAATGCAGCAGTTGAGCTGAGTACATTTTGTGTGATGTACTGAGGTTTATCTGTCCTTCCTCGAATCCTTGATTCCCAGCCTTTCCTAGAACTATAACTTTCTTAGAACTATTTCTATAAATAAATTTCTATAAACTCAGTCAGCAGAAATGAAAATCTTGATAAAACATCTCAATGTTGTCTGAAGTCATCAGATTTAAAATTTTTAATTTGATTAAAAATTCTAGCTTGAGAATCTTTATATTTTAACTGCAATTACTGATATACTAGGAATAATGTCTAATCTCCAATTTTATGCTTTTTAAAAAATTATTTGCTTTGCTTTTTATTTTTCATTTTCACTTCCCTCTTTATTAGTTTGAAAATGTACCGCATATTCTGTTATTATTCTTGTAGCTGTCACTCTAGAAAATAAAATAGGACTGTTTAACTTATCAAACTTCAAAATTAATATTCTTACCATCTCTCTAACAACATGAAAATCTTACATTTTAACTCCATTTCTATCTTCTTGTGTCGTGGCCCGATTACAGGACGGGGGAGGAACACAGAACATAAAGAACGACACAGACACACATAAAGACTTCACATGACTCGAGTGCCCAATGCACTGGCCATTTTTTATTTATACCCCTCAGACCCAGGGTTAGTTCCTTGTACGTGAGCATCTGAGCATAGCAGCGATAACCATCAACTTTGGAGTTACCTCATAAGGGAACAATTTCCCATGATCTCAGACCTCAAAACATTTACTTGAGGTGCCAGCACCAGACATAACTCAAAGATCAAGGCCGAAGTAAGCAACATTAAACAATGCAGCCATCAGAAGAACTTCTTGTGCTCTCTCCCAGTCAGCGGCAGGCCCCCACGGCTGTGCCTGTCTTAGGTCGTCCCCCCCCGTGGGAGATCTTACCCATCTCTGGCCACCAACCATCTTACAGGGCCAGACCTTGGGAATGTTCTTCTTATCTTTATGGCCTCCAGACTCCCATCACGGGAGCCCACCGTGTGGGAGCTGGGCAGCATTTGTTTACATGCAGAAACTCAGGCTTCTTGTCATGTCTCAAAGCAGTAACTGTGTCTGAAGAGAATACTGGTTACCGCTGCATCATGCAGCACACGTACATTACAGGCTATAGTGAATGATTAGTATAAGGCAGGTAATCTCCAGAATCAGTCCCCTACATTCTTGATTTGAGTTTTTTTACATATTTTAATTTTTTAACTCCACAAAACATCATTATTGATTTTTACAATAACTATTTAAATTTGTTCATGTTGCTATATTCTGTGTTTTTCATTTTTACTTTCATCTGAGATTTTCCATATGAGATCATTTTTTCCCTTCTGTCTGTAATACATCACTTATAATTTCCTTTAGTGAAGGTCTTCTGGTAGCAAACTTTGTTTTTATTTGTGTGAAAATGTTATAAATTTCCCCTAATTTTTGAAAGCTATGTTTATTAAGTATAGACTTCTAGGCTGGTATTTACTTTCTTTCAGCATATGGGAAGCTCCATTTAAATTGGGTTGTGAAGGATAGTTAGGATTTTGGCAAGTAGATAAGAATGAATCCAAATAATTTAAGTGCAGCTTCCTTTATGAATTCCTGCCTTGTGGACAAGGCAGGAATTGAGCTTGTTTGATTTTACTTACACATATCCCATAACTAATAATATTAGGTCATTAAATATGAAATGTCCAATTTTGAATCTAAAGTGTAGTTTATTAACGAGAAGCAGTACAATTGGCCAAAGTACGCACTTAAACTAGCAACAATTTTGCCATCTTAACAATAGCTTGTCTATGCTAGCAGTGAAGAAGCCCGGAAAGCAAGTGGCGATGAAATCACAAAAAGCATTTTCCACAGCTTGTTGAGAAGTGAATATTTGTCCTTGCAAGAAGTGGTCCAAAGCCTGGAAGAAGTGGTAGTCAGTTGGTGCGAGGTCTGGTGAATATGATGAACGACAGAGAGTTTCCAAGTCCAGCCTCTGTAGTTTGAGCAGTGTTGTTTGCGTGACCAAACAACACTGAGTGTTGAGTGTTATCTTGCAAGAAGATTGGCCTGTCTCTATTCACCAATCCTGGCTGCTTAATCTCAAGCATCCTCATCATTTTGTCCAATTGGTTGCAGTAGACATCCGCTGTGACCATTTGGCCAGGTTTCATGAAACTGTAGTGGATAATACCACCGCTGGACCACCAAACAGACACTATTGGCTTTTTTTGATGAATATTTAGTTTTAGACTGTGTTTTGGCACTTCATCTTTATCTAACCATTGTGCTGAACACTTGTGATTGTCAAAAAGAATCCATTTTTCATCACACATAACAATATGGTGTAGAAATTATTCGACTTTCTGTTGTGACAGCAAAGAATGGCAAGCTTCGAGACAAATTCTCTTCTGACGCTCATTTAATTCATGTGATACCCATCTATCCGGGTTCTTTACCTTGCCCATTTGTTTCAAATGGTCCAATATTGTTGGAATAGTGACATCAAACCTTGCTGCTAATTCACGTGTAGGTTGAGATGGATTCGCTTCCACTATGTTTTCAGCTCACCATTATCCACCTTGGTTTCTGGTTGCCCATGTGGCTCATTTTCAAGATTAAAATCACCAGAACAAAATTTCTCAAACCATCAACGTAATGTGCGTTTATTAGCCACATCCTTCCCAAACACTTCATTGATATTTCAAGCTGTCTGCATTGCATTAGTTCCACGATAGAACTCATATTTGAAAATAATACAAATTTTCGACTTATCTATGGTTTCACAAAAATTACTCTAAAAATTTTTTTGAAAGATAATCACAAGTCAAAATGTGCATTTGAAAGACTGAGGATGTACCTTCACAATAAATATAAAACAAGAAGTGTCAAAGTGAAATGTCAGATATCAACTGTCAAACAGTCCTTAAGGAAATTGGACATTTTATACTTAATAACCCAGCAGTAGTAGTAGAAGCAGTAGTAGTAATAACTAATAATGTTTGATTAAAATTGATTTAATTGCTATTAAATTATATTTATGCTACTTATATGATAATTTATATTGTATATAATATTAATTTTCAAATGTTTATTATTTACTCTAATAAACAGATATAAATAGACATTGTTTGCTATGTGCACTTTGCTTGGTAATCAATATATTTTATCATTTCAATTAATGTTCACAACAGGTCTGCTAAGCATCAATATTCCTACTTAATAGGTAAGGAAATGAAGGCCCAGAGAGTTTAACTGCCAAACTTGTGTAGCTAGTGACAGAGCAGGGATCTAAAGGTAGGTCTCTTTGACTCCAAAGCCCATGCTATCTTCATCACACCAGTAATTTGCAACCAGTGTTGTGAAGGCAGGCTCTGCAGAGGCAGCCAGGACCAGCAGCAGGGGACTAGGCAGAGACCACATGGTTGAGCACCAGGTCCCCAACCCACATTTCAATATAGGTACCTCTCTTATGGAAGTTGTTCTTTGATAAAAAGGGTTCTGCTTTTAAAAAACAGTTTGAAAATTATTGTTTTGAGTTGAGCCACATAGATTACCATATTTGGCCATTTTCTACCTACAAAAATTATGTTTTTGTAAATACAGTTTGATTTAATACCACACCATGCCTGTGTTAGGGCTGGAAGGAGCCTTAGAAGCCATTATTAGTTAGAAATCCTGGATGTGTTTCACAGACGGTCACATGGGTCCAGAGAAGCAGCCCAGCCTATATTAGGTGCTCAGTACGTGCTTGCTGAGTTCAGTGGCTGCTCCAAAATGTCAATACGGAAAGCGCTGAAGGGAAGCAGTCCAGCTGGAAGAGGTGCCTTAAAGCTACATCTGCAAAGCACTTTACCTGAGATTGAGAAAACCTCTGCTGATCATTTTAATGAGAGTGAGAGCAATGCTGGTGTAGATAACTTCAGAGGAGGCACAGCGAAGCAGGGGGCAGGTCTGAGGGGCTGAGGTATGGCCAGAGGATCTATTTTGGAACAGGAATGAGACTGGCCCAGTTGGACAGCTGGAATGGGGATGGCTGGAGTGCCTTCAGGAGAAGCTTGGGGTGTGTTCTTGGGGTGGGCAGACAGTGGAACCTTCTAATGATTGGGCCTGAAATTCAATGAGTAAAATGGAGCTGCCTGGAGCACAGCCTGACTGTTCCTCTCCCAGGCCAAATGCTAGGCACTTGGGAATATCCAAGTCACTGAGATGTGGGAAATTGGCAACAAGAGACAACCCCAGGCCCATCCCACAGGTGAGGACGGAGCTGGGCAGGCAGGCATCTACCAGGGATTGTGGAGAGAGGCAGGGAAGCAGGCTTTCTAATCTGGGAATTGACTGGCTGCAGCTGGGGGACAGTGTGGGAGGACAGGGTCAGTGAAATAGTTAGGAAGTAGGAGGGACAAGAGGTGAGTGGGACTGGGAAACACGGTTGCTCTGGTTCCTGGCAGGCTGCAGGGGGCCTCAGAGTCATCAACGTGGACCCCTGTGGCCTGAGCTCCTGCAGCCTGAGAGGCCGCTTCCATTTCTCTCATTCCAGCACAGTAGGGGGCGTCTCTGAAACCTTCTGTCTGTGGATCCTTCCTCCTTCTTCTAATAGAGTCCTGGCCAGACTCCCTGAGCACGCTGATATAAGAGAATGACACTAATGGATAGAAATCTTGTGTTTTTTTTGGCTGACCCAGAGTCTGAAAGTCAAACTCTTTTGTATTACAGGTTCAGCCAAGCCTTTTCCCAGCGGAAAGGTCAAACTCAAATATGGCCCTTCTCACTCTAGTTCCATTGCTTTCCGTGAGATTTCAACTCCCTCCCTACCCCCTTCTCCACCCTCACCCTCTCTTCTCCATGTAGGGCAGCAGCTGGCTCAGCAGCAGGGCTGGGGCCTTCATGTTCACACTCAGGATCTGAAATCAGAGCAGATGAGGAACAGAGGAGGAAAGACACAGCCCAGTGTTCTCACCATATTAAAAAATGTACCACATTAGGATGTGGGTGTGATGACCTCTGACAAGGGGAAGTAGGGAGTGTTGGCTTTCCTGGGCATGCATGGAAATGGGGGACATCCCTACAATTCAGGAACAAAAGCTGAGGACTCTGCAGGCAGAAGACGCGAGAGTTTGCATAATGTCTCGCCACGCCTCCTAGGCCTCCAGTTCCATCTGGAGCAAAGGAGGCACAAACAGCTAAGTCTAGAGAAGGCCAGAGGTGCCAGTGTTGGGGATTAAGCATGCCTGAGTAAGGAAGGAAGTCATTCCCTCCTTGATGCCCCCTATTTTTTGTGACTATTGGCTTTCTGTTGGAGACTCCCTGAAGCCTGGGAACTCTTGAACAGTGGAGAGAGCAGACCAGAACTGCAACATACACACTCTCATCTCCATCTTACAGATGGGGAAACTGAGGCTCAGGAAGTCCAGGCATGTGGCCTCACTCTGTGCCAATGAGTCTGTGATGGGAGGGTGGATGTGTGGAAGCTAAAGACCAGCTCTGGGTGTGTGAGCTGAGATGGAGAGAAGGTTACAGTGAGGGTGAGGATCAAGTTCAATTCACCCTTCACTGGCTTCCCCAGACCTCACCTTGTCCCAGACCTGCTCACTGCTCTTCAAGGTACTTCCCACCACAGGCCTGACCCCTGCCACACACACCAGAAAGTCCACACCCCCATAGTGCTCCAGGGCCTGAAGGTAGGAAAAGCCATAGAAGACCAGGGTCAGGGAGTGAAAGAAGGTTCCTGCTGCAGTGGGAGGTGACCCCTGTTTGATGTCCCTGGGGCTGTGTCTGCATTAATTCCAGAGGACAGGAGAATAACACCAAGTGACAATGAAGCACCATTTCTTCTCTTTTAGGAACCAGGCACTGTACTTCTGGACAAAAGGAGTGGAGTGTTACCCCAGGTACTCTTCCATGTCCTCCTACTGCCTAGTCCCAGGCACTGTTGGCTACCAGTCCCCAAACACAGCTCTCACCTGCACTATTTCCTGAGATTTCACTGTACCCTTGTCCTTTCCTTGAACACTGTAGCTCTGACTACACAAACAAGGATTTCCTTCTCTACAACATCTCCATACCCTCAGATCCCTCCTCAGGGATCTTCCAGGAGGTTCTGGCTGATACTCAACACAGAGCTGGTGGAGAAGCAGACTTCTCCTTTCTCACCAGTGTGTTGCCCACTCCAACATCTCCCTGAATCCTGGGCTAGGTGCACTCCCTGGGCATGTCTTTTCTCTGCTCAGGTCTGTTCAAGGCAGACTGGGCCTCCTGGCCAAGGGTTGAGTGACACATAGTTGACTGGATTTTTGATGGACCTTTAGTCCTCTCGCCCAGTGTGGGTCACAGCAGCAGAATCCTTGAACCCCTGTATGCACCTCCTTTTATGCCCCTCGCCGTGGCCACCAGCTGCTCCTGGTCCTCCACCTTCTCCACGTGGCACACGGTGCCCATCATGCTCAGCCCCTCCCCCTACAGCGCTGCCACGGCCCGGTCCACGTTCTGCTGCTTCTGGCTGCTGGCCACCATGTGGGCCCCGTCCTGGGCCAGGCACTGAGTGATGGCGAAGCCAATCCTTGGAACAGAAGTGGAGAGGATGTGACAATTCAGCCCGGGACTGAGCCCTTTCTTGCTGCATTTCTCATTCTGAGGCACCAAATGAGTTCTCTCCACTACCCAGAGAAGCTAACCTCATGCCCTACTTGTGGATGGTCAGAGAACCAGAAGAGGTGAAGAGGGAATCTCTCAGTCTGCAGGTATATTGGACCTCCTATGTCCACATTGGATCTTCTTGGCTTCCCCTCCTACTAGAACTGCTACTGTGACAAACTGTTCTCAGGTCCTCAAGGCTTTGGCTTACTTTGCAGCTGCAACTTGAGTGTTCCCTGCCCCAGCCTGTGAAACCACTGAGTGCTCACAGCAAGCAACTTGGAAGTGTGGGGCATTAACCGATGTAGAACAACTCTGGAGCAATTGAGGAAAGGTACAATGGAAGAATTCCTTCTGTCTTCCCCTGATGGATGCCTCTGAGATGCATTTCATGTTTCTGAGAGGACCTGTGGAAACCATCACCCAATGGGCTGTAGTGGGCCAACACGATAACATATCCTGCACTGGTTTTGTCTCCTTTCCTAGTTTCCTGTCTTGTTCCTCTTTGTTTCTTCTTCATCACATTCTCAAAAAACTACTAGCACTTGAGCCTAGTAGACTTTGCTTTGTGGGGATGAATTCAGTTCTTGAATTCCCAAAGAGTTGCTCTCACCCATTAGTGGATCCTGTGATCACAGCAACTTTGTTGGCTAGTTTGAGGCTATCATTGGTGTCACTGCTGGTGCTTCTCATGGAGAGTGAAACCACAGGGGATGAGAGGTCCCTCGGACATGTGGTCAGGAGCTTCAACATGGTGGTTTCTGTTTGATCTTTCTCTTGGTGAGCTCGTTCCAGGGAGGGAGGCCTCTAGAAAGGCAATAACAATTCCAATAAACAGTTCCTGCAAGTAGGAGGATGATCATTTCCCTTGTTGAATTAGAGCTGGGCTAGTCTAAGAATCTCTCCTGGAAACTCAGCCTACAACCTTCTCCTCTAGTCCTTCCAGTGGTTTTTTGAACACAGAATTTTCTACATTAAATCTCTTCTCTTTAACTGGAGTGGTTTCTGTTGTCTGGAATCAACTGCTGACATATACACACATAACATAAGTTTGATAAATATTTATTTGTTGAGAATCCCTAAGATAATGAAGATCTACTTCACAGGTTTGTTGTGAGAGGACTAAACAAATTAAGATGTAGACACAATGAAAAAAGAAAACTACAGAACAATATCCCTTATGAACATAGATGCAAAAATCCTCAGCAAAATACCAGCAAACAAAATTCAAGAGCACATCAAAAAATAATTCATCATGACCAAGTAGGCTTCATCCCAGTGATGCAAGGATGGTTCAACATACACAAATCAATAAATGTGATGCACTACATAAACAGAAGCAAAAACAAAGACCATATAATCATCTCAATAAATGCAGGAAAAGCATTTGATAAAATACAACACCCCTTCATGACAAAAACCCTCAATAAACTAGGCATAGAAGGAACATACCTCAAAATTAATTAATAAAAACCATATATGACAAACCCACAGCCAACATCATACTGAATGGAGAAAAGTTGAAGCATTTCCCCTAAGAATGGAACAAAATAAGGGTGTCCACTGTCACCAGTTCTATTCAACATAGTAGAAGTCCTAGCCATAGCAATCAGGCAAGAAAAAGAAATAAAGGGCATCCAAATGAGGAAAGAGGAAGTAAAACTATCCCTGTTTGCTGAAGATATAATCTTGTATCTAGAAAATCCTAAAGACTCCACCAAAAGACTCCTAGAATTGATAAATAAATTCAGCAAAGTCTCAGATTATAAAATAAATGCACACAAATCAGTGGCATTTCTATATACTAAGAACAGTCAAGCTGAGAGTCAAATCAAGGACTCAATACCATTTACAATAGCTACAAAAAAATAAAATGCTTAGGAATAGGCTTAACCAAGGAGATGAAAGATTTCTACAAGGAGTACTACAAAACATGATGAAAGAAATTGTAGATGACACAAATGGTGGATTGGTAGAATCAACATTGTTAAAATGTCCATACTGCCCAAAGTGATTTACAGATTTAATGCAATTCCCATCAAAATGCCAATGTCTTTTTTTTTTTTTTTTTTTTTTTTTTTTTTTTTTTTTTTTTTTTAGAGACGGGGTCTCGCTCTTGGTCAGGCTGGCTTCGAACTCCTGACCTTGAGCTATCCACCCGCCTCGGCCTCCCAGAGTGCTAGGATTACAGGCGTGAGCCACCGCGCCCAGCCAAAATGCCAATGTCTTAATTCACAGATCTAGGAAAAATAATCCTAAACTTCATTTGGAACCAAAAAAATTCCAAATAGTCAAAGCAATCTTAAGCAAAAAGAACAAATCTGGAGGCATCACTTTACCTGACTTCAAATTATACTACACGGCCATAGTAACTAAAACAGCATGGTATTGGTATAATGGTAGAGACATAGACCAATGCAATAGAATAGGGAACCTAGAAATAAAACCATATAGCTACAACAAACTGATCACTGACAAAGCAGACAACAACATATACTGGGAAAAGGAAGCCCTATTTAACAAATGGTGCTAAGAAGATTGGATGGTCACATGCAGAAGAATGAAACAGGACCCCTATCTCTTGCCATATACAAAAATAAATTCAACATGGATTAAAGACTTAAATGTAAGGCATGAAACCATAAACATTCTAAAAGAAAATAAATGAGACTTAATTAAATCAAAAAGCTTCAAAAGAAATAATCAACAGAGTAAACAGGCAACCTATAGAATAGAAGAAAATATTCACAAACTATATACATCAGACAAAGGACTACTATCCAGAATCTACAAAGAACTCAAACAAATCAGTAAGAAAAAAAACAAACAACCGCATCAAAAAGTGGGCAAAAGACATGAACAGAATTTTTTCAAAAGACAGACAAATGGCAAAAAAAAAATGCAAATATGTTCAACATCACTAACCATCAGGGAAATGCAGACTAAAACCACAATGAGATACCACCTTACTCCTGTCAAAATAGCCATTATTAAAAAGTCAAAAAACAACAGATGCTGGCATGAATGCAGAGAAAAAGGAATGTTTATACACTGTTGGTGGGACTGCAAACTAGTACAGCCTCTATGGAAAACAGTATGGAGATTCCTCCATGAGCTAAAAGCAGACCTACCATTTGATCCAGCAGTCCCACTACTGGGTAACTACCCAAAGGAAAAGAAGTCATTTTGTCAAAAAGACACCTGCACTCGAATGTTTATTGCAGCACAACTTACAATTGCAAAGATATGGAATCAACCTAAGTGCCCATAGATTCATGAGTGGATAAAGAAAATGTGGGGGTTCGTGTGCATATATGTACTACTCAGCCATAAAAAGGAATGAAATAAATAATATCTTTTGCAGCAACTTGGATGGTACTGGAAACCACTATCCTAAGTGAAGTATCTCAGGAATGAAAAACAAACACCACATGTTCTCACTAATAAGTGGAAGCTAAACGATGGATACACATGGGCAAAAAGGGATGTAAAAGATGTTGGAAACTAAGAAGGGGAGAAACTAAGAATGGGAGGAGGTGAGGGATATAAACTTACCTATCAGGTACAATGAACACTGTCCTGGTGACTGGCACACTGAAAGCCCTGACTTCAGCATTATGCAGTGTATCCATGTAACCAAAACATTTGTACCCCCTTAATATTTTTGGGGAAAAAAGACATGCAAGGTCTTTCTAAACTGTAAAATGCCCAAAATATAAGTCGTTCCACAGCTGCTTAAGGTGATGCATTTTGTCATTTTATCCTCTGTGGGTGTCTTGCCTCAGCCTTGAGATGCAACTCACTCCCTGCTTCCAGTGCAGTGCTCTGGCTGCTTTTCATATCTTAGCCTCTTCTTCCAGACTTATCTTTGTTTTCAGCACATGCAGGAGTCCTTTCAGACCCCCTAAAGCTGATTTATTGTCTTCTCCATGTGACCAAGTGGCCCCTGTGTTTACTCCTCTTCTAACATCAATCTCCCTAACCCTACGTGACTGTGTTGCATTTCTCACTTCTAGCAGGGTACCCATCACCTAGTAATTGCTTAATAGGTATTTTTTGCATGAATGAATAAGTGAATGAATGCAGATTTGGCTGCAGTGATATCGTGGTTTCTTAGGGGCCTCACTGGACCAATCGGTCAAATTCCTTGGTCACTGCATGTCAGACCCTTCCCCTAGGCTGTCAGTTGTGTCAGTTCAGCTGTGGTCTCAAAGCTCTATTGTAAAGTAGACATTCTTGATTTTTAAGTGCCCTGGATTTGGGTGGCATCAGGCTTTGTGTACACTCTAAATCTGTGTTCCTGAGATTTAGGATACTGCCCCTCTGTTCAAATCACCACAAATCTATAGCTCTGTACTTATCTTATTTACATAAAGCCAATTCTCTTATTAAGCACTTCAACCTTAGTGAATCTAAAGCAAATATCAAAGCAGATAAACGCTTTTGAAGCAAACTTTACAGAGAAATTCATAATCCTTTTTCTCAAAACTTTAGCTACTACAATCCTTACTCATTCATTATGGTTCTTCACCTCCCTTATAGCCAAGGATTCAAAATGGAATGTTAGATTTTCTCCTCCTCCTACGTAACTTTTTGTCAATGTCACTCCAGGCAGTTTATTCTTAAATCTCTGGGGCTTCATCTTGCCCAAGCACAGAATCATTCTGTCTCCATGCCCAAAACCATCCTCAGTCTTTGACAAGGAAGAATCTGCTTGGGAGAAGCAAAAGCTAAGCATCTCTCTCTCTCTCTTTCTCTCTCTCTCTCTCTCTCTCTCTCTCTCTCTCTCTCCCTCTTTCTCCCAACCTCTCCTTTTCTCTGCAATTATATGTATGCTTTTGTTTTGGAAAAAGATACAGAACCTAGGAATGTACTGGTTTCTTCATTCATTCAATGAACATTGACTGGGAACCTGCTCTGAGCTGGGCACTCAGAATATTATACAAAGATGACTCTCATGATTTTGGTACTCAAGGCACTCACAGTCTGAGCTGGGCCTGCAGAAAAATAAATCATTATAATGCATTGTGGTTGGACAAATATATGATTAATACAGTTTTATGGACGCTCAGGGGAGGGAAGGGCACTTAATTTAAAAACAGATTGGGAGTGGTTAGGTAAAATATCTAGGGGAAAGTAATGCCTAAGTTAACTCAGGAAAGGGGCTTCTAATCTGGAGAGAAACATTGCAAAAGACTTCAAAACATCCCTGACTTTGAAATAGACTTGGTGTCTTCAACGGAAAACTAGGCTTTGTCTAGCATACTTTTTTAGGTGACTTGATTTTGTGGGATCTCTGCACCTTTCGTTATCTTTGAGCTATTTATTATTCTGTGAGTTTTAGATAACTAATGGCAATGCAAATGTTGCCTATCCATGGATGTTAATAAATTTTATCTGGAGGAAATTCAATTGATTTTCCTTCTTCACTGTGCAAGAAATCAGCTTCACACCTATATTTCACTCTTCCCTATGGCCTGTATGTGTGGTTCTTTGAATAGGTTGTGATATCTTAGTGGATCCCTTTATTAATTAATGAGTTAATAAATTTTTGGTACTTGTTTATTTTATGTTTGTATGAGAGTCATAATTTTACTTTAAAAAATTATCCTTCAACAGAAGAAAGTAAAATTTTGACCTTTCACTAACTACCATTATTATTATTTCCATTCTCTTAGTCATCTCTTCACATATCCATTGTCATATAATATCTATGGACTTGATTTTGCATAAATGGGACCACAGTATACATGATTTGTTTTTCTAATTTCCTGAACTGATTCTTAAAGGATGAATGGAGCAAGGAGTTTGAAAATATGGAAAGGCATATCAAGCAAGAAAGGTAGCATGAGTATAGTCAAGGAGGAGAGAAACAACAGAGTTGGAAAAACCACCAAGAGTTTGATATCCCTGGAACATCAGGTAGAAAGTGGGGAGCAGCTGTGGAATTAGTCAAGGGCGAGGGTTATTGCATGGCAGGACAAAGAGCTTGGACTTTATCTAGACGGCATATGGGAGTCACTGAAATTTAATAAATGAAGGGGTCAGATATTGATATGGTCATATTTTTGCCTCATAGAGACAACTCCAGCATGTGAGTGTATGTGTGCCCACATGCAAATATTTGATCTGGTAGCTGGGAGATTGCTGTAGCAAGAGATTCTAAGATCCTGTATCAGTAGGATACAGTCAGGAAATAGATGACATTCTTAAATTGGGTAAATTAAAGAGTTTCATGAAGGGGCTGTTTACAAAGACAAGGTATAGGGAAACCACAAGGGATAGTGCAGTGCCCTGGAGCTGGAAACAGGGAGGTTTTATTACCATCCAGGCCTGAAGAGGCAAGAGGAGGAAGTGGGTTACCCCAATAAACAGAGAGCTCTGACCTATGGTCAAGCGTCGTAGGGACCCAGAGATACTCATGCAGGAGGGAGCCACAGGAATAAATAACACAACCCCATTCCTCTCCTTTCCTCTGACCTACTCTCAGTGCTCTCTGTTAGCAAAACCCTTCTGGAAGCAAGACGTAGTCTATACAGGTCAGAGGCATGGCATGGCACAGAGGAGAGCATGAGCTTGGAGGGGCAAGTGGAAGATACCCAGCCACGGCCTGGGCTAGGCAGAAGTAGTGCAGATGCAGAGGGGAAGTCAGATTAGGGAAATATTTAGTAGTTAAAATTGTCAGGCCTTCTGTATCAAGAAATCCCAAAACAACAAATGCTGGCGAGGATGTGGAGAGACAGGAACTCTCTTACACTGCTGGTGGTACTACAAATTAGTGCAACCTTTGTGGAAAAGAATTTGGATACCTCAAACAGCTAGAAATAGAAATACCATTCGACCCAGCAATAGCATTGTTAGGCATCTACCCAAAAGAGCATAAGACATTCTATTATAAAGACATTCTATTATAAAGACATCTGCATTCGAATGTTTATGGCAGCACAATTCACTATTGCAAGGACATGGAAACAACCCAAGTGCCCGTCAATTCATGAGTGGGTAATTAAAATGTGGTATATGTTCACAATGGAATATTACTCAATTCTAAGAAATGACAGTGAGCTAACACCGTTTATGCTATCCTGGATTAAGCTTAAGCCCGTTATCCAAAGTGAGGTGACACAAGATCAGGAAAATGGGCTCCACATGTACTTGCCATGAAATTGGTACTGACTGATTAAAACTATGGTGTTCAAATGGTGGTGGTGTTCTCCAGGGATTTTTTTTAGCGGGGGTAGACCCACCTCTTAGGGATGTGGTGAGCATTGTGGAGGGGAAGGGCATACCTCTGACCCTTCTTAGGGAGAGGCGAAGATATAAAATGTAACCAAAATGTCAAAAAAGAAAAAAACTTTTATCGGGAGACCGGCAGGTGGGAGAGGGAGGACGGGAGGGGTGTATACTTACATAATGAGTGCAGTGTGCACCACCTGGAGGATGGACATGCCTGAAGCTCTGACTTGGTGGGGGGGAGGGGTGGCAAGGGCAATATATGTAACCTTAACAATATTTGTACCCCCAAAAAATGATGAAATAAAAAAAGAAAATTGTCAGGCCTTGGTGAGAGACTGGTCACTGAGGGCAGGAGGAGCTAGAAATGGGGCCGGTTTTCTGGCTGGGGCACCTGCTTCTCAAAATGTGAATTTCATGTTGGCCCCATTACATCGATGACATAGTGATAATTGGACCTGATGAGCAGGAAGTGTCAAGAACTCTGAATGTCCCGAGGGGGTGGAAGGTAACCCTACAAAGATCCAGAAACCTGTCACATAGGTGGATTTTAGGATTCCAGTGATCTGAGGCGTGTTGAAACATTCACTCAAAGGTGAAGGACAATTAAAATTTCGTAGTCCTCTTCAGGTTTGGGGGACATCATATACTATTCTCAGAAATTCTGCCTCAACCTATTTATTGGGTAATCAGGAAGGCTGTCAGTTTTGAGTGGGCCCAGAGGAAGAGATGGCTCTGCAGCAGGCTGAGATGTTGCAAAACCAGCCCTGTCGCTAGGGCCACAGGACCTGACAGATCTCATGGAGTCACAGGTATCTGTGCTGACAAAGATCCATGAGGAATCTTTGGTAAGCCCTGATGGGGAGTCTCAGAGCAGAACGCTAGGGTTCTGGAGCAAGGCCATGCTAAATGCAGCAGAGAACAATTCAGCATTTGAAAAGTAGCTCCTGCTCCCCGGTGGAGACTGTGCATCTGACCCTGCTATATTAAAGGATGGAGTAACTACAGCAAGCTGTCAGTCAGTCACAAAAGGGCACGGTCCCCAACAGGGACCAAGGCTAAGCAGTCCCAGAGTAAGTTACATAGTAATTCACACGAGCTGGTGGCCTAGACTCCCATGCCACCAGCTGTCCCAATTGCATAGATGCCTCTCTCTCAGCATCTATCCATGGTCTTAGGGCAGTGTTCCCTATGACCAGATGGCAGAGGAGAAAGTAAATTGGTCCTGGTTTGTGGGTAATGGATTAGTGGATATGACATGCATAAAATATTTGTAAGCATAAAATCACTGCTGCTACGTTACAGCCCCACTCAGGAGTGGCTCTCAAAGACAGCAGTCAGGGGAACCCCTTCCAGTGGGCAGAGATTTGAGAAGTAGAACTGGTTAGCCACTTTATAGAGAGAAAAATGGCCTGTGTGAAGGATATTGTGTGGGGTTTTTCAACACCAACGACCAGTTCTCCCATTCTCTAACATCAACTGGATGCCCTATAATTCAATTCAATTTTGACACGAACAAGTTGGAGTTAGTGCAGAGCCCACAAGTTAAGGGGTCAGTCCCACAAGACTGCCCCTGCTTCAGACACCAGTCACAAGTCCTGGGGACACCCATATTTCTGACCAACTGGCTATAAACTGGGGGTTCCCATGAGTCCCATCCTCAGGTTTGATAATTTGCTAGAATGACTCACAGAACTCAGGAAAGCACTTTACTTATGTTTACTAGTTTATTATAAAGCAGCGGTCCCAAACCTTTTTGGCATCAGGGACTGGTTTCATGGAAGACAGTTTTTCCAGGGATGGGGGTTGGGGGTGGGGGAGTAGCAGAGCTCTGCATCCTGGTCCCTAATAGGCCACAGATTACCTGTCTGTGGCCCAGCGATGGGGACCACAGTTACAAAGGATACAACTCAAAGAGCCAAATGTTAGAGAGGCACAGGGCAAGGTGGGGGTTTATGGAGCTTCTATGCCCTCTCCAGGTATGCCTCCCTCCCAGCACCTTGAGGTATTCACCTACCTGAAATTTCCCTAAACGCTGTTATTTAGGGGGTTTTATATAGGCTTCATTTCATAGGAATGATTAAATTTTTGACCATGGGTCATTAAACTCAATCTCCAGCTCCTCTCCTTTCCCCAGAGGTTGGAGGTTAGGGCTGAACATTCCAATCCTCTAATCTTGACCTGTTTTTTGTGACCAGCTCCCATTCTGAAACTATCTAGGTACCCCAGGCACCAGTTATCTCACTAGCATATGAAAGACACTCATATCACTCAGGAGATTCTAAGGGTTTTAGGAGCTCTGTGCCAAGAACTAGGAACACAAACCAGATCTATGTTTTTTTTATTATTATTACACCACAGATATCCATGGATTTCTGGCAGTGACAAATAATTTGGCTGGTTGGTCAGGGGCCCGGAAGGAGTACAAGATTGGGAGACCAGGTACAACGAGGTTTGAGGAAGAGACATATGGATGGATTATGGGAGAGAGCAGAAAGTACATCAATCATTACATTGTGCGTTACTAACTATCAGAGAGGACCTGCCACAGAGGAGACACTAAGTACCAGGTGGACAGGATGACTTGGCCAGTACAGGTCAGCAAGCCTCTGTCTTAAGCCTCCTCAGTATTTGTGCAATGGGCCTATGAATGGGTAGGTCATGGTGGTTGGGCTAGATGGGATGCATGGACCCTGCAGGACCGGCTCCCTTTCACTGAGGCAAATCTATCTACTGCAGCTGCTAAATGTCCAGTGCTGGGCTGTGACCAACAGTGGCCTGTCAGTATGGTCCTGTCTTAGTTTGGGCTGCTACAACAAAGCACCATAGACTGGGTGGCTTATAAACAACAGAAATTTATTTTTCACAGTTCTGGAGGCTGAAAGTCTGAAATCAGGGTGAGGTTGCAAACTGCCGACTTCTCATTGTATTCTCACATGGCAGAGAGCTAGAGAGCTCTCTGGCCTTTTTAACCACTTTGGTACCAGCGTCGACTATAGTTTTCAGCCACAGATGAACGCGAGCGTCACCTTTAGCCGACAGCTGTGATGAAGGCGCACAGTTGAGCGTTGACTTTAGTCGACAGCCAAAAGCTTTTACTTTTATCTCTGCAGTTGCAGTGTGTACGTTCAGCTAATAAGTTACTACGAATCTGTGACTTTTTAACAAGTCCTTAGTAGGAGTTATTATAGTTATTTTCCTAAAGCTGCCTGTAAAGTAAAACAAGCTTTCAGTGCTTTAAAGCTTTCCTCATCACACAAGAACAAAACGGATTCATCATCAATGCACAGCACAAACTATCCTGCGGACTGTGAGTGCCAGCTGTGGGCAAGGTTTCGCGGCCGGTGAGCACCGTACCGAAGTGGTTAAATAAAGGCATTAATTCCATTCATGAAGACTCTATCCTCATGACCTAATTACCTTCCAAAAGTCCCACCTTCAAATATCATCACATTGAAATTAAGGTTTCAACATATGAATTTGGGGGAGGACACAAACCTTCAGTCTATTGCAGATACCATACCTGGAGCACACCTCATGAAAGGGTAGGGTACCTGATACTCGATGGGAAGAGAGAAGAATACATCTGGAATTCAGGGGATCCACTGAGGCATCTTTTGGTGATTCCATGCCTTTTATTTTCCGTGAGCAGGAATTAAAATGATCATGGCTTGACAAAGGGAAGTATGGCCTCAGGTCCATTTAGGACAAAGTTCTGGGTCACCTCATCAGGCAAACAAGCCTTGTTGTGTTACATTTAAGGGACTTATTAGACCATACAAATGGATATGTAGAGTAGGCAATTGGATACCCAAGTCTGGAGTCAGGGAGAGGTCCAGGTTAGAAGTTATACCTAGGAGTCATCATCTTATAGAGTGGATGAGTCTACCCAGTGGGTGAGTATATGAAAAAACAGAAGTACTCAGCTGTGTGCCACATGAAAGAAATGACCTATCTGTCCTTTTCTTTCTTTCTTTCTAATTTTTTTTCTTTTTTGCAGAGGTGAGAGGTAGCAGGAAAACCAGGCCACTATGCATTGTCAAAGCCAAGTGAAGATAGTTTCCAAGGAGGAGAGTTACCAGCTGCATCAAATGCTGTGATAGCTGAAGTAAAATGAGAACTGAGTATTGACCACTGGATTTTGCAATATGGAATTTATTGGTGACATGGCAAGAGAGGTTTCAGTGGAGTGGTAGAGGCACAAAATCTGACTGGAGTGGGTTTAAGAGAGAATGCAAAGAAAAAGATACGTGACAGTAGATAGACACAGCACTTTCAAAGAGTTTTGTTGTTCAGAAAAAGCAGGAGGAGAGTGGGCTGGTGAGGATGATGGTGGTGGTGCAGGCCAGAGGGTGAGCAGCTGGTTGATGGAGGGGAAGGGGGAGACCAGGGAGGCGCGTCCTGGGAGAGACAGGAGAAGAGGGGACCGGAACACAGGGAGGGCTGCTTTCATCCAGGAACACCTACAATTCACCCAGAGAAACGGAGAGAAGATGGAGTCAAGGGAAAGAGATGTGGGTGGGTGGGAAGACACGTGGTGGGAGCCTGTGGAAGGTCTCGTCCAACTGCCTAACTTCTCAGGGAAATAGGAGGGGAGGTCACCAGCTGAGAGTGAGGAGCTGGAGGTTTGAGGAGAGGAGAGAGAATCAAACAGCTGTCAAGAGACTGGGAGAGTGAATGCAAGCAGAGTGTGAATCTGGGCAGCATCCAGGGCCTACCCCAGCTGAATTACGAATCCATGACATGTCTGGGTAAAATAAGCTTTCACCTCCTTTCTGATCCATCTATACTGACTCTGAAGAAGTCATGTGAAGTTTTTATTCATGGTTTCTATCCACTTTATCTTGAAAAATTTGGTAGTGTCACTAAATTGCTCAGCTTCATCTGTCCAAAGGTGATTGTTCCCTCCAGCTAATAACACAACCTGTGGGTGAGTGTTGAGAAGAGCTGAGAGACTTGCATACGTTTAAATACCTGGAAAAGCTAGCTGCAACATTACTGTTTTGTATCAATGCTATTGTTGCCTTGCTCTTGGAGAACGCTCCCCCATACGTATTCCTTGGTAAGAGCTGAGGTGTGGAAACGGGAGGTCCTTAAAGGAAAATTGTCAACACGTCCACTGCCCTATTTTTTTTTTTTTTTTTTTTTGAGACAGAGTCTCCCTCTATTGCCTTGGCTAGAGTGCCATGATGTCACCATAGCTCACTGCAACCTCAAACTCCTGGGCTCAGGCGATCCTCCTGCCTCAGCTTCCCAAGCAGCTGGGACTACAGGCGCGTACCACGATACCAGGCTAATTTTTCTACTTTCAGTAGAGACGGGCAAGGTGGGGGCATCTCACTCTTGCTCAGGCTGGTCTCGAACTCCTGACCTCAAGCGATCCTCCCTGCCTCAGTCTCCCGGAGTGCTAGGATTACAGGTGTAAGCCACCACGCCTGGCCCCACTGCACCATTTCACAATATATCTAAATTCAGAACTCCCAACACAGGTTGAAACACTTTATTTCTAATACCAGGCTACCCTCTTAACCAAATTAAGTATAAGACAGAGAAAGATGGGAACCCCTATGCCTGAATCATTCATTAAAGGAGACAGCCTAGTAAGTGATATTTAGGATGGTCTGTTTGTTGGCAACAGGGAGGATTCTTCATTCTGAGTCAACACATCATAGTAAAAATAAAAAATAGAAGAATATGACTTTATTCCTTTTTGGCTAACTAAAAGAGGAGAAGGCAAAGCAAATTTTACCTAACCTTGAACACAGGGACTTTCTCAGGCAGATCATTTTCAGGAAAGATCATGCATGGAAATTAAAGATCTGAATATTGATTTCCTTTTTTAAAAAACAACTTTAGACCAGGCCTGGTGGCTCACTCCTGGAATCCTAGCCCTCTGGGAGGCTAAGGTGGGAGGATTGCTTAAGGACAGGAGTTCAAGGCCAGCCTGAGCAAGAGTGAAACCTTATCTCTACAAAAAATAGAAAAAATAGCTTGACATAGTGGTGCAAGCTTGTAGTTCCAGCTACTCGGGAGGCTGAAACAGGATCACTTTAGCACAGGAGTTTGAGGCTGCAGTGAGTTATGATGACACCACTGTACTCTAGCTGGGGCTACAGAGCAAGACCCTGTCTCAAAAAAAAAAAGTTTATTGAAGTATATTTTACATATCATTACATTTAATTCAGTGACTTTTAGTAACTTTAAACCCCTCATGCCTTTTACAGTTGATCTCTGGTCCAACCCTGGGCTCCATACCTTGATCTACTTCCTGTATCTATAAATTTTATAGATTTGCCTTTCCTAAACTTTTCATATAAATGAAGAAATTGATTTCTTAAAAATATATGTGCCTACTTATCTCTTGGGAAGTCTTGACATATATACTATTCTATAGTATTCTCTTGCCCAAGGGGTGGGACACCAGTCTCAGGCATGTGGTTTGTTTGGAAGAATGTATGTATATCTAGACAAAATACTCAAAACACACTCTTATTACTCCCAGTTGCTTTCACTGAGGCCTTGAAGGAATCACAGTGACAGGAGTGGCTCTCAAGATGGGCAGGTCCTCGGGTGTCTGGGCAGCTGCCGTTCTCTCTGCCCTTTAAGTCAGGCCATCCTTCTCTTTTTCCTCCCTCCCAGGACACACCCATGAGTTCTCCCTGCCCTCTTTTCAGCCATCACTTTGTTGAGTCATCAAAGCCTCAAACCAGGACTGAGTGTTCTACTAAAAGACACCAAATCACATCTGTCCATCACATAGGGCCTCTTTTACAGGTTTGCTTATGACCGCTGTGCACAGTGGCCTCTCTGAATCTCAGCTCCCAGGACCCCTGTGCCTTTACTTGTGTTTTCTATGTGATAGGACTACTATCCATTCGGTTGTCCAAGCCGGAAACCTCAGTCAGCCAAGACCCTTCTCATGTCTTCCACATTGAATTACCACCAAGCCCTGCTAATATTATACCTGCTATCATCTAGTTGACCTCCTCCTGATTCCACTGTTGCTGCGTTTTGTTAGAGTGGTCCCCTGTCTTGCCTGGAGTGTAGCCATAGCTTCTCTTCTGCTCTTACTTCCAAACCAAGCTGGAGTGATCTTTCCAAGGTTAAAAGCTGATCAAGTCTGTCTCGTTGCGAAGATTCAACAAAGCCCTCCCTTGGCTTCTTGCACTGTAACTGTGTTGATTTGTCTTTGACTGATCTCTCCAGCTTCATCTGCCTTTGCCTTCACAAGCTCCTTTTACTATAAACGTAACAATTTTCTTGCATTTCATGCTTGCATCTTCTCATCACCTGTATTGTTCCTATTCTTCCATCAGATTCAGAAAGCCATCACCTCCTCTAGAAATAATCAGTTCTGTAGGGAAGCCTCATAACTGCACCTACATTGTTTTGCATGTCTGTCTTTCCAACCAAACTCTAAGTCTCTCCCTTGCCCCTCCTCCCACACCCATCAGGCTGGTAGCACCTTAAGAGCAGAGTCAATATTTTATACTTTTCCAGAGTCAAGTTTACACATGATAGACTGTTATTTATTATCTGGAGTTTCTTGGTCTGTTAAAAACTCACATTCCGTCTTAATATCTGTCCTCTGTAGATGCCTTGAGCCTCTTGTAGGATCATTAGGATTGTGTCTTGAGACCCAGGGAGACAAAGACAAGATTCAGCTGAAGAGAAAGGGTGTGCAGCACAGCTGATGTTTTTTCTCTGTTAAAATCAGGCTCTTTCTTCCTAAGGAGGGTTCTAGAGCAGTTGCTTCTATTCATGGGTCCATTTTCTGCAGTGCTCACCATGTGCCAAACTAAGGCTCATTAGGTGTTTTCATCTTTATAAAAACCCACTGAGGTGGGTGGTGCTATCCCCATTCTACACATAAGGAAACTGAGTCATAGAAAAGTTAAATAACCTGCCCAACCTATATAGTCATTATTCATCAGCACTGAGATTTGTCTTCAAGACCCATGCTCTTAACTTCTAAGTCATGATGTTTATCAAATCAGTCATGAAATGGATAAAATGTGTGAGCTAAAACTCAAGTAATTTTGCATACTGACCCAACGTGCCTGTTGAAGTCAGGGGTGGGGTCGCCTAAATGTAGGCTGAGGGTGGGCAACCAGATTCACTTTGGAGCCTCTTGCCTGGCCCTGCCGGCAGGCGCACCTCCCAGTCTCAGCCTGCGCTGCTCTGTAAAAGTTTTCTTGGCTACCATTTTCCTGCTCCTCGTTCCAAAGTCCTTGGGACAGAATGTACCTCTTTTTTTTCAAATATTATATGTTCTAAGACTTGGTTAGAGACAGGCTTCCATTGCCAGTTTTGGAGTCAGGCTTAAATGTATGGAAATATTAATCCCTGTACTCCAGGCAGTTTCTTTCCAAAGCATGCCTCCTTTTATCCGGCCGTCACAGCTGTGAGTCCAAGTATGCATTTGAGCATAAAAGTGGTTTGCACCCTTGACAAGGTAACTGGCATTAGAACCTAGCCTTGCAATTATTATTTTTTTTTTTTGGCTTTTTAATTTCTTAAATTCAAAACAAATATTAATACGACTCAGGTCTTGAAGGTATAACACAGTGTTCCTGCACCAGGAAAGAACCAGTTTGCCCTATCTTTGGGCAAAGAACTTATACACACATACACATTTGTGTTATCTATACATATACATGCATACACTTGCACATCTATATGAACATGTTTGGATAACTGCAAATGGCTATAAGGATGACGTGTATATTACTTTGTTAATTTTGTCATTTTGTACAGAGCAGCTCTCACTCCATTTGCTATATTTAGCAGTTTTATTTCTCTTAAAATTCTTTCCTTCTATTCTCCCCCTGCACTTCTCCCCCTAATTTACCTTTAAGAGAGAAACAAACTACTACACCTAACACTTCCAGCATTTCTGTGACCAAATATGTGGGGGTTCTCCCCACACCTACCAATTCTCCTACTCTCAGGACACCAACTGAGTGTCCTATGATTCAATTATGACAGAAGCTACCTGGAGTTAGTGCAGGCCCCATAAGTTAAGGGCTCAGTCCTCAAGGACTGCCCCTACTTCAGATGCCAATTGCAGGGAGTGGAGTTGTCGAAACAGCGAGGGGATTTCCATCTAGGTCCAGATACGAGGCCCAGATACTCATCACACAAAGAACCAATTATTGAGACAACAGAAGTGCCAAAAAAGAAAGGAATTTTTAACATGACAGACGTCTTGTAGGGAGAACGGGAGAAGCTGCCTCAAATCTGTGTCTCCGACTAACAGAGATCATGGCCTTTTAAAGGAGGGGCCGTGTGCCTTGAGCAGGTTGTGGTGCAACTAACAAGGGGCTCCATGCATTGGGGGCAGGTTATGGGGGTGTTGGATCTTGTCAGGAATTCTGTCCAGGGGACTTCAGAATCTCAGCTCCTTTGTCTGGCAGAAAATCCACCATTTCTGGGAAAAAACTCAAGAGGTCAGGTAGGTAGTTAAGGACGAGGATTATATAAGGGTCATTGAAATTTGTTCAATTGGGCACCAGTTACAACGGGTCCTCAGGTTACTCACACTTCTATCTACCTTGGCTAAAAAGTGGGGGTTCCTGCAACACCCTCCTCGGGTGTGATAATTTGCTCTGGTGAGTCACAGAATGTAGGAAACACTTTTACCCATTTATTTTTAAGGATATGATAAAGGACACAGATGAACAGCCAGGTGAAGAGGTACATAGAGAAAGGTCTGAAAGGGTCCTGAAGGCAGAAGCTCTGTCCCCGTGGAGTTGGGGTGCACCACCCTCAAGGCACGTGGATGTGTTCACCAACACAGGAGTCATCAGAACTCTGTCTTTTAGGGATTTGTATGGAGGCTTCATAATGTAGGCAAGATCGATTATTAACTCAATCTCTAGCTCCTGTCCCCTCCCTGATGCTGGGGATGGGGCTGAATGTTCCAAGCTTCTAATCATGGCTTGGTCTTCCTGCTGACCAGCCCCTGTCAAGGTGCCTAGGAAGCATCACCTCATTAGGAGAAAAGATGTTCCTAGCACACAGGAAATTCTAAAGGATTTAGGAGCTCCGTGTCGGGAACTGGGGCCAAAGACCAAATGTTCGAACAAAAGATGCTCCTAGCACCTTTCTGTCTTAGGAAACTATAAAGGTTTCAGGAGCTATGGCCAGGAGCCAGGAAAGAAGACCAAAATACATATTTCACAACCTATAGTTTTCACCTCTGTGTCTCCAAACACATAGACAGGAACTCATATAACTGTGTAACTTGGTGTGTTTCCATAAATGTATTTGCACACTATATACCATTTTGTGACTTATTCTTTTCATGTAAATATGACTCAGACATATTTTTGAATCAGCACATAGTATATTTACCTCATTAGATAGCAATTCTGTGCTTTTTGACCAAAGGAGCTCATGAGAATGCAGGGAGACTCGCAACCATGTCTCAGCCCCGCAGCAAAGCTGATGCCCGACGGGGCACTGGTGCTCTACTCGTGCGAAAGGATTTCATAAGGGATCCTGTCTTTTGAGTGTCCTGGGCTCGGCGGTCAGCAGAACTTTGCTCTTCACAGTCCTCAAGGATTAGAAAGTGAGCAAAGAGGGCATAGAAACCCAAGTCACACTGACATAGTGTCAGTAGGTTCTAGAGAGTCCATTCTCAATCTTTCTATCTTGAAGGAAGACTTTTGAAGTAATTGTCAGTTCTCAAGGAATCCTTGCATTAACACTATTCCATCTAAAGCATCTACTATTATTATGATAGTAAGTTATGAAAGTAATCACCCAGGATTAATCCTTAGTGTTCTTTTGAAATGGAATATTTTTGTGTCCATCTGTTCAATATGGCCTGTTTTTTAGTCCCCTCTACTGCAAGTCAGTGTAGATTAGGAGACTTCAGTTTTTCCTTTCAAAAAAATCCTGCTTGATTTTCAAGAAGTCTTCTGCAAGCAGACCTCAAAGTTTTATCACACATTCATATTCTAAGACATGCTAATGAGGTATGGACGTGGTATATGATACATGCAAGAGCAGTTATTTCTCCTATTTAAAGTTAACAAGTTTTTTAAGGCAATCTATCTTGAATAGAATCAGGTAGTGAAAGATTAGATAACCTTATCTGAAATTAATCTCTTTCTTACCTTTTCATAAATTTTACAAATTCTAAAGCAAACATACTACATTTCCCTTAAATAACTGGATTAAACCAAAAGGAATTGAATTTTTGAAAGGTCAGTTTGGTAGATTTATTTAAATAAGGGTTATAAATTTATCTTAATGTTATTTACTATATAACATTTTTTGACAGAACTGGAGAGTAAAGCAATTAATCACAAGCCAAAGCAATATGAATAAAAATGTAGTCTAACACACTAATTTGTTAAGACCTTGGAAGGCAGTTGTGCTTATACTATACCACCAATGAAACTTATTAAAAATTTGAAAAAAAATTCTCATTGAGTAACATGATCAGGCTCAAATAAAGGTCTAGCAGGTACAAAATCATTAGACATATGTATCAGTGTCTTGATCTCTTTTATAGGCCTATGTGTGCATACAAAGTTTTGAAGCTAAGAATAAAGAATGAAATTTATATCTTTCATCTAAAACCTGTTCTTGTTTTTATTACAGCACAAATACTGAATTCTAGGTCAAACTTGTGATAAACACACACAGATATCATTTTCACCTCAAATGAGACAATATCTGTTTCTATTCTTGATGTTTGTTCAAACAAGAGAAAACTTTCTCACATGTGTAAAAAGTAGAAAACTTCAGTATAGTATTTATTGCTTTCCTATGAGTGGTAGGATACTCTTTCACAGAAATCCAAAACTTTTCTAGGACAGATAGGTGAATCTCATGAAATTTTCTTCAATTCACAAGGTTCTTCCTCTTTTCTTGAAGTCAAGTTCTCAGGATGAGTAGAATATCCAGATTCAGATACAGGGTCCTTCCCCCAGCCATGTGTTTGTGTGGAAAGGAAGGAAAATACTGTTAAATTTTGTTTTGCAGTTTCCCTGGGGGTTTTCAATAAGACTTGAGACTTGTTGTATAGGAAAGAATTTAATCTTGTCCAAAAAGAGGTCTGGCCTTTGCCCTCAGCCTCTGGGAGGTGCTCTCTAAGCCCTTGGAATGTTCTGCCTGACAGGGGTGTATTTGTTTGCCCATAGGCCAGACAGTAACATTGTTGACCTCTTGAGGGGCTGGAAACTGACATCAGCCACTGGGCAGTCAACCAAGCCTACACGATGGGCTCCCAATAAAGACTCTAGACACGGAGGATTGGGTGAGCTTCCCTGGTTTGCAATACTCAGTGTGCACTGTCACGTACCCATGCCAGGAAAGTGATACTACCTGACTCCACAGGAAGAAGACAATGAGAAGATCCACGTTTGGTAATTTTCCTGGACTCTGCCCTAGGTGTCTCTTCCTTTAGCTGATTTTAATCTGTGGTCTCCTTTGCTTGAAATAAACTGTTAACTGTGAGTATAATCACTTTAAGTGAGTTCTGTGAGTCCTTCTAATGAATGTTTGAACCTGAGGGTGGTCTTGGGGATCTCCAAACTTGCAATTGGTGTCAGAGTGAGGACAGTCTTATGAACTATTTCCCCAACTTCATAGTTGGGTAACTTTTGCAGTTGGCATCTGGATTGACATTCACTAGATCAACCCTGACTCACTGAAATGTGTGGTTTGGGAAGAAAAAGGATGCAAGGGCAGGTATTGATGAACCTTTAATTCCTGGATGGCTGTCTGGTCATCTGTGCTGTTGGACTGTATCTGCACTGTGATCAGTTACTAGAGGTAAAAGTTACCAATGGAATTTAGAAGTGGTAGATCCAACTCCCAAGGAGTTGGCTTACTGAATATATAAGGAAGTGCAAAATAGTAAGAAATAAGCCAAATAGACAATCCCTTGATTATTGCTACCTGTAATAGCTAAAGTGAAAATGAAAGAGATTGTTGGGCAGGATCCTGATGCTGGGCCAAGCTCAGATTTCAGCCAGCTTGAGCTATGGCCACTAGCCGCAGGGTCACTGGCAATGGGAAAAATATGCTGGGACAACAGACAGCATGGCTACAACCCCTGGTCATGGAGATGTTTATCCATGTTGGAGGAGGACAAAACCAAGAAACTATTGAAAGCAGGAGGGATTATGTGAAAGAGTTGTGTTATTTTGCGGAGACTTATCATCAGCTTCTTGTGAAACCTTTACTGAAATCACTGTGAAACTGACTAACATAGGGTCAGCATCCTTGGTTCTGAATACTGCAGAATGGAAGAACATGCTTGGTTTGATGTGAGATCCACAGCTCTCTGTTGACCCATTGTAGATAGCTATGCATGGTCCAAACACAGCAAGTTATTCCTTAGGGACAGCTAGTCTGCTTAACTAGATAAAAGCTGCTATAAAGTTTGTTTACATTGAGAATGCAAATTATTGTCCTCCAAAAAAATGCCAAATGGAATTCTTCAGATAAAGGGTCTGATGATATGCTTTATGTGCAAGCCATGTTTAGATTGGCTTTATGACGATCAGGGCATTCATCCATTGAATATCCCCTTACCCAGGTCATGGTAAATCCCAAGATTAAGGGGACTGCATTTACAAGGGAACCCCATGTAATCTTACTTCTGAAAAATCAAACAATGGTAAGAGAAACCTCATCAGCTTTGTTATCTTAGCTTGCCCTTACTGGCCTTACAGATGCTAAGAAAATTAGGGTAATTCACAAGAAAGTGAGGAAAGACAAAGGGACAAGTCAAGGGACATATCCCAGCAGAGTAGAAATCATAGACGATTATTAATAAGTGGGATGAATAAATCTGACATTGATGGGGTTGAAACAAAGGTCTTAATGCAACACTGTTGGTAATTGGGTGAATCAATGGGAAGCCCCTTCAGCTCCCCCAATATTAAAGGGCCTCAAATAACACTATCCTCTATACCCCTGTTCTGAGGAATTAAAAAAACCTGGAGAGCAAAGGCATGAGGCACTGCATCTGGCCAGGTTTGTCAATTTTATTTATTTTTCAAAAAATCAACTTTATGTTTTGTTGATCTTCTGAATATTATTTTGGTCTCAATATCACTTATTTTTTTCTCTGATCTTTATTACTTCTTCCCTTTTATAATTTTTAGTTTAGTTTGTTCTTGCATTTTTAGTTCCTTGAGGTACATTATATTATTAATTTGAAATCTTTCTACTTTTTTGAGATAGGCATTTATCACTATAAATTTCCCTCTTAGTACTGCTTTTGTGATATCCTATAGATTTTGGTATATTGTATTTCCATTTTCATTTGTTTCAAATAATTTTTTAATTTCTTCATTGACCTATTGGTCATTCAGGAGCATGTTGTTTAATTTCCATGTGTTTGTGTATTTTCCAAGGTTCCTCCCATTATTGATTTCTACTTTTATTCCATTATGGTCAGAGAAGATACTTGATATGATTTCTACTTTTTTGAATTTATACAGGCTTGTTTTGTGGCCTCGGATATGATCTATTTTGGAAAATGTTCCATGTGCCAATGAAAAGAATATATTCTGCAGCAGTTGGGTGAAATGTTCTATAAATGTCAGTTAGGCTTATTAGATCTAGTGTGTAGTTTAACTCTGATGTTTCTTTGTTGATTTTCTGTCTGGATGAGCTGTCCATTCCTGGGAGTAGGGTATCGCTATTATTATTGTATTGCAGTCTTTCTCTCCCTTTAGATCTATTAATATTTGCTTTATATACTTGGGAACTCCAATGTTTGGTGCATAGATATTTATAATTGTCATATCCTCTTGCTGACTTGACCCTTTATCATTATATAGTGACCTTCTTTGTCTTTTTTTAATAGTCTATTTGTAGTATGTATGTTTTATCCAACATGAGTATAGCTACTTCTGCTCTTTTTTGGTTTCCAGTTGCATGGAATATCTTTTTCCACCCCTTCACCTTCAGTCTATGTGTCTTAATAGGTGAAGTAAGTTTCTTAAAGGAGCATATAGTTGGGTCTTTTTAAAAAATCCATTTGGTCACTTGCTTCGCTATTTAATTGGAGAATTGAGACCATCTACATTCAGTGTTATTATTGATAAGTAAAGATTTACTATCGCCATTTTGTTGCTTGTTTTCTGGTTGTTTTATGACTCCTCTCTTCCTGTCTTTCTGTCTTCCTTTGTAGTTAAGTGAATATCTCTAGTAGTATGCTTTAATTTGTTCTTTTTATTTTTAGTGAATCTATTATATGTTTTTGTGCTGCGGTTACCATGAGGCTTGCAAAGAAACATTTTTTAAATATAACATGTTATTTTAAAGAGATGATAACTTATCTTAAAACACAAATAAAATAATAAAAACAAAGGCAAAAAACAAAAAATTCTATACTTTAACTCCATCCCCCTACATTTTGACTCTTAGTTGTTTCAATTTTCATGTATATATATATATATATATATATATTTTTAGACAGTCTCACTCTGTTGCCCTGGCTAGAGTGCCATGGTGTCAGCCTAGCTCACAGCAACCTCAAACTCCTGGGCTCAAGCGATTCTTCTGTCTCAGCCTCCCGAGTAGCTGGGAATACAGGCATACACCACCATGCTGAGCTAATTTTTTCTATATATATTTTTAGTTGGCCAATTAATTTCTTTCTAATTTTAGTAGAGACGGGTCTTGCTCTTGCTCAGGCTGGTTTCAAACTCCTGACCTTGAGCGATCCTCCTGCCTCCGCCTCCCAGAGTGCTAGGATTACAGGCGTGAGCCACCACGCCCAGCCAATTTGCATATTTTAAAATCACCTATCTCTTAACAGTTTTCTTTTGCACATTAGTATTTCTCTTTTTTATTTTCCAGGTTGAAGAACTCCCTTTAACATTTTTTACAAGATGGATCTGATGATGAATTCTCTCAGCTTTTCCTCATGTGTGAAACTTTATCTCTGCTTCAAGTTTGAATGACAATTTTGCTAATACATTATTCTTGGGTTGTAGTTTTTTTCCTTTAAGCACTTTGAAGATGTCATTACACTCCCTCCTGGCCCATAGGGTTTCTGTTGAAAAGTCCATTCCCAGACAAATTGGAGCTCTTTTTATGTTATTTGCTTCTCATCTCTCACTGTTTTTAGGATCGTCTCTTTGTCCTTGACTTTTGAGAGTTTGGTTATTAAATGCTTTGGAGTAGTCTTATTTGGATTGAATTTGTTTGTTGTCCTAAGACTTTCTTGTACCTGGGTATTTATATCTTTCTCAAGTTTTTAAAACTTTTCTGCTATTATTTCTTTGAATAAACTTCTACCCCTTGCTCTTGCTTAGCTCCCTCTTGAACACCAATAATTCTTAGGTTTGGTCTTCTGAGGTAATTTTCTGTATCTTGTAGGCAGGTTTCATTCCTTTGCCTTCTTTTTTCTTTTTTCTCCTGTGACTGTGTATTTTCAAATAGCTGGTCTTCAAACTCACTGATTCTTCCTCGGCATGGTTCACTCTGCTGTTGAGAACCTCTAAAGAGTTTTTTAGTTCAGCAAATATATTTTTCAGTTCCAAGATTTCTGTTTGATTTTTTATTATTATTTTAATCTCTTTATTAAATTTCTATGATATATTTATGAATTACTTTTCTGTGTTATCTTGGAGATCACTGAGTTTCCTGAAAACTGCTATTTTCACTTCTTGATCCAAGAACTCAAAAATCACCATCTTGTTAGGGTCAGTTGCTGAATTTTTGCTTTGTCCTTTTGGGGAGGTCATGATTCCATTTGCTGTTGTTTCTTGTGGGGATATGTCTATGTCTGTGCCTTGAAGAATTCGTTGCTTATTCCAGTTTTATCTGTCCAGTTTGTTTTGGCTTATATTGAATATATTCACTTAGCAAATCTTTGCTGCTAGGTCATTACTTCCTTTTTGGCTCTATGCCATGCCTTAAAGCCAGGTTCACCTTGGCTCTAGTAAGTTGTCAGAGTACTGCCTGTCCCTAATATGAGAGGTCCTAAAGGGATTATCCTGCCAGTGTAGGAAGGCTGGCTAAGGGTTTGTGACCTGGGGACCTGGGAAACATACCTCCTACAGCTGGTCTTATTTGGCATCTCCTTTGGCTGAATCACTGAGCTGAGTTTCTGCCTTGGAAATGGTAGTCCCACCTCCCTTTCATACTTTTGCCTATCCCCAGGGATATCTCTCCCTTCAGGCAGTCATGGTGCTATCCTTAGGTTATGGCAACGACAGGTCTCTTGCCAGAAAACCCAAGAAGGTGGGTTACATTTTTCAGTGTAGAAACCATAAGTTGAAGGGAGATTTTCTGTGCAGTTGGTGCCTGGCAGGATGTGGGGGAAGGGCATTGTAGAGGTAGAAGTCTAGTTGTTGCTGGTGAAGATCTCAGTGCTGTATATTTGGTTTTGGTTTTTTTGTGGGGAGGAGAAGCCAACTTGCCTCTGTGTCACCATTTTAGAACCAGAACTTTTCAGTTTGCCAGTCTTGACTGGACATGCAAAATGGGAATAATTAGAGCTGTTCAAGCCCTCACAGTTGTTAGTTTAAAACATTATAGGATATCTGGTACATAAAAGAAATCAATGACATTTTAGAAGCTAAAGTGCTGGTACCAATGAACTATTTGTACAGCATTCCTATATGGCTTTTGGAAAAAGGTGATAATCCATGAAGACTAACAGTGGAGTATTGAAGTTTGAATAAAGTGATACTGTTCATACCATCAGTAGTCCTGATAGAGTTTAGTAGCACAAAAAGTACAGCAGGCTTAAGAGACTGGATATCAGTGATTGATATCTCCAATGCCTTTTTTTCTGTTTCAGTCTTGGAAAACAACCAAGTACAGTTTGCCTTATGTAGGAAGAATTATATTTACTGAATTGTTATAGGATTATTTGAATTCACCAGCTACTGTCATAATTTGGTTAAAAAGGATTTGGACTGATTTAGGTTCTGCGTGTAATAGCACACAATATCATTAATGATATCATGATAACATTTGAAACTGAAGACCAAGTGAGGATCGACCTAAATGTAGGTACGATACACATGACCAGCAGAGGTTGGCTGCTAAATTCAGCAAAGGTCTAAGGACCTGCCCAATGAGTAAAATTCTTAGGAATAACCTGGGCAGGTGCCACACATGACATTACATAGGCAAGTAAAAATAAACTGATTTCATTATCTACCCCTTGAACTAAATAAAGAAGCCCAATGTTTCATTATTATATTTGGATTTTGGAGGTTGCATATTCCACATTTGGAAATATTGCTAGTTACTATTCATAAAACTACCCAAAAGAATACTACATTTAAATGAGGACCCCAACAAAATCTGGCCATGTCTAAATTGCAAAATGTAGTTTCCCTTTCAAAGCTTTTTTTTGTCCCTATGATCCATATACACACATGATTTTGGAAGTGTCTGTAACATATACTTTTGTAGACTGGAGGGTATTTCAGAAGCCTGTGAATACCACCCATAGGTGACCAATGGGATTTTGTACCAGAACATTCCTGGATGGCATGGAAGATATACACCAATAGAGAAACAACTACTAGCTTGCTATTGGTCATTAATAGAGACTGCTCCTATAACTGAAGGACACAAAATACTACTAAAAGGTGAAATATCCCTAATGTCTTGGGTGATGTCAGAGAAACACTCAAATAAGGAAGGCAGTGCCCCAAAATTTTCCATAATAAAATGGAAATGGGTCACACAGGAGCATGTTACTGGAGGAATGCAAAGAGGTACTCATTATATGTACAAATAGGTAGCCTCTTTTCTTCTAGGACTGATTTTGGAAATACCTGAGGAGCTTCTGCATCCTATTGCCACCTGGACAGTGCCCTGTTCACAGATCTGTATTAACAACAAAGAGCTGATTGGTTTATGGATGGCAGTTCCAAGGTGGATGAACAGCATCCTGTCTGGAAGGCCACCACACTAAAATTGGCAGGTTGAAAGAATTTAATTGAAGAAGATAACGAATGAGCTCAATGAACTGAATTGCATGCTGTTTTCTTTGCAGTGATAGGAAAATTGACAATGATAAAAACTATTAGGTTTGGGTTTTTACTGACTCATGAGCAGTGGCCAATGGCCTGGCTATATGGTCAGGTAGAGGGGTGATGGAATACAGCCTACTAAATGGATGCTCACATAGGGCATGACTTTATAAAAATTGCTGCGGGAACTTAAGGGGCACATTAAAGTAAAACACACTGATGCCCATCAGAAGAGCTCCTTTCTAGGATCAGAAGGTAATTAGAATTGGCAAGAGTACATCCTAGTGTGCTTGCTTGAGGTGCCCAACTGGGCCCAACAGATGAGTGAACATGGGGGCACTTCAGCAACACAGAGGTGGCTGAATCTAGATATGTTCCTCTTGTACAAAATGCCAACAAGATCTGTTCTTCATGCCAGTAAGAGAGACAGAGACTGTATATGTCCATGGGACAGATGCCCTAAGGGGAAGGCCTTCACATAGGTAGTAAGTCAACTATACTCCCTCAGTGTGGGTAGCCCTGGGGGCTATTAGTGGGTCCTACAGGAATAGACACTTACTCTGGACTGGGCTTTGCATAATCAGTGGTAGATGCAATGCTCAAAATACTATAAAAAGACTGAATAAAAGATTCTGGACCAATCTGGACCACCAAGTCATATTTTTTCAGACCAAAGAACATACTCTCACTCTCAGAGTCAGGGTTTGATAGAGAATTCAAATGGTCAATTGAACATTTGTTGTCTAAAATGGGGGAGATAAAGGCATGATGGACCGGCTTATATGCCTTTGCAAATATGTGTTCACAGCATACGTGGAGGCATAAATGGGGGAGGGTAGTCAGGGTTCCCAGAAGATAGATCCCTCCACTTTCCTGGGGCATCTGAGGAAGATGAGGTGGGGCGCATGATGCTATGACTGTAGAAATCTTCCCATGGCAGGAGGGTGCCAGTGTGACCACACAATTCTTGCCCACATCACCTCAACTTTCTCTTTTCCTCCCTGACGCAGTGATCCCAGGACCTGGGCTACAACTGCAGGTACTGGAGGCAGGGATGATCCCTACACAAGAAACTACAATTATATTTTGAAACTTTTAGATCAGGATTCCTAAGATCCCAGTGAGGTGGACTGTGCCTTCCCCCCATCTGGCAAAGTTGAGGTTGACAGTGGTGGATCAAAGGGAGGAAGAAATGATCAAATAAGTACAAAAATATGAAGTGTGTGTAATAATTTTATGACCTTATTAGAATTATCCATAAGCCTGAGCCTAGAATTTTCTTCTTCAATCTCTCACCTTACTTTCAAAAATTGCTGTATTAGATTTGTTTGTGAAATACAAATGCTAATAAAATATAAAACAGAAAGGGATAATAACTCAGTGAGAGAAATTCAAGAAATAGAAAAAGTTCACAGTACAATTCACTTCCAGCTTGCATAATCCAAGCCTTATAACATTCACGACAGCAAAGCTCTTGGGTGGCAGCTACCAGGCATGAAAGTTTGTTTCTGATTTTCTGTTGTCCATGTCAAGCTTGTTCACCCCTGTCAGGTAGTCAGTGGGATGTCAGGGGAGGTCGGGGAGGTAAATCCAGAGGGAGACGCTGACACTGTGAGCTTCCCTTCCCTCCCTCTATGCAATGTGTTGCTCACCAATTATCAATGTCCTCCCCCGTCTCGCATTAAAGACTGAAGATGGATTCACCCAAATGACCACAGTTCTGCATCTCACTGCCACACGGGGCCAAAAGGTCTATAACGGTCTTTTGAAAGGTTCTTTGGTACCAGCTTCACTGCCAGAGTCTTGATGAGGTGTAGCAGGGCTGTTTTCCTGATGTTGCTGACCTCTAGTTTCTATGGATGAAAAGGGGAGTAGATGACCTACTAGGGAGGATAGCTGCTGTTAGATTTCTAGACCTAGGTCCAGAAACATATCCCTTCTGGGGCAACTGCAGAGATGACTGATGATGTCATAAAGACAGGGCAAAGATGCCATGAGTGTCCTTTCTGGAGAAGGAAGTTCAGGTGTACATGTGGGTGGGTCCCACCTAGCAATGACCTAGCCTGGGATCTTTTGGATAGCTCCAGTTTTCTCAGGAAATGAGGCTATTTCCTTTTTCTTAATCTAGAGCCATAGTAGGAAATACTTACAGTTTTTGGGTGATACACTCCGACTGAGGAGCTCAGAACAACAGTGCTTCCCCTGGGAAGAGAAAGAAGGTAAATACAGATGAGCCACATAGGAAGCTGGAATGTGGACAGAAGTGGAAACTGCAAACCATGAAAGTGAATAAGAGCAGCTCAGGTCAGGATTAGAGCCCTCTTCTGTCTTCCTCCAGCCTGTCTCCTCTGTTCTAGAGCATTCTGAGGGCCAGGACCAATTTCGTGTTTTCACACCATACTTCAATGCTCAATATCCACCAAGAAGTACTAGTCTGAACACTTGTGAAATTTGGCTACATTTTCCTTTATTCTAGACTATTGGCCTTTCTTATGGCTTGAGGATTTCTATGCCAAGCATGCTTAGGAATAACATTAAAAGTACTCCCCAAGAGACTCTTTGAAATCTCAATCCCAGAAATTCCATGTCTCCCCAAACTTGCCCCAAAATTCCCTTGAAATTTTCCCTCAAGGAGCCTCACTGCTTCCTCATTTACCAAGTCTAATGACACTTGGTCAGACCTCACCTCTCTGTCTCCAGTTTTCTGTTACAGCCAATATTATAAACTATAATTTTCTTTTTGGAATATCATTTTGTTGTCTTAAAAAATTTGCAGTCCTGTTTCTCTTTTTCCTTCTGCCTACTTATTTATTCCCTTTCCCTCAGTGTTTCTTCATTGGCCCATAAACCAAGATGCTATCTTTGTCCCTCAGATGTTTTCCCTTCATGTTCTCTTTCAATTTAGAAGGAAGGTAAAATACACTTAAAATCATTATAATGAACAACCAAGATTTTCACCCTTACCTCATGAATAAGGACAAAATTCTTTTTAAAATTTGTTTTTATTTCAGCATATTACAGGGGTACAAATGTTTAGGTTACATATATTGCCTTTGCCCCACCGGAGTCAGAGCTTCAAGCATGTCCATCCCCCAGACAGTGTACACCGAACCCATTAGGTGTGAATATACCCATCCCCTCCTCCTCCTTCCCATATGCCTAACAGCCAGTGAATGTCACTACTATATGTGCACTTAAGTGTTGATCACTTAATATCAATTTGATGGTGAGTA
>VBSM01002121.1:36451441-36476990 GCA_008086735.1 Cheirogaleus medius | reverse complement strand
CTCGGCCTCCCAGAGTGCTAGGATTACAGGCATGAGCCACCACACCCGGCCTCAGATGTCTTTTTTATAGAATGTCTCTTGTTCTTTTGGGTAGATGCCCAGTAATGGGATTGCTGGATCAAATGGTAGTTCTACTTGTAGCTCTTTGAGGTATCTCCATATTACTTTCCACAGAGGTTGTACTAATTTGCAGTCCCAAGGGACAAAATTCCATACCAAAATATTCAAGGCTGTCCATAATTTAGCAGCATCCTGCTTGCCCAGCCTTGTCTCTGACCTCTTCCCTTCACTCACCAATGTTCTACAGGCTGTTCTGTGGAACATACATGAAGCAGGGGACATGGGGAAGATTAGGGAGGACATGGCTGGTCTGGGAGTTAAAAGGTCTGAGGGACAAGAGTTGAGTGGGACTGGGAAACATGACTACTCTGGTTACAGGCAGGCTGTGCCGTACTTCAGGGTCATCAACCTGGATGCTTATGGCCTGAGCTACTGCAGCCCAAGAATGGCCACTTCCATTTCTCTTATGGAAGAGAAAAGTGGTGGGGACTCTAGGCCCTTCTGTCTGTGGATGCCTCATACTCCCTCTCGAAGAGTCTTTGCCAGATTCTTTGGGTACTCTAGATGTATTCCCTGGACACACACTAATGAATGGAATGCTCTTGTTTTTGTTTTTTTAGCTGACTCAGAGTCTGAAAGTCAAACTCTGTTGTATCTCAAATCTGACCCCTCTCACTCTAGTTCCCTTGCTCCCTGTTTGACAGCAAATGACTCCCTCCCTACCCCCTTCCCCACCATCACTCCCTCTTCTCCACATGGTCAGTAGCTGGCTCAGCAGAGGTCTAGGGCCTCCACACTGATGTTCAGGATCTGAAATCAGAGCAAATGAGGGGCAAGGAAGTGGAGACACAGTCAGCCCAGTGTTCTTACCACATTAGAAAATGTACAATGAGCCGAGTGCGGTGACTCATGCCTGTAATCCTAGCACTCTGGAATGCCAAGGCGGGAAGACCATTTGAGCTCAGGAGTTTGAGACCAGCCTGAGCAAGAGTGAGACCCCGTCTCTACTAAAGAAAAATAGAAAGAAATTAGCTGGACAACTAAAAATATATATAGAAAAAGTAGCCGGGCATGGTGGCGCATGCCTGTAGTCCCAGCTACTCGGTAGGCTGAGGCAGGAGTATCGCTTGAATCCAGGAATTTGAGGTTGCTGTGAGCTAGGCTGATGCCACGGCACTCTAGCCTGGGCAACAGAGTGAGACTCTGTCTTAAAAAAACAAAAGATAGAAAATGTACTACATTAGGATGTGGGTGTGATGGCCTCTGACAAGGGGAAGTAGCAGAGTGTTGGTTTTCCTGGGCATGTGTGAAAATGAGGGGCATCCCTAAGATGCAGGAATAAAGGAATCAGACTGAGGACTCTTCATGCAGAAGACCCCAGAGTCTGCATATTGCCTCCCCATGTCTCAAAGGGTACCAGGCCAAAAAGAATATTCCATGGGACTGAGGAGACACTGGCCAGTTGAATCTGGGGAAGGCTAGTATTATGTGTCCTGCACCTTAACATTCTCCTGCCTGAAACTTCCTCAAGAAGTATAAAATCTGGGTGGGTTTGTGGGATCTTTAAGCATTTTGAGGGGATTATCAGAATTTATCTGAGAATGGAATCTTGGTAAAAAGTGGGATTTTTCCATGAGTAAATAGGGTGAGAATTCACACTAAGGAAGCATGGTGATCCTTGGTAGGTAGAGAAGTTAGGAATATCTGGGTTAAATGAAAAAAAAAATAGTTACTTGATTACTCAAGCATGGGCCATACACCAGTAGATTGTTGATTCCCAAATCTAACAGGAGAGATAGCCTTGGGTTGGGCACAGCAGACGTCAAATAAATATAACTGCTGAAGGGAGAAATTAGAAAGGTTTCCTTACCTCCCCATCTCCAAAACACAATGGGTACACTAAGGAAAATGCTGTGGATTCAGAAAACAAAGGTCTAAACTCTCTCCTGGTTTCACTACCAACCAATGTATTACCTTGATCATACTCTGTGGACCCCTATCCATTTTCCTCATTTGTAAAATGAAGGGAAGTGTGCTGACAGAGATCCTTGAGTCTTGTTCCTTCCCAACAGTCTTTGATGCTGCTGCTAAGTGGGGGAAACGAGGCATTTTGTCTCTTGGGTGGGGCAGGCATGGCCTGGAGGGACTCCAGGGCAGACATTTCAAATTCTAAGACCTTATAGAGTTCAGACAGAGACAGGTAATCTAAATGAATAAAATGGTGCTGGAAATTTAGATTTTTATGTGAGTTTACATGACTTCTAGAAGGTTGACAACTAATTCATATTTTAAAACAATACTTTGAATCTACACTCTACAGCTGGTTGACATACTGCCAGTTTGGGGTATCTGTGTGTGGGGAAGGAAAAGTGAAGAGGAGAAAGGAAGTACTGGATTTCCTAGAAGAGTGCCTTAGAGGAGGAGAAGAAGACTGACTTTTAAAGGAAATAAGAGAGTCTCTGCTCTTCTGTCTTGTGAATTGATGGGATTGAGAGGTCATCTTTCACTGCTCAGTCTTGAGCCCAAAAGAGTGTATTTGTCTTCTACTGAAAGATTGTTCAGAGTTGATAGCATTGTGAAAGTTGTCAGAATCAAAATGAAGTCATCTTTGTTAAAAAACAAAAAAAAAAAACCCTGACAAATAGTGCCAGAGAAGATTATGAAGAGAAGGTTTTCATATATAAATTCCTGATAACAAAAACTATCACAAAAGACTGCAAAAAAAAAAAAAACAAAAACAAAAAAAACCTGCAATCTTACAGAAAGGCCATTGCAACCTTACACAAAAAATACTGCTGCAAGGACATCTGCCCACCAACAGCCTGTCCAACCTCAGACGGCCATCATCCTTGTTATTGATCCTTGTAGCCAAGGATAATTATCTTAAGACAATTATGCAATCTCTCTCATTTTTCCTTTAAAAACTTTTGTTTTCTTTTACTTTCCTGAATACGTTCATGGTTTACATGGCATGGAGCATTCCCAATGCAGTGCTCTATTCCTGAATAAATATCACTTCCTCTTAGACAGCCTCTCTCTCTGTTATTTAGGTTGACGTAAATGGTGTCAGAATTGGGATCTGAAGAAAGATCACGATCAAAAGGAATCAGTGGTTCTTGGAACTAGTGTGCAGTACTCCAGCGTGCAGACCAGTTTGTGAGCCGTGGGAGCTCTCCACTTCCAAGACTCGCCTTTTCTGCCCTGGTGAGTCTCCTCTCAGGCCCAGAGGAGCCTCTTGTCTTTTTGGTAGAAGCTCTCGACTTTGTGATTTGCCTTGGTTATAAGTCCACCTTAAATAAAAGACTTTACATCCCTCTAGGATGATAAGAGACTGTCTTTTCTAGCAAGTCCTTTCTGGTATAAGAATAAATGTCCTTCTGGTTTGAGTTCTCTGTTCTCTGTAGAATTTACGTTCTGTTTGCAAGGCATATCTTTTCTGGTGACTTTACTTTGGTTTCTTTCTGTGTGCCTAACTTAGTATTTTGTTTGGTCTGCTATGCCTGGATTAAGATGTTTATGAACACTTTTTTGGTTTCATTTTGGTTTGGTTATGCCAAATCATTTATCTGTGAATGATGTGGCTTTTTCCCTTGCTTAGATGAACACCTGATATTCACAGGCTATAAAAATGGATAACAGGAAAATAATTTGAAATGATAACTAGCTTTGTCTAATATCTCAGTTTTCATAAGTAATCTAGGTATAATTGTTAAAAATAAATTAGGTAAATGTAAATGGGGTAAATGTTTATAAATGACACTTCATTTAATTTGAAATCTTAAAATTATGGTATGTTAAATGAAATAATAGACACTCATTGAGTTTGGATTATAATCCTGAAAGACACAATCCAGAATGCCATAATCCTGAATGTTGAAATCCTGAAAGATCAAAATCCCTAAAGATCAAAATCTCTAAAGACTAAATCTCTAAAGTCTAAAATCCCTAACATTTAAAATCCTGAAAATCACAATCAGGATAGTTGTGTTATGTTAGGTGGAACTATTACTTTGTCATTGTCTTTATACAGAAGAAAATGGATTTCAATTGAATCCCCAAACCATAATAACAGATTTGGAATTAGGTGCAATCAAGCTTCTATAAGTAAATTTCAAGACGTTACCAATAAAGTTTGTTTTTTCCATTCACTCCAATGCATTTGGTGGAAAAATCACAATGAGTGGATTGGCCACACAACACAGCAACAACAAAAACTTCAGTTTAAAAATTCCTTATTTGCCCACATTAGCATTCCTTCTAGCTAATGACATTCCAGGAGCTTTTAATGAATTAAAACCATATTTGCCTGAAGAAGCCAGCAAAGTTAGTGACTTGTTCAAAAATAATTATGTGCATAGTAGAATAAGAAGACATTTATGTAATGGTGTTGCTGTCTGATCACCAGTGTTGTTTCTGCCGAATTTGTGGTCTGTAGACGAGTATGTGAGGAATGGATTTCTGCATACTCAAAACAGTGGAGAAGCATGGCACAGAAGATGTAAAAATGTAATAGGGAATCTCATGTTGGTGTATATTGAATCAGAATAATTTCAAAAAGAGCAGTGGCACGTAGAAAATGAATGTGGGCGGGGCATGGTGGCTCACGCCTGTAATCCAAGCACTCTGTGGGCCGAGGCAGGAGTATTGCTTGAGCTCAGGAGTTTAAGACCAGCCTGAGCAAGAGCAAGACCTCGTCTCTAATTTTAATTAAAAAAATAAGAAGTTCAATTTTTGCTGTATCTCGCAGCATGTGATTACAGGTCATGCACCATAGACTTCAGTTCTTTCTCCTCCTGAGAAGGCCTGGGATAATAACTCTCTCTTTCAACTTTTTTGTCAGCTCATGTAACTTTTTTTCTGCTTTTATGACCTGATGCTGAAATGTTTATCTTGAAGGCCTATAAAAGCAATGTTTTCCTCCTACTAGTATAACTTGATTCTGTATTCTTGGCTTTTTCTGATGTGTCTGAATTGTTCCATGTAACCAGAAAACTTCCCACATATTTCCCTACTCAAGGTACTAGTTTTCTTATTTAATTCTTCTATAATACTCATAACTTCGGATGCACATTCCTTCTGTGACTGATTAAATTCAGGTACATTTTTAATTAGTTTCAAATTTCAGGATATCTAAATGGGCTTCCCGTAAGGAAAAGCAATCATACTGCAGGATTTTTTTTACCTTTTTGGTAACCAACCTAAAAATAAACAAAGAATTTGTTTTATCAAGATAAATTTCTGGGCCAGGCATGGTGACTCACGCCTGTATTCTTAGCACTCTGGAAGGTCGAGACAGGAGGATCGCTTGAGGTCAGGAGTTTGAGACCAGCCTCAGCAAGAGCAAGACCCCATCTCTACTAAAAATAGAAAGAAATTAGCTGGACAACTAAAAATATATAGAAAAAATTAGCCGGGCACGGTGGTGCATGCCTGTAGTCCCAGCTACTCTGGAGGCTGAGGCAGGAGGATTGTTTGAGCTCAGGAGTTTGAGGTTGCTGTGAGCTAGTCTGATGCCACAGCACTCTAGCCAGGGCAACAGAGTGAGACTTTGTCTCAAAAAAAATAAAATAAAATGGTAAGTTTCTATATTGTCTTTATTAGATTTTTGATTACTTAGGAAAACTGAGCTTTGAAAGTGTTAAGGTTTTTTTAAATCTATGTAACTCTCTGTATCATTTTTGAAGTCTTTTGATTTTCACTCTGGTTAAGTGAATGACTATTATTTCACAGTGACCTCTGATCCTGCTTTGATCAAGTGTTTTAAACCTTTTGACATCTTTGGCATGCTTCTGCAGGATCAAAATTCTAAATTAAGTCTTTTTGACCTAGAATTAACTTTGGAATTTTCCAGTTGGGCCAATAGAAAGTCTCAAAAGATGTATCTCTCATCTTGTAGAGATATTATATGATTAGGCTTATTTGGTAAATTGTGTGGGAAACAATGTCAAATGATAAGTAATGCTAGATCTTCTTTCAGTTACATTTATGGGTATATTATTGATATGAATGTTCCAAAATTGTATAAAACTCTTTGAAATCTAATATGACATCAGTCATAATTCTAGATATTGTGCTGTGTGCCACAAAAATAACTAAATTTCCTTGTCCATTGGTGATCATAATAAACTTTCATCAGATTTTGAACCACAGTTATTCTAAGTTTTTGTCATCCACAATTATTCTTTTGATTTTTCTCTAAAAGCATCTGCAATGAGCTATCATCCAAAATTGCTTTTCATGGAAAAGACTCTAGAAATACTCTTAAATACAGGTTTCTAATAACTTTAAGATCAATGGATTAAGTAAAAATTTTTCAGAACTCCAGTAAAGAAACTAATGAGTTCATGAAACTACTAATCAAGATCAAACAAAACAAAAATTAACTATGTGTGATTGAATAACTGGTGAAGAAAATGTTTTCGTGACTTTTATTTAAGACATTGCTAGTTCTTTACTTAAATGTTTTGTTTTTCAGATTTAAGAAAATTTCCTCTGTTGAACTATCTATAGTTTACAGCAATTTGGTAAAGTATACTTTTGTGAACAAAGATGGATATATTTGCTTTTTCTCCCTACTAGATTCCTTCAAAATTGGGAAACTATCAATGAGTATTCTTATGGCAATATGGTTATTTGCATAAATCCAATAAAAATCTGCTCTTTCTTTATAACAGAATACAATTTGAAACATTGGTTATATTACCAAAACTTTGACTGAAATATCATGTTTAATAATGTACACATTTGCTTGCATTATTTCAGGACAGGAGGGGGAAAAAAAAAGAATGTGCACAGAATTCCTGGTTTCTAGGGTTCCCAAAGATAAAAATTATCACTTCCTGGCAGGCTCGGGAAACTTCAGACTGTAGGTAAAGTCTAAAGTCTAAAGTCTGCCTTAGTTTGGCTTCCTAACCTCAAGAGTTCTTTAAATCTGAGATTCCTATGTGATCTATGTAGAGAGAAAAAGTTATGTTTCTTACAAAAAACTATAACATACCTGTTAATGGATTGTAGCTCTGTACATTGTTTTCAAGTTCTTGTTATCTGCCTACAGACTAGTCTAGATCTTGAATTCTAGATTCCTCCAATCCAACTTTCTTCCATAAAATTACTAAAAACAAGAACTACTCTGTTCCTAAAGCCCTATAAGCTGACACTAGATGAATTCTAAGAAACAAGTCCTGTACCTAATGTGTGGGCCACAAAGAAACTTCATCAAACCATCCAATGCCATAACCAAGACATTAAACTGCAAACCAGGATGAGAAGTTGACATTTCCACACTGTTGACAGCTTTTTCCAAGACATCAGAACAAGACTCCATATTGTGATGAAATTCTTACCCTCCTTAATGTTTATGTTTTTATACTTGACAGGATAATGGTCATTTGATTTATTCAATTGGCTGCCTTCAAGCTTAAATTCATGGCTGAAAGCCATTATGCAAACTGGGATTGTCATACTGTTATTAATTTAACTTTATATTTTGCATTTTTAAACTTTGCATCTGCCACTTGTTAAATTTTTGCAGAAGTACAACTGGCCCAGCCCTTTGATACGATAGCAAACTCCTATGAAGCAGACAAAATTGAACTTAACAATGGACTTAGCCTGACAATCACTCTCTTCAGACCTCCCCTGTTGCTCAAATGTTGACACTGACTCCTAGCCACCATTCAATCCCTCCAATGTGTGACCAGACAGGCAAGCCAGGACATGTCCATCCTGGCACTGAGGAACATCAAAACCGAACTAACTACATGATAATTAATTAGTGATGCTTTTGGAGAAAGATCTTGATCAATGGGGGAGATGTGAAATTTGTCAGAATCAAAATGGAGTCACTTATGTTAAAAAAAAAAAATAGAGCCCAGGAAAGCTATAAAGAGTGGGTTCTTATGCATAAATTTCTAATAACAAAAACTATTACAAAAGACTCTGCAACAAACACAACCTTGTACAAAGGCCATTGCAACCTTACATACACCAAAAAATACTTCTGCAAGGACATCTGCTTAGCAACTGCCTGTCCAACCTCAGGCTGCCATCACTCTTGTTGATCCTTGCAGCCAAGGATAGTTATTTTAAAACAATTATGTAATCCTTCTCATTTTTCCTTTAAAAACCTTTGTCTTTCTTTACCTCCCTGAATGTGCATATAGTTTACTATGGCACTTAAATTCCTGTTGCAATACCCTATTTCTGAATAAATATTATTTTCTTTTAGAGAGCTTCTCTCTCTGTTACTTAGGTTGACAGCATGAATCATGTTCTTAACATCCTGTATTTTAAAATATTTATATTTATATTAGATAATTATATTTAGTTGCCAAATGTCCTGGAGCTAGTCTCAGGGCAAGAACTTGAGGTCTTTGGAGGTTAAAGGTGAAGTGTCCAATGCACTTGGTCAACATCCCTCTTTACAGCACTCCATAACACCATTTTCTTTCAAGGAAAGGACATGGGAGTGGTACACATAGTCACACGTGCAACTGACTGTTCATAGAACACCCCTGCCAAGAGCTATGGCATCCGAATTAGGCAGGAAAGTTGTTCAGAAGTATCTAATCTCTTCTTACATTGGAGATCATCTCAGTTGCTTTGTCTAAGACCTAGAGGGAATCCTAGTGAAAAGAGTAGCTCTCCCTAGCACTCTTGGAGGCCGAGGCGGGTGGATGGTTTGAGCTCAGGAGTTCGAGACCAGCCTGAGCAAGAACGGGACCCCGTCTCTACTAAAAAAAATAGAAAGAAATTAGCTGGACAACTAAAAGTATATATATAAAAAATTAGCTTGGCGCGGTGGCTCATGCTTGTAATCCGAGTACTCTGGGAGGCCGAGGCAGGAGGATTGCTTGAGCCCAGGACTTTGAGGTTGCTGTGAGCTAGGCTGACACCTGGCACTCTAGCCCAGGCAACAGAGTGAGACTGTCTCAAAAAAAAAAAAAAAAAAAAAAAAAAAAAAAAGAGTAGCTCTCAAGATTGGGCAGGTCCTCAAATGTCTGGGCAGATGCCATGTCTCTGCTGTTCAAGTCAGGTCATCCATCCCTTTCTCCTCCTCCCAAGACACACCCATGTGATATTGCCCTCCCTCCAGTCTTTGTTGAGTTGTCAAGGATCCACATCTAGGCCCAGGTGATTTTCACTGCAGCGCTCCCTCTCTAGGACCTACCCTCATCATCACCTGGATGGTTCCTATTGTTCCTCAGGACTCAGCTTGAGTGCCACCTCCTCTAGAGGCCAGCACTTCTGAGAGGAAGTCTTCCTTGTTAAATCCAACCATTTACTAGTCTGTCCTTTCAACCACACTCTGTGTCTCCAGCATCTAGCTCAGTAGATAGTCTAAGAATAGATGCTCAATAAATAAATGCCTGCTGAATTAACAAATGAATATCACTCATTTGATCCTCATCTATTGCTTTGTCTTATTATGTATCCTCATTTTCTTTTTTGAATTAATCTGTAAATGCATCAAGGGTAAGATGTTAAGATATTTTGCTTTCCTAGAGAGTCCAGATCTACAGTTATGATTAACCATTAAATTTTTGTGAGCTCCTTGATTCCATCACTGGAGCAGAGACCTCTGTGTTTCCTGCCTCTTCCCCATGCCCAAATCAGCGGTTCAGGCCCCTGGCTGAAGACCTACCCCCTTGTGAACCCTCCCTCCCAAATCTTCAGCCCCAACCTCAGGACAGAACTCTTTAACTCAGGAGTATTGGGACGGAGGCTTCAGCAGTGTCAGCAGACCTGGTGTGGCCAAGGAAGCTTTGAGGTTCAGAGGCAGGTGCTCCAGGCCCTTTTCATCTTCATAGGAGCAACAGAATGAAATAAAGTATCTCCAAGGGAGAAGCAATAAACACTTGAGATCCAGCTTCTCATTGGGCTGGGATTCCTGGAGTATCTCACCTTAGTAGGATAATAACCAGTCTGAAGTCTTCCTTCTACTTATCATGTTCATATCTTCACTGTCATCTTATTCATGAGTGATCAGACCATTGGAAAACACCTCAGGTTTATTAATTTTTTAAAATGGGCTTGTAGCAGGACATTCTATTCCCATAAGTTTACCAACTAAAGGGCTGATGATATCATGCTAGCTGGAAAGAGCCTCTTTCCCCAGGAGAGTAATCTGATTGGAGAACATACCGTGTTTCCCCTAAAATAAGACCTACCCATAAAATAAGCCCTAGCAGGATTTCTAAGCATTTGAGCAATATAAGCCTTACCCCGAAAATAAGACCTAGTGATGGGCGTGGCTGCGCAGGGTATCTGCACAACCCATGCATTTCGTCGAGGAGCGGTAAAGAAGATGAGCAAGCCTTCTCATCTGCCCCATTGTGACAGCTACTATCCCAGAGGTGACCAGAAAGGTGCAGGCAGCCCCACCAACAAGGTTGGCTCCCCCTGTCAGGTCCCGGTCATCCTGTGTGTGCTGCAAGCTGAGGCTTTGAGGGAAAAATAACACATCCCCTGAAAATAAGCCCTAGGGTGTCTTCTTGAGGAAAAAATAAATATAAGACTCTGTTTTATTTTCAGGGAAACACAGTAATTGTTATCAGAAATTTGCTTAGGAAATATGGATTTAGTAAGTGGAACTGGATTATTTTAGGAGACACTTCACATTGACAACCAATTTGCCACTCATTTCAACTAAGACATTTTCTAAGAGGACCAAGTGTTTGCATCGTCTTTCTCCTTGAAGCTTGCTTGAGAATCTTTTGCTTTTTTTTTTTTTTACTATAATATGAACTTTCAACAAAACTTTGCAACTAGTTACAATTTTTCAAGTTTTTATATTAAAATTTGGATTGCACTTAGATTTGCCACTTCCTGGTGGTATGTAGAATGGCCACTTAATCTCCATAGCAAGGTACTTCAGTTTACACTACATTACACATTTTTCTACTAGGTTGTTAACATTTTTCATTTGCCTCACTTTCACACGCTAAAGAAATTAGTCTTTTTATCATATGTGTTGCAAAAATTCTTTCTCAATTTGTTTTGTCATTTACCAATCACAAGTTTTTAATATTTTCATAGCAAAATTTATCTATGTTTTGTGGCTTGGAAGATTAGATTTTTAGTCTTGAGAGTGTTGATTAAAATGTTCAGAGTGAAGAGAAAAATATTGAACTTGAAACAAGTGTTCCTCAAGGGCTGAACAAAGAACAATAAATAGGGAGATTATATCTGTGTATTTTATCTATCTATCTATCTATCTATCATCTACCTGTCACCCATCCATCTATCATCTTGGTGCTAATATTAATAGAATGTGCCTTGCAGACATACAACTAAAGGAAATATGATTTAACCTGGAGCTACAGCTGCTGCACTTTGAAAATCCATCTGGGCATTTTCTAGGAATCTGTGCCCTCAACTCCCAACTGCTCCCAGATGATGACCTACCTTAGGAGATGTGGGACTGCTCCGAGAGCAGACTTGGGTTTGAGGACTCCCAGCAGCCTTGCTGGACTTTCTTAGACTATACAGCATCCTAGAACACTTCCTCCCAACTTTTCTTTTTCCTTTTTTTTTTTTTTTAGAGACAGGGTCTCACTTTGTCACCCAGGTTGGAGTGCAGTGGTGAGATCATAGTCCACTGTAACTTCAAATTCCCGAGCTCAAGCAATCCTTCTGCCTCAGCCTCCTGAGTAGCAAGGGCTATAGATGTGTGCCACCACACCCAGCTAATTTTTTTAAAAAATTTTTTGTAGAGACAGCGTCAGGCTGGCTTTCTCCTCTTTTTTATTCAGAGTTAGACCTACATGGCAGTCTGATACTCTCACACCATCTCCTGGCTCCCTCCCTATTTTCTCTCACAAGTATTTGCCCTAATTAAATCCTTGCACACTTAATCTTGTTTTGATATCTGCTTTTTGGAAGACCCTGGCTGACATAGATCATGTTTTCTTTTATTTCTTAATCATGTAGCAACCACCTACTCCCTTATGGTTATCAGGGTCAATTTCCTCTCTTATATAGTGATTCTTGTCTATTGGCCTATTGGCATGAGGAACCCAAAATGACCAGGTGATACTCATAGCTTTACATTCAGAGGACACTTTATGACTCCCCTGGTGAAAGTGTCTCCCTGGTCCCCACTGCCCAGGAACTAGCACTTCTGATCCAGCAGAACCTGAGGTTGTGGGAACGGGAAGTATACATTCCGCAAGTGGGTCGGTCACTGGGATCGATGATAAGAGAAGTGGCACTACTACTGCCACTCTTCAGTTTCCAGACCCATGTATTCTAGCTATGGTGACAAAGTGCCATATATATTGAGGACATATACTCACTGAGGACAGTTCCAATCCTACAGTATCTTGTCCATAGCTGATGCCCTAGCCTTTGGTAGGCCATTCCACTGTTCTAGTAGATGAAAGGCTTCTAGGTGATGGTCCTACTATAAAGTAGGACCAGTGGATCCCATGTTCATACCCCCATACTGTACCTCCTTTGCCATGAAATGGGTCCCTTGATATGAAGCAATGGTGTGTAGCATCTTGTGCTGACAATCCATTCTGATCAGTGCCAGCAGAACCATGCAGGTAGGGCAGGCAGAACATATTCAGTACAGAAGAATCACTGTCATCTCCAGGGTAGAAGGGATTCAACATAATCAGCCTGTCCTCAAGTGACTCTCCTTGAAGAATGGTTTCATATTGGGTGCGTTCAGGGCCAGCTTCTGCTTCTGTCAGGTTGGGAATTTAGTAGTGCAGATAGCTAGATCAGCATTAACAAAAGGGAGCCCATGCTGTTGGCTGCATGCACAGCCCCCATCCCTGACCATCACAGCCCATTGCACAACACTTGAGCAATCAAAAAGGGAGTCTTACTGTTCATTTGGTTTCTGCATGCCTTCTCTTTGGTGGTTGCTGTCCTGTGGGCATTGACGTAGACACAATTTGTCCCCACTCCCACAAGTTCACCTGCGTGTCTCTTCCCCAGATCTCCCACTCTCTGATATTCCCATCTTGCTTCTTCCACGTCCCTGACCAACTCAGTAGGCCATTCCTCATCCAGGAGTCTTAACTCATGCAGCTTCTCTCTCCATACTAAATTGACATCCCAAAGTACTGTTTGAGGGATTGTCCACCGGAAGAACCTTCCTTCACCACTGTCCTTAAAGGCCACAATTGAGTAGGGGTGTGGTCATCAGCATTCCTTTTTTGACTGTTGCCAACACATCACCTGCCTTCCATAAGCCTCTGTCTAATCGGAAGACCATGGTGGTATTTTGGATCTCAAGGTTCAGCTTCATCTCTACCCCTACATTCAACAGCCCTCAAAAGTTATGAGTATTCCCCTTTCCTTAGTGCACATTTTTTGGTGAATAGTTGGAATTCTCACTGGGGAAGGATTTAGATAATATTGCACACTTGAAATGCTATTACACGGTCTTCCAAAATGGGGCCCCGCAATCCTTTCAATCAATGAGCACTGGGTCTGGAAATTGATAGGAGATTGTGGTTTTTCACTGTGGTAGCTGCTCAATAGCTCTTTCCTCTCCCTCTTCTCTTAGTTATATAAGTCAAATAACACTTTATTTGGGTGTTTCTCTCTCTTGTCCATCGGTACATTATCTATTTGCTATCAACACAGAACTCTGGGTCAAGCCCCTTTGGTTACCACTTTGGCTTGGGACATCTAGTCAATCAGTAGGTTCCCTGGCCTTGTGTCATAAATCTATTCTAAAACTTTCACCTGCTAGAGCCTCTGACCTCTTTCTCAATAGTCAGCCAAAGCAGTCTCCATCTTACTTATGGCAGGCTAGTGTCATGTCCAAGCTTCAAGGAGCAATTCCAGCAGGTCCAGAATGAGTTCCAGGTGACCTTGCCAGGATGTTAATGACTTGCAGAGGGAGGAGTGCCCCCATGTCAATAAACTGCCACCATCCAGCCTTATGTTTCTCCCCTTGCTCCAACACTCTCAAGAGCTACTTGTGAACATTTTCTCAGTTCCTGCTGGCTCATATTTGCTAAATCCAGCAATTCATTTAATGTATATGCTATTTTCTTCTAGAGCAAGGCTGTATTTTCCCACTTGTGCTGTGTTGCTGCATGATTCTAGTTATTGGTCAGGAGAAAAATGAACGAAGGAGAGTGTACATTTTTATGTAAATGAGCATTATCTTGAGAAACACCTGTCACAAGTGAGGTCTTTGCAGGGTCTGTAAGAATAGGAAGCTGTTCCCTTCTAACAAGTGGGAAGTAACTTCAGCCAGCACAGAAGGTGCAGGGGAGTCTAGGTGCTCAATATTATCAGGCTCATCCACCCAAATGTCCCCAGTCCAGTTCTCAGAATTCTCCTTTTCTGTTAGGGTCCTGACTCTGAGTAAGGAGATCTTTGGAGGCTATGCATTCAATCTTCATTACAGTTCTATTACCCATGTAATCAAATCCTGGAGCTGATTTTCAGCATATTCTGCCCTCTGGCTGCAGGAAATGAGGTCTCTTTAAACCATGCCATGGAGGTTTTCTGGATTTCACAGCATGACTTGCATTGATATCTGCCTACCTGAGCTTGTCATTTTCTTTCTTCAAGGTTTCTAAAGAAGTTAACAAAAGCCAGCAAACTCTCAATCCTTATAATTATCACTGCCCTTGTGTTGTTCAAGTGTCTTAGCTACCTTATAACCCAGCACTGAACCTTTACCCTGCATCTCATTGCATGCCAGGGGTTAGGACCACCCTGCTCACTGTCAGCAATGGAGTCCTCATTTCCATTTGAGCAGAGAGTGATCCGGTTCTAAGACCTTACTCTGAGGATCTGCTTTCTACCATTTGTTACCAACTCTCCTGGCCACCTTCCCCCATCAAAAAAAGTAAAAGCAGAGCCCAACACGGGGCTTACGTTGAGGTAATGTCTTTGGGAATGTGAAACAGAGAAGGAAAAGGCAATGCAAGGGTGCATTGTCCAGCTGGTCACCACCATGGGAGACAGGAGCTGAAGCCCACTGGGATCCTCTGAGAAACCATATAGAATGTACCTTGGAATCTCCACTCAAAGGTTGGGAAGAGGAACATTTACCCACAACTCTCACTCCCTATTAATCAAGGCTGCCCCAAGGCTTACGAATTCTCTTGCAGTTTCAGGCTGCCGTGTTTGAATGTGTTTCAGTCCACAGCATTAGAGACATGCTGGGAAGAGAGAAAGAAAAACATGGTGCAGCTGAGGGAAGGTGGTGTCAGTTTACACCTGCAGAAAAGTTATTGCTGCAGCAATGAGAAGAGTGAAGGGGAAGAGAGAGCATGTGAGGCAGGGTCCAATTCACCAACCTTTGTGGTTTTCTTCTTTATGCTTTTTATTTTGCATTTTTATTATTTTTTTAAATTGTACTTTATATATATATTTTTAGAGACAGAGTCTCACTCTGTCACCTGGGCAGTGGCACAATCATAGCTCACTGCAACCTCAAACTCCTGGGCTCAAACGACCCTACTACCTCAGCCTCCCAGGTAGGTGGAACTACAGATGGGCACCATTGTGCCCAGCTAATTATTTTTAATTTTTATTTTTTGGTAGAGACAGAGGTCTCACCATGTTGCCCGGGTTGGTCTTGAACTCCTGGTCTCAAGTGATCCTCCCACCTTAACCTCCCAAAATGCTAGGATTATAGACATAGCCACTGGGTCCAGCCTGTTTTTGTTTTTTTGGTTTTTGTTGTTGTTTGTTTGTTTTGAGACAGGGTCACACTCTGTCACTCGGACTAGAGTGCAGTGGTGTTATCATAACTCACTGCAACTTCAAACTCCTAGGTTCAAGTGATCCTCCTGCCTCAGCCTCCCAAGTAGCTGGGACTACAGGTGCAAGCCATGACACCTGGCTAATTTTTCTATTTTTTGTAGAGATGGGATCTCACTCCTCCTCAGACTCCAGCCCTTTTTTTGCATTAAAAAAATTCCTAATGCATATTATTGTAAAATATCTAAGTGCGTTAAAAAGTAATAGATTCTTTAATATTTTCCTTCTGCTTCTTAAAACTGGGTTGCAGAAATAGCCCAGAAACTTTAGACATAGGAGCCATTGCAGACCCTTATGTCATCATAACTCAACCCCCAACAAGCACGAACTATCTCCTTTAGGTCCTGCCCAGCCATAAACAACATGGAGCAGGCAGAGGGCGGTAGGAGTATGTTGCTCTTTCTCCTATTTCATATGCCAACAACAATTCTAGAAAAGCAACCAGACTGTATTAGACTGCTGGAGGCTCTGGCTTCCCTAGCAGCTGGTAACAAGCCCAGGAAATATAGGGGAGTTAACACCCCAAGGGGTGAACTTGGACCAGTGAGAGGTGGGAGATGGGAAGGAGCTGACAGATAAAGTCTCAGTCCTTTCTGTCCCAGACTGTCTGAGGCATGGGGATTCTCTTCAGCCTCTCCAGACATCATTCGTAACTGAGCAGTGGAGACAGTGTTTCTTATGAGGCTGTGGACAGCTCTATGACACATTCCCTCTTTTTTTTCCCCCCCCCTCTTTATCCCACTCACTGCCCTCTGTCCTTCACTTTTACTGCCTTGCCCCTCAATGAAGTGTTAGCATGAAAGCTTGGCCTTGATTTCTGATTTCTTTTTTCTTTTTCTGTTTTTGGAGCCTGGGTCTTTCTGTGTTGCTCAGGCTGGCCTCGAATTACTGGCTCAAGTGATCCTCTCACCTCAGCCTCCCAAGTAGCTGGGACTACAGGTGCAGGCCACCATGCCCAGCTTCTGAGTGCTGCTTTCTAAGGAAACCCATCAAGACACAGTGCTATAACTAGTGTTGGATTGGGGTTGGATTCTCATCATAATGATAGAGCACAATTACGGCCCTCAAGTTTTGTCTTGTGGGTTTTAGATCCCTAGAAGAGGCAGCTCAGTGCCACTGCACCCCCAAAGGTCAGGCTCACACCAGGAGCTCAGCCCGGCCAGGCTCCGTCTCACCAGGCCTCGGGAGTTTGCCTTCCTTCAGCAGAGACAAGGGCCAGCAAGAATCTTCTCTCTTGGCTATATTCAGGGGAGAAAACTCAGGCCAGCACACCATGTATAACCTTCTAACCAAGTTAAAAAGGAAAGGTGGAGGTGAAGGAGCTCAGGAAATTGCACCCTAAAATATGACTCCTTAGTTTAAAGAGTATTTTGAATAAAAGGCCCTTAGAGATCAACAGGCCTTGGAAGGGGCTTTCCCTCTATCTGCATGACCAGACAGACCCATTACATGAACAATTGACTTCCCCTCCCCTCCCTGTTATCTCAATATATTGTAGGAAAGAAGATCAAGGTGCAACCAGACCTGGCCTACATCATTTTAAATATAATACCTGTTTCTCAGGTTAATTTACAAGTCAATCTGTTTCCCCCATTTATCCATCCTCCCTAGCAACCATTTATTGCCCCTAAACAAAATTACCTGTATTCCTCATCTCCCCCTCCCTTCTAAAAGGAGGGTATAAAAATTTCTGGACCTCACTGGGGTATTGGGTAAGCACTCTGTGATTCTCCCTGTGCCCACGGTAAATAAACCTTTTCTCTTATTAATGTGCCTTAATTGTGAGTTGATCTTCCAAGGAACCTTGGAAGGGAATGGGAAAGTTTCCCTCACCTTCCCCCCAACCCCCACTGACAGAGGCCATGATAATTAACCACATATTGTCTGGAACGGGGGAAAGCGCAACCAGGCCAGTGTGCAAGGCTGGGCAGGAGAAGGAGCTATTGGCTTCCTTCTAAGCCAGAAGTCTGTTCCAGCCCAACCAGGTTCATTGCCCACTGCTCAAGAGGAAGCCAATACAGAGACAGCAAGGGTTACTGCAGAGAAAGAGTTTCGTATCTCAGGTGCCATGTGAAAAGATGGGAGGGTATCTCCCCAGAAATTTGGGAGAAAGAGTTTTTATATATAGTTTAGTCTCAAAAGGCTAGGCAATTGGGTCTGCTAATCGGGTGGGTTTGGAGTGGAACCACAGGGCTGTAGAGATTGTCTTCTTTGCTGAGTCGGTTGTTGGGTGGTATTGCTGGGTGGCAAGACCAGTTGAGTCAGTTCCCTGGTATGGGCCACTGGTCTGGGTGGGTCAGCTGTTCCGCTGGAATGCAGGGCCTGGAAGATACGTCAAGAGCCAGCCTTAGGTTTCACAAGGGTGATGTTATCTATGGCCAGAGTTAAGAATCTTTATGACCAGCTGTGTGACGCCTGAGCAGCAATTATAGGAAAGCAAACTAGGGGACAGTGGCTGGTTGTTATCAATTATTTTTAGCTATGCCTGTGCCTTGAAAAGTTTAGCCCCTTATCACAGTTCTCACCTCGCACCCCTTTATTAATTTGTAAAGGGTGGTTTCAAGTCTATGCCTCTAGAGTTGAGCAGTGTCCTCATGTCACCCGGATTCTGCCCTCTGCCTCACAGCAGTTAGCTGGAGGATTGGGATTTGCTTGCTGGTAGATGAGGATGTGGCAGCACAAAGGGGAACCCAGAAGGTACAGGGCCGGGACCCCAGGCGTAACTGCTCTTTTTGTGCTTTTGGCTCATCCTGGTCCCTGACTGGCTGCTCCTCAAATCTGATTTGGAAGCAGCTCAAGGTGTAAGAACTTAAATAACTTTGTCTTTCCCATCAGTGCAATTCAATAAATATTTATCAAGTGACTACTCTTTGGTGACCAAGTTATCACACTTGGCACCCTGGGCCTAGAACACACACAGGACATTCATGAGCAGGTGCGGATGATGTGGCAGGGAGATGAGGGAAGAGACGGGTGGAGAGGGAGACAGCTCTGCAGGGCTCTGGGGAGGCGGTAGCGGCTTGCCCTTGGGGCTTGAAGCCCTAGAGAGACAGGAGTGAATCTGGTAAGGGATAGGAAGCTGGCAGTGTGGTGATTTTCATATTTTCATATTCTCAACAAAAAGGAACATATAGACTCCGGGCTCCAAGGCCCTACTTGCTGCTTCCACCTGGCTCTCCTGCAAACAGCTTAAACACAGCTTGTGCAGCTGAATTCACCTTCCTCCTCTAAGTTTCCTTTCCTTCCTGTGTTTCTTACACCACCATCTCCCCAATCTCCTCAGTCAGACATCTGGAAGTTCAACAAAATGGCACCCTGCTACAGTGTGTGTTTGTGTCTTGTACTGTGAATTAAGTCTTGCGGAGTTTTTTGCACAATGACGTGGCTATCCTATGGGGCCATAGGTTCAGGCCATAGCCCTTTGGTGTAACCAAAAGCAAATGGCCCTGGATTTTTTATCCATCATCAAGGAGGCTCTGGGCCCTGCCAAGGGCTGCCCTGGGGAGGATTTAGGCATGGAAGAGAGGAGGCCCCTGCCCCCTTCTGGACCTTCCTCTCTCGGATCTGGGCTTTGAAGAGTATAGTTATGCTTGAGGGCACTACCAGCTTCAGATGAAAGTTAGCCTATGCCCATGGGAATTGTGTGTATGTCAGATTCATATTTGAGACTTCTAGGCAGTGTGACCTTTGAGAAGGAAATCGAAGCTGGCTGAATTATTGAGCCATGACATCTGCCTGGGTTTAATTTGCCCTAAGGATTCTGCTAATAGCATCCATAAGACCCTTTACCAATGCACAAAGGGTCACAGGGCTTTGATGGTATCCTGTGTGCTTTCCGCCCTTGACATGGGTATTTGGTTTAATTTGCTGTAGCAGTTTGTCTTTACTAGGTGTCATCCATGCCCTTTCTCCATTGTCCTCTGCACTGCAGGGAGGTCTGGAACTTCATTTCCTAGTGTCACTTTCCTGTATGGCTCCGGGTTAGAGTCTGCCAATTAAAGGCACTCACAGGGCATTTGGAAGGCAGAAGAGAAGTCAGTGTTGTGTTCCTGTTGGCTGTTGTGAACTGATGCTTGGACATATGACAGGCATATGATTTGCTCTGGCTTCCAGGCACCCTCCTGAGAATCACCTGCTTTGGTATTGTAGGCAGATGGGATTATTGCCAGCAGCTTTCCTGGAATCCATCCCTTCTTGATTTCATGAAAGTAGCAACAGTTCCCATATTGCTTCCCCAACCCTTCTAATCATTATGTAAGCTTCTGATGTCCTGTACTAAAACCCCTTCTCCTTGGAATCCTGAGCAGCTTCTGGATAATTCCTCCAGCTCCATAACCAGAGACCCTTACTGTACAATATCAGTCGCTCCTGATGGAGCAGGAAGAATAAGGTTAATTTTTATTTCTTTTCCTCTCGTGGCCTTCAGTCGGCTAGAGCTCAGCACGACTGAGGCACCTCCCTTAAGTTGGGCTAGCCGGCTGGTGCGTGGTCTGTTTATAGTCTAAGAGTATCACGTGAATTATACTGAATGAAAGGGCAGATGTCCACTCTTAGTCTCTGGGCCATATGGGAACTGCTTCCTCAAGAAAACAGATGTGAGCATATGTGTCACACAAGGTACTCTTGTCCATTACCATGGATCCACATTTCTATTGTTTTTAGCACAATATCAAGCTAATAAGCCCCTAGGGAAGTTGGCTGTCAGGGCCAAAGGAAACTAAGGACAACACGGGGATGTGGACATCTCGGTGCATGCCAGCCTTATATGATGAGGTGCCCCTTCCATTTTCCTTTAGCACCCAACATCTCCACAGACAGCACCTTAAGGCAAGTGACTCTGCCCAGGGGCTTTGGCTGGCCAGAGGACATTCCACTTGGGAGCAGGGGAGGCCAGAAATGCCAGGGGAATGCTCAACCCATGATGGATGGGAGTGGGTGAATAAATACCCCCATCTACGTTGCCCATCACTGGGGACAACTCTGGGGCATGTTCCATTCCATGAGGCGTTCTCAGGGGAGACTGAGCCCCAGTATAGGGGACACCCTATATAGGACACCCAGTAAATTTGGTATTTTAAATAAATTACGAATAATTTTAGTATAATTATGTTTCTTGCAATGGTTGGGATAGATGCATACTAAAAAAAATATTGTTTGTCTGAAATTCAAATTTAACCAGGAGTCCTGTAGTTAACCCGGCAAACCTGGCAAACCTTCCGGTAGCCCAAAACAGCTACTTGTTCATGAAGGCTCCCTGTATTGGCCTCCTGCCCTCCTGTGCCCCGCATCACCCTCACTTGCTGGAGCTTCCAGGGACCCGCTCTGAAATAGACCCGTGCCCTCCGTCCTCCTCGCAGGAGTCCGACCAGATGGCACCTCTCGATCAATGCTGCAGCACCGGGAAATCCTGAGGATGCCTTGAGTTGGCTGAGATCCACTTCCTGGAAGTTAGCAGAATGGTGGCTCAAAATAAAAATTCTGTTTGGTCACAAGAGAATAAAGTTACATTTCTTGCACATCTGAGACTGTTACCAAGCTTCGTACATGCTGCCTGTGTATTGGCTCTTTGAATCTTCACACAGACCCTAGGGCCGGGACCATTAGTGCCACATTTAACCATGGGCATTTAAGGATGCCACGTGATTTGCCCAAGGTCATAATTAGCAAGCGGCAAAGCTAGAATTCAGATCCAGGCCGTCTGCCTTCAGAGCCTGTGGGACATTTGGGGCTGCGCAGGACATTGGGGGCCGTGCACATTAGGGAAAGACGAGGAGGCAGGAGGAGCACAGTTAAGAGATGGCTCTAGTTGTACTACCAAAAGTTGGTTAGGGTCTCAACTGAAGCAGTGGCAGCAGGGATCCAGGATCCTCTCCTTGCATCTGTGGGGTTTGGTGACTGATGGGCTGTGAGAGTTGTGACAGCACCTCCCCAGCTTTATCTCTTGCCCTGTGCCCTGCTGTCCCCCAACACCCCACATCCCAGAGCACTGGCCTTCTTCTAGTTCTCGTAAGTATCCATGTCTACACCCAAGACATGATATACTCTTCCTTCTGCCTTGAAGCCTCTGTGTCTCCCTTCCTTGTCTATCTCACACTCATCTGTCAAGCCTCAGCTTGTGTTTTTATTGTGGTAAAATATACATAACATAAAATTGATCATTGTAACCATGTTTAAGTGTTCAGTGGGATTAAGTATATTCACATTGCTGTGTAACCATCACCACCATCCATCTCCAGAACTATTTTTATCTTCTCAAACTGAAACTCTACACCCATTAAACAATAACTCCCATTCTCCCCTCCTCCGAGCCTATGGCAAATACCATTCTACTTTCTTTCTCTATAAATTTGACCACCCTAGCTGCCTCATATAAAGAGAGTGGTACAACATTTGTCATTTTGTGACTGGCTTATTTCACTCAACATAATGTTCTCAAGGTTCAACCATGTCGTAGCATATTGCAGCATTTCCTTCCCTTTTAAGGCTGAATAATATTCTATTGTACTGTATGTATATGCTACACTTTGGTCATCCATTCAGCCATTGATGAACACTTGGGTTGCTTCCACATTTTAGCTATTTCAAATAATGCTGCTATGAACGTGGGTATACAACTGTCTCTTTAAATCTCTGCTTTCAGATCTTTGGGGTATATACCCAGATGTGCAATTGCTGGATCATATGGTAATTCTATTTTTAATTTTTTTGTGGAACCACCATACTGTTTTCCACAGCAGCTGCACCATTTTGCATTCCCACCACTAGTGCACAAGGGTTCCAATATCTCCACATCCTTGGCACCTCAGCTTATTTTTCTTTTTCTTTTTTTTTTATTTGTTTTTTTATTTCAGCATATTATGGGGGTACAAATATTACGGTTATGTATATTGCCCATGCCCCCCTCCCCCCTCAAGGCAGAGCCTCAAGCATGACCATCCCCCAAACGTTGCACATCTCACTCATTCAGCTTATTTTTAATTTCCTTAAGTAAGCTTCTTCTGACCTTTTTGACTACGCTTAGCACCCTCCATGTCTTTATTGAACTTATCATAGCTGAAATTTAAATATCCACTTGTATAATTATTTGTGGATGCATGGCTCCCCACTGGACTGTCAGATCTCTGTGGGCAAGGACCACAGCTATCTTGATTGCAGTAGTTTTGTCCCCAGTAACTGGCTCAGTGTCTAGCACATTATAGGTTCTTCATGTTCCTTCTGGATAAATGAATGAATGATGCTTCTATCTGGGGAGATGCATGCAAGGTGATGGGTTTGTACAATACAAGTGCAAAGTGAGTTGAGTGGTCTCCACAATCCCTTGATTGGCTATCTGTGCCGCTATCCCTGACCTGACTCTCGTTGCTTCAAATCCCCACCAGCTGTCTTGGTGTCTGACCCATGACAGGACAGAACAGATCAGTTTTTGTGACAACTAAAAGGAGTCTATAGAGAGAGATTATTTTTAAGTGGCCTCAAAAGTGCCTTCCTAGAAACAAGTCTCTGGGGAATTAGAGGAGAATAACATCTTGAGGATCTGTCATTCCTCTTGACACAAGGATTTTCCATCTGTTGGCCACATCCATGCTTACTGAAGAGCCCCTCAGTCTCCTAAGAACCAGGAAGAACAGTGTTACAATGTATGGTCCTTAGTGTTTAATTGTTGTTCAGCTCTCAAGACAGCCCATCTGGATTTAAATCACTACATATTGCAACTCCAGATAAAGAAAACAAATAAATAAATAAATAAAATCACTATATGTTTCTCTGAATATATATCATACATATTATTTTATATATTACATATTATCTATAATATATTGTTATATATTATATATCTATATATAAATATAGATATATCCCTATATAAAATATATATACATATATATATATATATCCCTAGTCAATCAAGTGCATCTGACCATCAAAAAAACTTGATGCTGGAAGAGAGCTTAAAGGCCATTTTTTCAACCTCTAAATTTTGTGGGTAAAGATCCTGAGGCTCAGTGAGGTGAAGTCAGCCACAGTTCCTGTAATTAAACTGTGAGCAAAGAGGACCTTGATCTAGCTTGCTCACTCCAAGTCCAAGTGGGTTTTTTCCTGACTAAACCATGGCTGTGTCAAAGCAAAAAATGCACCAAAGTTAAACAGGCAGAGGAGGCTTTATTCAAGGCTGTTGAGAACTCAGCCCGACCACGATTCTGCGCAGAAAAGGGCAGAGATTTCCTAGGAGCTGGGGAAGGGGCGTTGTAGGCCATCTGTGCTGCCCATTGACTTTACTCTAAGGAAAAGTGAACCTTCTCATATCTCCATGACAAGAAGTAGTTTTACAACTTGAAGCAAGGCACCCACAGAAGTTAGGCTCCTACCTGCCCACAGAAACTGGGAGATAGGAGCGCTATCTCTCTTGATGTTTACATTTCAAAGAGATAGCTCCCAGGTCCTTGAGAAAGACATTCCTGGGTCACAAAATGGCTAGAGGCTTTCAAAAAAGACTTACATCTCAAAGGGACAGAGAAAGTATTTATAATTACTGGTTCTCTAAAGTAAATGCTCTAAGAAAAGGGAGGTTAGGGTCCTAGAGTCAGGAAGAAGCCTGTCTAAAGTTTTGTCAAGCAGAGGGGAAGCTTAGGGCCATCTTGGTCAGACACCACAGTATCTACAACTTATTCTTATTCCAAGACTGTCCCTTTTCTACAACTTTCAACTCAGCGGTAATCCAGCATATTTTTCCAAGTCCCCAGTGGTTCCTCTTGAGTCACCATGGATAAACAATAGTAGCATGGCACACACTGTCCCTCTGGGGTAACTCTTTTCTACACCCCTACCAATGTCACCTCCCATGTGGATTTTTCTCCCTTCCTTTTCAAAAATTAACTTTCCCAGTGAAAATCATCATTGTTTCACACACCTTAATTAACATACTTTGAGTCAGCTGTGTAGGCAAGCGCCAAGGCTGTCCAGGTGAAGACAATATTGTCTGGCCCCAGGAGGTTCACATCCCCAACCAGGGGTTCCTCTGAGACGGGACTGTGGCGCTGCTACTGTGGCCTTGTCTGATCCTGCAGTCCTTCCCAGCCAGCCGCCCTGCCCCAGCAGAGACAGAGAGTCTTGATATGTATGCTCCATGTTCTCTCATGATGACATTCCTCTGTTCATTGTGATTACAAAACCAGTTTAAATCCCTATTCAAACATCTTGTTTAATTTTGTTTATTGTTCCATTCAAAGAGATTAGTTGGGGATTTTTTTCCTGAAATTTCCAAAGATTCTTTCACTGAAGCCTAACCAACAATAGATGCTAAATAAATATTGGTCGAATGAATGAAAGAATGGCATTGTTTGTAAAATGTTAGTTAATTAACATTTCTAGGCGTGCATAGCTAACAATTTGTTAGCTAGTCATTAAACAAGCATTATGGATCAGAGAGAAAGAAGGAAAAATTGCATCAAATTTCTTGTAAATGTTTTCTCTAAAGGAATGTTTTTCAACCTTTCTTATTCTCCTCCCACTTATTCCTTTACTTCAAGAAAGAACTATTAATACATTTTCCATTGCAACATGCTACACACATACACACACGCACACTGACACACACAAATGAAACAAAAATTTCATAAAACAATTTCACCCTCACTATAGTTTCAGTGTACTGTGATATTTTCCATTCTACTCCATTTTTTAAAAATTAAATGTATCAAGATAATGAGAAGACAATCCAGAGACTGTGAGAAAATATGTGCAATAC
>VBSM01002121.1:36409452-36435200 GCA_008086735.1 Cheirogaleus medius | reverse complement strand
GAAGAAAAGGATCAAAATAAAACAATTTATTGTAGACAATAAGACTTAAAATAATCATGGTTAAAGACACAAGTGATAAAGAAATTTGGTAATTTTCTATGGCCTAAAACAATTTTACATACCACATTTTTAGGAATCCCATACAATTTTGTAATACATATTAATAACACATTTATACAAATATAATGCAAAGAAGTTTGAACATTGTTTCTTATTTGATAATGTTTTCCATGTAATTTGACATATTATTAATAAATAAACCTGAAGGCTAGGCAGGTGGTAATCCTACTATTTTGGGAGGCCTACGCAGGAGGATCATTTGAAGCCAGGAGTTCAAGACCAGCTTGAGGACCAGCAAGATGCCGTCACTACAAAAAAAAATAATCATAATAGAAAAATTAGCTGAGCATGGGTGGCACGTGCCTATAGTCCCAGCTTCTTGGGAAACTGAGGCAGGAGGATCACTTGAGCTCAGGAGTTTGAGTTTGCAATACTCATTGTACATCATAACTGTACTCTAGCTCAGCGACAGAGTGAGACCCTGTCTCAAAAAAAACAACCCTGTATATTATCTCTCTTTTGGATGCTTTGGGAGCCATCTAAAATATCACAAATTTAGTTTGAGGTCAAAAACACTAAATTTTGATTTTAAAATTTCATTTTGGAAAGTCTGTCAAATATATCAAAGGTTTAAAACACCTGATCAAAATAAGATTATAGGTCACTGTAAAATAATTGTCATTCATCTAGCCAAAGTGATATTTAAAAGATTAAAAGATTTCAAAAGCAAAATACCTTTACTCTTTGTTAGAGAGAAGACTCGGTTTCTAAAAATAAAAAGACCTAATAAAGGCAGCATGAGGCACACAGAATCTATTTCTCTCTATTTCTCCTTTTTTTTTTTTTTGCAGTTTACTCAAAAGATTAATCAGTTTTTTATTATTTCTTATGAATGCTATATGCAAATACAAATCTTGTTCAAAAGAGAAAACCAAATTCTAGTTTTACATTAGTGTATTTTTTAATATTAAAGCTCAATTTTAAAACTTTATAATGAATTTATTTAATTTTAGTCAGTTTAACCACACAAGAGTTTTATATTCTTTTTTACCAACTTTCTATATCCACTTAATTTTATCTGTATGATTTTTTCCTTCATTTTGAAACATTTAAATAACCTCTAACAAAATGTTTTTTAACATTTGTATGCCTTTGTAATTTTCCTAACCAAAAACATATCTTGTTTTTCTCATATACTTTACATATAGAATTATCTCCCTTATTTTAGTAATTTTAATTACATATGTTAATTTGAATTTTAACTCTTAATAACCCAAATTTCCAGTGAGGACAATCTTGTGACCCTGGTCCCGACAAATCTGTTAAGCCATCTCCCATGGTTTAAGATAATTGAAAATAAACAGCAAACGACATTTTTCTACCCCTTTGATTACTGGCCTTGGGAATGAATATAGGTTTTAATTCCCAAAAAAGTGGGGAGTTTTAAAGAGACAACCCAAAAACATTTCATTACCCTTTTTCAGACCTGTAACTCTGTTACAAAATCACTAGAAGTCACTTTTAGATTCCTTAATGTGATAACCGTAACTCACATTTTTCCTGTCAGTACTTTTTTTATCCATTACCTAATGAAGGAAGTAGGAACTGACACAGGTGACAAAAGGAGGAGCAGAGGCAAGTGGAAGAATGAGCCTAGGGGAGCCAGTGTGGTGAAATCTTAAGTTTCCCAGAAGGCCAATGAAATTTTATAATTTTTTAAGCAAAAATATGGTCAACAAGAAAGGAAGTGAACAGAGGAATCAAACATACAATTAAAAAGGAGTTTCATTCAAATGAAAAAGTTCCCATAGGAGAAATAGGAAGCAAAAGAGAGGAGAGAAGTATTTTTCAAATATATAGTCTGAATATCAGCTTTTAATTAAGCTGATTTTGACCAGATTTTAAGCTCAGATTTTAGGCTGGAAAAATGGCCAATATTCCTGATTTTTGAACTTTTTTTTGCTCCTTTCTTTTAAACCAACAGTACCCACCAAATGACACAAAACCAAAACAAATAAGCCTTTTATGAATTAACTAAGAGTACAGGAGGTGTCTCCAAAGAGGTGCAAAACAACACTCCTCACAAGATCTAGAGCTACCCAAAAGACAGTTGGAAAAAAAGAGAAAACTTATAGAGGAGCAGGAAAATGACAGCTGTCCATGGAAGTGGAAAGAATCAATAACAAGTGGATACTCCAAAAAGTCATCACACAAATATAAAAATTCAAACAAAGAATTCAAACTAATTATTATACATGTTTCTATTTTCTCCTGAGTTAAAGGACTAAAATCTCCAAGGAACTGGTTCCCTGACCAGGAATCAAACCTGGGCCACAGCAGTGAAAACATGGACTACTACCCACTCCCTCAGGGATCCGAAGCAGGCAGTTTGAGTGTACAAAGAAGTTTAACTTTATTTTAAATCTGATTTCTGCCTTTTTTGGATTTTACCAAGGGAATTTTTAAGGCTATAATTCTTTTGTATTTTTTTCATAGGTACCAATAAGATAGCTGTTTAAGTAAGGTGAGAGCTCTCTAAAAAGTGTTCCTTTAAATATAGCCAATTTATTTATTTCTTAAGTGACTCAAGCCAATAAGCCTTTTTCTTTTTTTTGAGGCAGAGTCTTACTTTGTTGCCCGGGCTAGAGTGCCGTGGCTTCAGCCTAGCTCACAGCAACCTCAAACTCCTGGGCTCAAGCAATCCTACTGCCTCAGCCTCCCCAGTAGCTGGGACTACAGGCATGCGCCACCATGCCCGGCTAATTTTTTCTATATATTTTTAGTTGGCCAATTGATTTCTTTCTATTTTTTTTTTTAGTAGAGATGGGGTCTCGCTCTTGCTGAGGCTAGTTTTGAACTCCTGACCTTGAGCGATCCGCCCGCCTCGGCCTCCCAGAGTGCTAGGATTACAGACATGAGCCACCGCGCCCGGCCAACAATAAACCTTTTTCATGGAAGGTCCTAGAGGCAACTTTCCAGATTTAGAATACCCTGGACATAAGTGGCATTTTTTAAAATGGTCACAAAAGATGCAGTTCTCCATCCCCCCAAAAATTTACTTCTAGAAATAGGCTAAGACAGCAAGACTCTTGTTGCTACAGACAGTGAAGGATGGCATTTGTGCATATGGTGTCTCCAATATTTCACAAATTGCAGGGTGGTGGGGAGCTGCCAGTCACAGACCTGTCAATCTGTGACACTAGGTAGGTCCTCCTGGGTTTGGACTTTCCCAAGACAAACCAGGCAACAAGGGTTGAGACAACAAAAGCCCTCATAGGTGGGACGTCCTTTATTAAGACAAAATCCCTTGAGAACTTCGCACATTCAGAACAAACAGTGAGTTGCTTAATATCTTACATGTCTCAGGGTTCCCAGTCCTGTCCTTTTCAGACTGACCGTGGGATGTGACCTGAAAATCCTTCCTCCCAGATGGGGGACACTGAGAGAGTGCTCCTGTTTGGTCAAAAATCAAACTCTCAAGGACATAAGACAAGAGGGAATCTTTATGACAAATGGCATGGAAAAACAGAGACAAGCGGAAAAATAAAGACTATTTTCACAAGGAAAGTGATCAAACAAAATGAATATTTATTCCAAAAAATACACCAGAGTCCCTACACCTAAAACTAGTCTGTATAAATGCTTTCATCCCATTAATCTTAAATTTGGAAAAGGAAAAAGGGACAAAACAGTGATTTTTACAATTCATTCAACCAGATTCCACAGGCAGACACTTGGGAATCTGACTGGTAAGAAATTCTCACCCTTTTGCCAGCTTGTCAGTCCAGTGCTCCCTTGGCTGTGGCTTCCAGAAGAGCAGAGCAGCTTTGGTTATTCTACTCACAGAGCCAAAACTGTAGGGGCCAAGAGAAAACTTCCCCTTTGCCCTCTGAAGTTCTGCTGAAAATCAACTGAAAAAAGACAAATTAATGGGGGGGAAGGCATACAAAATTTATTAACATGCACCATGTGCATGGCGGTCGTTCAAAGTATGAAGACTCAAAGAAAGGGCCAGCTGGTTGATGCTTTCCCACCATCTTGAGGTTACACAAAGGATGGGGGCTTGGATCTTGGCAGACATATTATGGGCGCAGAGAAGAGAAGAGGCATGGCTAGCGAGGGCAGTCTTCTTACACAGATGACAACTCACAAGTAGCAGCTCTCAGAAAGAAGAGCTAGTAGCCCATGGTTGAGTTAATCCTTCCTAGATCCAGACAAGGGAGAGACCTCAGAGAAAGCCTGGCTGTTTATTTTACCAAGGTAGATTTTTCTGTACAGCTGCAAATCACCTCCACAAAAAAGGAGCTTTTCAGGGCTGTTCCTTTCTGCAGGCCCTCTGAATAGTCATCTCGAAATATATCAAAGAAGTATATTTGGGGGTAAAATATTTTTGGTTTCCTTTAAAACAATGCCTCTGCAAATGTACTTGTACATACGCTTTGGGGAAATTTTATCCAGTGTTTTCACAATGTAAATCCCAAGTAGTGAAATTTCTCAGTCAAAACATACATGCACTTAATTTTTTTTTAAGGGATAAGATCTCACTATGTTGCCCAGGCTGAAGTGCAGTGGCTATTCACAGGCACGATCATAGCTTACTGCAGCCTCGAACTCCTGCCCTCCAGCATTCTTCAGCCTCCTGAGTAGCTGGGATTACAGGCTCATGCCACTGTGCTCAGTTTAAATATTTGACAGATATTGTCAAATTACCTTCCCAAAGGTTGCAACAATATTAAGTCTCATCAAAAATATGTGAAAGTACCTATTTATCCATACTTTTGCCAGTTCTGGGTATTATAAAGCTTATTTAATTTTTGCCAGTCTAAAAGTTGAAAGATTATATCTTGTTGATGTTTTAAACTCTATGTTTTTAGATATGTGTGAGACTAAGTATATTTCCATAATTTTACAGACCATTTGTATTTTTCCTGTGAACTGTCTGTTCTTATAACTTGCCTACTTTCTTCTGAGTTGTTTTGCTTTCTCATTCATTTGTATGAGGGTTATTTTGCAAATTTAAGGCAATTAGCCATTTTATCATATGTTCTGCAATTACATTTTCACAGTCTGTCTTGTCTTTTGCCAAACAGAAGTTTTAAATTTTTACACAGTCAAATTTATCAATCTGTTCCTTTATGGCTTCTGGAGAATAGATATTTAAATTTTAAATTTTATTCTATGGCTTGGAAGTTTTTTCTGAGAGGATTGATTAGACTGAAGTGAAGAGGGATAAAGGGAATTATTGAGACAATTGCAACTTAAAGGCAGAACAAAGACTTTAAGTGAGGAGGTGTCAGGGGTCTTGGGGGTAACAGCAGCAGCAGCTCAGCAGAGCCCAACCTCCAGGGCAGCGACATCCTGGCAGGGCCTGTTGGATCCCTCCACTTCAAAGGAGCTCTTAGCTACACCAGTGAGCAGCCCAGTCTGGTCCTGAGCCGGGGGCCACATACCAAGTGCTTTCTAGACACACCAGGGAAGAGAACTCCCCAAGATAAATGGATGTCATAATTATCTGGGCTTTGGGGGATATTTCAAAGTAGGATATAAAGACTTCATAAAGTCTTTCTTTATTGAGTTGGTAAAATTGGCCATACTTGTACCTTAAACCCCACAACTGGTTTTCTCCATCAGGGTTCCAAGAAAGATTAATATTTTTTAAATTTTAATAATTTGAATTCTCTCTCTTTTTTTCTTGTTTAGTCTATCTAAGGATTTGTCAATTTTATTTATCTTTTTAAAAAAACAACTTTTAGTATCTTTGATCTTTTCTATTGTTTTTCTACTTTCTAATTCATCTGTTTCCGCTCTAATCTTTATTATTTCCTTTCTTCTGCTAACTTTGGGCTTAGTTTGTTTTTCTTTTTCTAGTTCCTTGAGCTGTTAAGTTGGGTTGCTTATATGAGAGCTTTCTTTTTTCTAAATGTAGGCATTTATAGCTATAAATTTCCTTCTTAGAACTACTTTTGCCACATTCCATAAGTTTTGGCATGTTTTATTTCCACTTTCATGTCTCTCAAGAATTTTTTTATTTCCCTTTTTATTTCTTCTTTGACCCATTGGTTGTTCAGGAGTGTGTTGTTTAATTTCCACATATTTGTGAATTTTCCAATTTTCCTCCTGTTGGATAACCTAGAATAAAGAAATACATTACTAGAATTACACAACCTACCAAGAGTAAATCATAAAGAAATAGAAAATCTGCTGCAGCAATGTAATATCTTATTACAAAAAAAGAAAAAGAAAAGAAAAGAAAATCTGCACAGACCAATTACAAGTAAAGAGATTGAATTAGTAATCAAAAACTTCTCAATAAAGAAAATTCCAGGACCAGACGGCTTCACAGATGCATTCTACCAAACATTTAAAGAAGAATTCATCCCATTCCTACTCAAAGTCTTCCAAAAAACTGAAGAAGTGGGAACACTTCCAAAGTCATTTTATGAGGCCAGCATTACTATGACACCAAAGCCAGATAAAGTCATTATAAAAATAAAAATTAAAAAACTACAGGCCAATATACCTGATGAACATAGATATAAGAATACTCAACAAAATACTAGCAAACCAAATTGAACTGCCCCTTAAAAGGATCATTCACCATACAGGAATTTATCCTTGGGATGCAAGGATGGTTCAACATATGCAAATCAATAAGTGCTATATACCACATTAACAGAATGAAAAATAGAAATCATATGATCATCTCAAATATGCAGACAAAGCATTTGACAAAATACAACAATCTTTCAGAATAAAAACTCTCAGCAAACTGGGTATAGAAGGAATGTACCCCAACATAATAAATGCCATATATGACAAGCCCACCACTAACATTGTATGAAACAGTGAAAAATTGAAAGCTTTTCTTCTAAGATCAAGAATAAGACAAGGATGTCCATGCTCACCACTTCTATTCAACATAGTCCTAGAAATTCTAGCCAGAGCAATTAGGCAAAAAAAGAAATAAAAGGCATCAAAATGGGAAAAAAAGAAATGAAATTGTCTGTTTGCAGACCACATGATCTTAAATATAGAAAACCCTAAAGACTCCACCAAAAAACTGTTAGAACCAATTAATGAATGCAGTAAAGTAACAAGACACAGAATCAATGTACAAAAATTAGTTGCATTTCTATACACTAAAAAAGAAGTATCTGAAAAAGAAATAAAGAAAACAATTTCATTTATAATAGCATCAAAAACAACAAATACTTAGGAATAAATTTAACCAAAGAAGTGAAAGATCTGTACACCGAAAACAATAAGACACTGATGAAAGAAATCGAAGATGACACAAATAAATGGAAAGATATAGTGTGTTCAAGGATTGGAAGGATTAATATTGTTAAAATGTCCATATTACCCAAAGCAAGCTATAGATTTAATTCAATCCCTATCAAAATTCCAATGGCATTCTTCACAGAAATAGAAAAAACAATCCTAAAATTTTTATGAAACCATGAAAGTCCCCAAATAGCCAAAGCAATCTTGAGAAAGAAAAGCAAATCTGGAGACATCACATTTCCTGATTTCACAGTATATTACAAAGCTATAGTAATCAAAACAGTATGGTACTAGTATAAAAACAGATACATAGACCAACATAACAGAATCAAGAGCTCAGAAATAAACCTACACATATACAATCAACTAATATTTGGTAAGGATACCAAGAATACACTATGGGTTAAGAATATTCTCTTCAATATGTGCTGGGAAAACTAGATATCCACATACACAAGAAGAAAATTGGACCCTTCTCTTACACTGCTCACAAAAATTAACTTGAAAGGAATTAAAGACTTAAATGTGTCACCTAAAACCATAAAACTTCTAGGAAAAAAACATAGGGAAAAATCTCCTTGACATTAGTCATTGCAATGACTTTTTGGATATGACACCAAAAGCAAAAGTAACAAAGGCAAAATAAATAAGTGGAACTATATCAAACTAAAAACTTTCTGCACAGCTAAGGAAACAATTAACAAAATAAAAAGGCAACCTCCAGAGTAGGAGAAAATATCTGTAAACCACATATCTGATAAGTGGTAATATCCAAAATACACAAGAAATTCCTACAACCTAATAGTAAAAACAAATAATCTGATTTAAAAATGGGCAAAGAACCTGAATAAATATTTCTCCAAAGCAGACATACAAATGGTCATTAGCTACATGAAAAGGTGCTCAACATCTCTAATCATCAGGGAAATGCAAATCAAAACCACAGTGAGATGTCGCCTTACACATGTCAGAATGTCTATTACCAAAAAAGACAGATTATGTTTTGGTGAGGATGTAGAGAAAAGGGAACCCTTGCACACTGTTGGCGGGAATTTAAATTGATACAGCCATTATGGAAAACAGTATGGAGGTTCCTCAAAAAAATTAAAAATAGGGCCAAGGGTGGAGGGTCATACCTGTAATCCTAGCACTCTGGGAAGCCGAGGCAGGAGAATCACTTGAGGTCAGGAGTTCGAGACCAGCCTGAGCAAGATCAAGACCCCATCTCTACTAAAAATAGAAAAAATTAGCCAGGCATGGTGGCACATGCCTGTAGTCCCAGCCACTCTGGAGGCTGAGGCAGGAGAATCACTTGAACCCAGGAGTTTGAAGTTGCAGTGAGCTAGGGTGATGCCACAGCACTCTAGCCCAGGCAACAGAGTGAGACTCTGTCTCAAAAAAATTAAAAATAGAATTATCATGTGATCCAGCAATCCCACCTCTAAGTATATATTCAATGGAAATGAAATCAAAGAGATACCTGCACTCCCATGTTCATTTCAGTATTATTCACGTTAGCTAAGACATGGAAACTACCCAAGTGTCTGTCAATGGACGGATGGATAAAGAAATTGTGGGGTGTGTGTGTGGGTGTGAGTGTGTGTGTGTGTGTGTAACAAAATGTTATTCAGCCATAAAAAAAAAGAAGGAAACCTTGCCATTTGTGATAACATGGATGAATCTGCTAATCAAAACAAGCCAGACACAGAATGCCAAACACTGTATGATCTTACTTACATGTGGAATATAAAAATGCTGAACTCACAGAAACAGAGTAAAGTGGTGGTTGCCAGGGTGGGAGTTTGGGGAAATAGGGAGATGTTGATCAAAACAATACAAACTTTCAGCTGTAAAATAAACAAGTTCTGGGGATCTAAAGTAAGCATGGGTGGTGATGGATATGTTCCTTAATTTGATTGTGATAACTATTATACAACATATACATATATAAAATTATCACATTGTATGCCTTGACTATATACAATCTAAATTGTCAATTAAATATTTTAAAAGAAAGAAAGAAAGAAAATGATTGAAAAAAATAAGCTATTTTGGAACTTTGCTGGTGGGGTGATGCTGCTCTTTGCCAGTGATGGGCAGTGACAGAGCAGCCCCATTAGCCATTTCATTATAGACCTTTGGGTCCCACAAGGCAGTGAGATGTTCAACAATGTCAGCATCTCCCTGTGGATTTACCTCCCTGACCTTCCCTGACACCACTGACTACCTGATAGGAGTGAACAAGCTTGACGTGGGCAACAGACAATCAGAAGCAAACTTTCATGCCTGGCAGCTTCCCCTCCCACCCAAGAACTTTGCTGTTGTAAATGTTACAAAACTTGGAATATGTGAGCCAGAAGTGAATTGTACTGTGAACTTTTTTCAATTCCTTGCAATTCTCTCACTGATTTATTATGCCTTTCTATTTTATATTTATTATCATTTGTATCTCACGAACAAGTCCAGCATGGCAATTTTTTGAAGCTAAGGTGTAAGATGAACAGGGGAATTCTATGCCAGGCCTATGGACAATTCTGAAGGTTAGTGATAAAGAATTATAATCTTCAGAGTCACTTCACTGCACTAGGGCAAAAAGTGTTACTAGGGACTCAAATGTTGTGTCCCCCTCAAAATTCATATGTGGAAGCCCTAATCCCCAGTGCAGTGGTATTTGGAGCTGGGGCTTTAGGGAGATAATTAAATCATGAGGGTGGAGCTCTATCGAATGAGATTAGTGCCTTTATAAGAAGAGACACAAGAGAGACTATCTCTCTTTCTCTCCGTGGTATGAGGATATAGCAAGAAGGTGTTCCTCTACGAACCAGGAAGAATGCCCTCACAAGCTGCAATTTATTACAGAAGCTGAAGACAAGGGGCAGATGTTTTGGGGGCACAATTAATTCTGTAATATACAGGCCTCTCCCTGGCCTTTGACTCAGTCTCCCTTATAGCAAAATGATTATGTGCCTAACATTTGAGGAATCAGTGTAGATAGGGATAGATTTAAAGACACAGTTAATCCATGCTATAAAGCCATTCCATTGATATTTTTGTACAGATTTGATTACATTTCCCCCCTGATCTACCACTGTTTGTACCTTGTGATAAACTTATGCCATTTGGCATAGAAATTAGCTTATGATTAACTAACTCCAGTTTTTCCTCAGGCCAGTCATTTTCCATCAGCATTACATCCTAAAGAGGCTTTAACTCAATTTCCCAATACATTGACCATCAGTATCAATATTATGATCTTACTAGCAATGCCAGTGTCACACCATTTTGCAAAATGGTAGTAGATAAAACCTGAAAAATACATCAACAGATCCTGGCATATTACCAGAGTGCCACTCAGTCAGTAACAACCAGTTACCAGTAACAACTGGTCCAGTTTGTCATCATTTCATCCACAACATGTCTCCAGGGATGTATATACCACTCAGGTTTGCATTCAACCCGTCAGGTTCCAAAAGCAGGAGTGGTCTTAGCAACATACGGCCTCATCAGTTCAGGCATCTGGCATGATTGAGCTAAGGGAGACGATATCATCTCTTGCCTTGAGCCTCTCTTGGGGTACAAAAGTAATATTGGATTTTCCTCATTACATAACTCATTTATTCACTCATTTAGCCTCAGGTGCTATTCCTCCCTCTCTCCAATTATCATTTTATTCAAACTTTTCCAACTCTGAAGAGACATGACATTAAGCCACTGTCCTGATCCAGACTGCCAGCAGCAAGACTGGTCTAGCAAGTGTCGCCCCCTCGTTCACTCTTGTTGACATGGCCTAGGGCTACGTAGGTGAAGAACTAGCAGGTACCATTATCGCCAGGCAATACTGGTGCATTCCCTGTCAACCCCAATTTTGCCAGATGTGGGGAAGGCACAGTCCACCTCATCGGGATCTTAGGAATCCTGATCTAAAAGTTTCAAAGTATAATTATAGTTTGTTGCGTAGGGATCATCCCTGCCTCCAGTACTTGCAGTTGTAGCCCTGGTCCTGGGATCACTGTGTCAGAGAAGAAAAGAGAAAGTTGAGGTGACGTGGCAAAAAAAGAAAAAAATTGAGCTAATGTGGAGAAGAACTGTAATCAACTTGTCAGCTCTGTGAGGACCCTCTCCCCAGAGCATCTGTCCTATAGCCATCTGCAGTCTGTCTCTCTTATTGGCAGGCAAAACAGATCTTGTTGGCATTTTGTACAAGAGGAATATGTCTAGTTTCAGCCACCTCCGCATTACTGAAGTACCCCAACGTTCACTCATTTGTTGGGTCCAGTTGGCCACCTCAAGCAAGCACACCAGGATGTACTCTTGCCAATTCTAATTACCTTCTGATCCTAGAAAGGAGCTCTTCTGATGGGCATCAGCATGTTATACTTTAATGTGCCCCTTAAGTTCCCACAGGGATTTTTATAAGGTCATGCCCTATGTGGGCAACCATTTCATAGGCTGTATTCCATCACCCCTCTACCTGACCATATAGCCAGGCCATTGGCCACTGCTCAGGAGTCAGTAAAAGCCCAAACCTAAAGGCTTTTATCATTGTTCAATTCTCCCATCACTGCAAGGAAAACAGCATGCAATTCAGTCCATTGAGCTCATTCGTTATCTTCTTCAATCAAACTCTTTCAACTTGCCAATTTTAGTGTGGTGGCCTTCCAAACAAGATGCTGTTCATCCACCTTGGTACTGCCATCCATAAACCAACCAGCTCTTTGTTGTTAATACAGATCTGTGAACAGGGCACTGTCCCGGTGGCAATAGGATGCAGAAGCTCCTCGGGTGGTTCCAAAGTCAGTCCTAAAAGAAAAGAGGCTACCTGTTTGTAGATACAATGAGTACCTCTTCACATTCCCCCAGTAAAATATTCCTGTGTGACCCATTTCCATTTTATTATGGAACTTTGTTGGGCACTGCCTTATTAGAGTATTTCTTTGATATCACCCAAGACATTTTGGATATTTCAGGTTTTAGGAGAATTTTATGTCCTTCAGTTATATGTCCTTCAGTCTCTATTAAGCCCAATAGCAAGCTAGTAGTTGTTTCTCTACTGGCATATATCTTATCCTGCCATTTAGGAATATTCTGGTATAAAGTCCTATCAGCCACCTCTGGGTGGCACTCATAAGCTTTTGCAATAACCTCCAGTCTACCTAAGTACCATATGCGTTATAGACACTTTCAAAATCACGTGTGAGCATGGAACATAAGGGCCCAAAGACATCAAGAGAGAAGATACTTTTTGCAGTTCTCATGTGGCCTGATTTTGTTTGGAACCCATTCAAATATGGCCTTTTTTAGGGGAGTGTAGCTTTATGGGTAAGAACTAGCAATATTCCCACTGTGGAATATATATCCTTCAACATACAAATAGATCAATGAGATGTTGGGCTTCTTTGTTTAGTTCAAGAGGTGGGTAATGAGATCAGTTTATTTTTACTCACCTATGGAATGTCATGTTGCACCTGCCCTGGTTATTCTGAAGACCTTCACCAACTGGGCAGACCCTTGGGCCTTTGCTGGATTTATCAACCAGCCTCTGTTGGTCATGTGTGTCCCCCCGACATTTAGGACAGTCCTCACTTGGTCTTCAGTTTCAGTTATTATCATGATACATCACTATAGTGTGCTGTTGCACTCAGAACCTGCATCAGTCCAAATCTCTCACCAAATTATGGCAGTAGCTGGTGAATTCAAACAACCCTATAGCAAAACAGCAAATGTAAACTGGAATCGTTCCCACATGAAAGCAATTGCTTCTTTTCTAAGATTGAGATAGAAAAACATTGGAGAGATCAGTCACTGAGTACTAGTCTCTTCAGCCTGCTGTACTTTTTGTGCCGTTGAAACTATATCAGGACTCCTGACGGTGTGGGTGGTACTCCTTTATTCAAGCCTCAACACTCCACTGATCGTCTACATCAGCCATCTGCTTTTTTCAGTCTATACAGGGCTATTGTACAAAGAATTCATTGGTATAGCACTTCAGCTTCTAACATACCATTGATTTCTTTTTGTGCACCGGATATCCTACACTGTTTCAAAGTAACATTGAAGAGCTCTAATTGTTCCCATTTAGCCTGTCCAATCAAGCCTGGGCTGAGAGCAGATTCAGATGCTTCCTGTTTTATAAGATTACGTAGGGGAAGTGTTTCACAGTCAGATACAGAATCCATCCTAATACATTCAGGTAAAAAAGACATCTAAGGTCTCTTCAAATATTCTGATTCTCATCCAAATTTTTGCTTTAGTCCCGTGAACCACTGTATGTCTCTACCCTCCCAGTCCTACTGTGGACCCCACCGGGATTTCACCAACAGGTTTTGCATTTACACTGCATAGGGATCCCCTGTCAAGGAATCCCAGAAAAGTCTCTTCCCTACTCCAGGCCATTTTACCCACACATGTGCATAAGGTTCAAGCTGGGAATAAACCAGAAGACCCAGGTCTCTGGTCAAATTTCATTTTGATTAATCTGACAGATCATTGCCACAGGCGATTCTAGCTCAGTTTTCTCATTGTCCGCTTTGCTCTCTGGTTTTTGTTTTTTTGTTTAACTTCTCAAAAGTTGGTCGGTTGGTTAAGGCTTTTTAATATTGAGGGGCGCAGTGGGGCTTCCCATTGGTCCACCCAACTTCCAACAGTGTTGCATTAAGACCTTTGTTTCAACTCCATCAATGTCAGATTTATTCACCCCACTTCTCAATAGCCATCTACAATTTCTACTCTGCTGGGACATGTCCCTTGACTCTTCCCTGTGTCTTTGCTCACTTTCTTGTGAATCACCCTAATTTTCTTAGCATCTGTAAGGCCCATAAGGACACACTAACATAACAAGTCTTATGAGGCTTCTCTTAACATTGTTGGATCTTACTGCAGTAAAGTTACATAAAGTGCCCCTTCAAAGAAAGGTCTCCTTAACCACAATATTTATTATGATCTGGGTAAGGGGTATATTCAGTGGATAAAATGTCCTGATCATAATAAAGCCAATCCAACATGGCTTGCATAGGAAGCATACCAACCCCTTTATCTGGAAAGTTCTGCTTTATATTTATAGGAGGATGACAATCCCCCTTCTCAGGTGAACAAACTAACAAACTTTACAGTGGCTTTTATACAGTCCACCAGGCTAGCTGTCCCCAGGAAATACACTGCTATGTTTCATGATCATGCATGGCTACCTACAAGTGTTCAGCGGTGAGCTGTGGATATTGCAAAATGGAAGAATTGCGACCCAAATATGTTCTTTCATCCTGCAGTATTCAAAACTATGGATGCTGCCCCTAAGTTCATCCTTTCACAATGATTTCAATAAAGGTTTTTCAAGAAGTTGATGATAATGCTCCACAAAATGACACAACTCTTTCACATCATTCCTCCTGCTTTCAGTAGTTTCTTAGTTTTGTCCTCCCCTCAACCGTGAATAAACTTCCCGGTGACCATGGGTTGTAGCCATGCTGTCTGTTGTCCCAGCATATTTTTCCCTTCGGTAGTGACCCTGAAGCTAGTGGCCATAGCTCAGGCTGGCTGAAATCTGAGGTTGGCTCAGCATCAGGATCCCGCCCAACACTCTCTTTCACTTTCACTTTAGCTATTACAGGTAACAATAATCTAAAGATTGCATATTTGGCTTATTTCTTATTATTTTACATTTCTTTACATATCAAATAAGACAGCTCCTTGGGAGTTGGATCTACCACTTCTAAATTCCATTGGTAACTTTTATTTCTAGTAACTGATCACAGTGCAGATAGTTTCACAGCACAGATGACCAGACAGCCATCCAGGAATTAAAGGTTCATCAATACCTGCCCTTGCATCCTTTTTCTTCCCAAACCACACATTTCAGTGAGTCAGGGTTGATCTAGTGAATGTCAATCCAGATGCCAACTGCAAAAGTTACCCAACTATGAAGTTGGGGAAATAGTTCATAAGACTGTCCTCACTCTGACAGCAATTGCAAGTTTGGAGATCCCCAAGACCACCCTCAGGTTCAAACATTCATTAGAAGGACCCACAGAACTCAGTTAAAGTGATTATACTCACAGTTACAGTTTATTGCAGGCAAAGGAGACCACAGATTAGAATCGGCTAATGGAAGGGACACGTAGGGCAGAGTCCAGGAAAATTACCAAACATGGATCTTCTCATTGTCCTCTTCCTGTGGAGTCAGGTAGTATCACTTTCCTGGCATGGGTACGTGACAGTGCACACTGAGTATTGCAAACCAGGGAAGCTCACCCAATCCTCCGTGTCTAGAGTCTTTATTGGGAGCCCATCGTGTAGGCTTGGTTGACTGCCCAGTGGCTGATGTCAGTTTCCAGCCCCTCTGGAGGTCAACTGACACATGCTGCGTGAGGCAAAGCCCCACCATCCATCACAATGTTACTGTCTGGCTGGCCCAAGGCCCCAGGGCAAACAAAGACACCTCTGTCAGGCAGAACATTCCAAGGGCTTAGAGAGCACCTCCCAGAGGCTGAGGGCAAAGGCCAGACCTCTTTTTGGACAAGATTAAATTCTTTCCTATACAACAAGTCTCAAGTCTTATTGAAAACCCCCAGGAAAACTGCAGAACAAAATTTAACAGTATTTTCCTTCCTTTCCACACAAACACATGGCTGGGGGAAGGATTCTGTCTCTGCATCTGGATATTCTACTCATCCTGAGAACTTGACTTCAAGAAAAGAGGAAGAACCTTGTGAATTGAAGAAAATTTCATGAAATTCACTAATCTATCCTAGAAAAGTTTTGGATTTCTGTGAAAGAGTATCCTACCACTCATAGGAAAGCAATACACACTATACTGAAGTTTTCTACTTTTTACATATGTGTGCGCAAGCTCTCTCTTGTTTAACGACCATCAAGAATGGAACATATATTGTCTCATTTCAGGGTAAAATCATATTCATGTGAGCTTATCGCAAGTTTGAGCCAGAATTCAGTATGTATTTCTGCAATAAAAAGTAAACATAGGTTTTAGATAAAAGACATGAATGTCATTCTATATTTTTAGTCTTGAAAAAAAGCACTTTTTATGCACATATAAGCCTATAGAGAGATCAAGAGATTAATATGTATGTCTAAAAATTGTTTAGGTAAAATTTTTAAATATTTTTCAAAGTTTTTTTTTTTTTTTAGACAGTCTCACTCTGTTGCCCTTGCTAGAGTGCTGTGGCGTCAGCCTAGCTCACAGCAACCTCAAACTCCTGGACTCAAGCGATCCTCCTGCCTCAGCCTCCCGAGTAGCTGGGACTGCAGGTGCACACCACCAAGCCCAGCTAATTTTTTCTATTTTTAGTTGCCTGGCTAATTTTTTTTCTATTATTCATAGAGACAGGGTCTCATTCTTGATCAAGCTGGTCTCAAACTGCTGACCTCAAACAATCCTCCCGCGTTGGCCTCCCAGAGTGCTAGGATAACAGGCATGCCTCCCATATACTTTAAATTATCTCTAGATTAGTTATACTACCTAATACAACATAAATTCTATGTTATACTGTATTGTTTAGGGAATAATGACAAGAAAAAAGTCTGTACATATTCAGCACAGACACAATTTTTTTTCAAATATTTTCAATCAGTGATGGGTCAAATCTGTGGGATATGGAAGCCACAGATACAGAGAACTGGCTGTAGATTTCTAAGTCAAAGGTTTATGTCCATTTATATTTGAAGCAATTTCCCATATTGCCTTCTCCTTGTCCCCACTCTCTTATAGCAGTTCTATCCTGCTTAATGATAAGGGTCACTGAGTCCTGTTAGGACGGTGAATCCTGTATTTCTCTGCTGTTCTTTGTCACAGGAGCTCAAAGTACCCACATGGCAACCATAGCCTATAGCTTGATAGAATTCTTGCTTATTCCCAAGTAAAAACATTCCCCCTTTGGGATCAAAGACCTCTAATTTCACAGAACTCTGAGATGTAGGCATAGGAGGGAAATGTCCCCAAGTTGGCCTCTGGGATGGTAAACAGGACCACTCTTGTTTCCACTCCTCAATTCCCAGAGGAAAGTGGAGAGTCAAGATCTGGGGTGTCAACTCTGTTATGTGTCAGGGTCTCACTCTTTCCCACCCAGGGCCCTATCTTTGGCATAGCAGACCTGTCAAGCTGGGAATTTAACCTTCTTTGGAGCTCCACTAATCTTATGGTTAAGCCCAGAGCCTGATTCTCAACTTTCTCTGTCCTCTGGCTACAGGAGAGAAGAGCCTTTTTATATGCCTCCAAAAAGGTCCTCCAGCTTTGACACTTAGCTTTTAATAACTGATTGATTACTCTCAGCTCTTTGTTATCCTTTTCTAGAGCATCAATATAGTTACCATTTCCCCCATATTTCTCCAATGCCTGATGTCTTGAACCAGTTAATGCATTACCTTCCACAAGTACACGTCATCACAGCTTGTACTGCCACAGTGATGCCAGCTGGTGACCAGTAATCCAGCTCTAAGACCTTGTCTCATCATCTGTTTTCTTAGCACCCTCCTGGTACCCACTGTCCCTGCTTGGCTTTCCCAGGAAGCAGACTTTGAGATGGAGATTAACATGCATGAGATTTACTGGGGAGTGTTTTTGGTATCAACACCTGTGAGAGGGAAGGGAGGGAAGTGGGGATGGGAAGAGGATGAAGGTTAGCTGCAATGCAGAGTCAATGGAATGCCTTGGCCAATCCTGCAGGGAGTTCTGAAGATGGGATGACCCTTCAGAGCTCTCGTGAGTTGGGGTCAAAGGGCTGGGCTCTATACCACTCATTAATCAATCACAGGATGTAGGCTACAGTGGGAAGGGGGCATGACCCTGGGCCTGATGGCTCTCTTCAGTTTGGGAAATCACTGCAGGTGTTGATTGTTGAGGACTTTCTGCCAGCAGCACTCCCAGAAGGTGAGGTAATAAATCCTCTAATCCTGAAGGTTGATCTGGACAACAAATATCAGCAACCATATAACCCAAGCTACTGAAACTAGACATACCTGTGAGTATCCTTAGGTACTTTTTGTCAATATAAAAACGTGCCTGGGGATTATGTGCTCTGTCCTCTGCTCATTTTTCCATCCCTGGGAATCCTGAGTTGCAGAGTACCCCTGACATCTGGGAGCCTATGCCCTCACAGATGGAAGAATTTATTACCATAATTTCTTTATGGCTCACTCATGTGGCTATCAGCAGGAGGCCTTGGTTCCTCAACACACAGGGCTCTCCTCAGGTCTACTTGAGTGTCCTCACAACATGGCGGCTGGCTTCCCCCAGAGCAGGTGTCTGAGAAAACAAGAAAGAGGAGGAAGACTCAACACCACTTATATCCTAATCTCTGACATCATAAATCATCATTCCTGCCATATGCTATGCTTTAAAGGTATGTCACTAAGAACATCCCACACTTAAGATGAGGGAAATTAGGCTCCACCTTTTGAAGGAAGTAGTGTCAAATATTTTGAAACACTGCATATAGAGAGATGGACATTCCCCAAATCAACAGTGAGAGATATTTCTGGGAAGGGAGTAGACTGGAGGAATAAAGTAAAAGGTTTTTATTTGCCCTGTATATTTTATAATAAGAATCTATTCTTATTTTTTTAATTAAAACATAGAAATATTGACTATTGAAAATGTGGCAACCAGTGAAACTGGTTGGGAAGTGAGATGCTCATCTAGGGCACAGACTGTGACTTACTGCTCTTCTCTGCCATGGTTTCTCCTGCCTGACCCCACCCACCTAAACACAAAAGAAAGAGGAACAAAATGATCATTGCTAACAGCTTCTCAGAGGAGTCATCATCTTCCTAGCACATAAACAAGGAGTCAGATGACTGCACTTATTGGGAAGTGAAAGGTTGGAAAAAAATATTAGAACCATTAGTCTGTTTCCTGCATCCCTATCCTTCATTCACAATTTCATTTAATGCAGAAATCATCTTGTTAGCTTTGATGGCTTGATTACAGGCTCTGGCTGGGGCACAGGCATCTCAAGGATGTCCAAGAGGGCAGAGCTGGGGGATTCTATGCTCACGAGGCCCCTTCAATCCAGAACACTCTCTTTCCTGTGTCCCACATACACTTCCATTCTCCAACATCCAGGGCCTGCCCCAGTATCTCCAGGCAGGCGGGGAACACTGTGGAAGGATCTGCAAATGTCTAGGCAGAGAAACCACACAGCAGCTAAGTAGGAGCTGTCCCCTAGACCAGCTGGGCTATTAGGAATTTTTCTTCTCCTGGTGGTCAGGATGTCTCCACCCTACCTGGGTCTTTGCTGACCCCTTCAGGCAAGGGAAGGAACTTCATCTGTGTCCACACCCACGGAGCTGACTCCCATCTCCCCAGCTTGCATAGGAAAGACAACCAGAGTCCTAGGACTCCACACTGTGGGGAGGAAACCTGGTTTGTCATAGCAGCAAGTAGGAACAAATAGGACCTTCTCCCATGTCTATAGGAAATTATTTCATAAATGTGGGCTCTCCCCCTCAATCTACAGACTAAGAACCATTCTGTGAGCTCCAAAGGCATTGCTAGAGGCACCCATGGCTAAACCACTAAATATCCTCAGTCTATATTCAAGTCTTATATTTGTCATTTCTTTGTGACTCTCTCCCTTTGGAAGGCAATTGTGAGCGTGGCGGGAAATTTCCCTTTTGCCTCAGAAGGTTACTGAACGATCAACTCACAATAAGGCAGATTAATACGAGAAAGAAATTTATTTACCATGCATATGAGAAGAATCACAGAGTGATTACCCAATATCCCAATAGGGTCCAGAAATTTATATATTCTCCTTGTAGAGCGGGGAGGGGGGGAGATGAGGAATATAGGTAAGTCTGTTTAGGGGCAATAAATGGTTACTTGGGAGGAGGAATAGATACTTGGGAGAATGAATGGATGGGGAAAACAGATTGACTTGTAAATGATTCTCTTTGGAAATTAACCTGATGGGTTGGACCAAGTCTGGTTGCACTTTTGATCTTCTTTCCTGAAATATATTGGAAGACAGGAAAGGGAAGGAAAGGCAATTGTTCTTTCTAATGGGTCAGTCTGGTTTTATGCAGATGGAGGCAAAGCCCCTTCCAAAGCTTGTTGATCTCTAAGGGCCTTTAATTCAAAATACTCTTTATACCAAGGAGTCATATTTTGGGGTGAAATTCCATGAGCTCCTTCATTCGCCCTGTCTGGAACTTTCCTAGAAGTTTCATAAATTAAAAGCTGAGTCAGTGGCTGTGGAGAAAAAGATCTGGTTAGTAGTCGAGTAACAAGAGATCTGAAAAGGGAGAGAAAAACAGAGATTAGAATAAGAATGAATAAGTAGAAAAGAACAGATCTTAGCACATTTTCCCACACCCCATTAAGCCAGTCTCCCATTGCTGGGAATAGGTAAGGGTAATAGAATGGTTTTGCTTCATAAATCTGATGGAGAATGTTTATCTTGTCTTTTAACAGGTGTAGATCAGCCTCTACTTGCCCTGAGCTGTTTACCCAGAAACAGAATTTTTTACCAATAATCCCACAACCAAACTCCCTGTTGGGCTGTCAGCGCATCCAGGACGTGGCGGTTTTGCTATTGGCTTCTGTGCTCCCAGTGCTTGCATGGGAGCTTGAACTCTTGTTCTATTACCATGGAGAGATTCAAAACTGCCTTTTCAATTTCATAAGTTTCAGATGCTGGGAAAAGAGTCCTGAGCACGGAAAAGAACTTAGAATTGTTAATATACAAGTGGGTTTTCTATAACACGTGTCTGGTATCTTTGTGTGCTACCATTTTATGAACTAAAGAGCCCAAGTTTATCACTTGGCGGCATTTAAAGTGGAGCACCTGGTACCAGAGGGTATTAGATAACCAAGTCCACAGTGTCCAGACCATCTGGGTGGGAACTACTCGTTCACTTCATACCTCAAAGGGCGAGGCTTAAAAGAAGAAGTGTTTAAAAAGGACCCTTTGGAGGCTAAAAAGGGGAGGAAGGAGTTTTTAGATGAAAAAATAGGATTTCTTGATCTACAACCTTGGGAAAAAGCTATCTACTTTGTGAAGACATCTGCTTCAGGAGCCTGGGAACTGACCCTGGAAGTCCTTATTTTCAGGTCACTTGTAGAGGTGGTACTTCAGTTGTCTCAGTGTAGTTTGGTGCGGCACGCATGAATACTGGAAGATTTTTCTTTTATTTTGACAGCTGTGTAGGTGGCTAATAGTATTTCATAAGGGCCTTCCCAGCAAGATGACACATGTCTTCTTCTAAAAACTTTGATGTGCACACGATCTCTTGGTCAAACAGGATGGCAAGGCCTGTCAGTTGGCGGAGGCCAGGCTCCTTTCACCTGTCGATGACATGCTGCAAGCATATTAGTGTCTATATGTAGCTAGTCATGGTATTGAATTGTTCGCTTAAACCCCTATGGTGTTCAGTCAGCCCAGGAATAAGAGGTTTAGAGGTACCAGTAGGCGTAGGGCAACTAGACACTATTTCAAAAGGGGTTAATCCATGTCTCTTATTTGGAGTATTCCAGATTTTTATAAGGGCCAAAGGTAATACTTCTGGCCATTTAAGTCCAGTGTATTGCCAGACTTTTCGCAAAGTCCTTTTTATGTCTAGGTTTTTACATTCCACTTGCCCTGAGAATTGGGGATGATATGCGGTATGAAATTTTAAGAAGTACCCCAGAGCCTTCGCAAGCAAATGGTTTATTTCTGCTATAAAATGAGTTCCTTGATCTGACTCAATCCATAAAGAAGTACTAAAATGAGGAATAATCTCAGTTACTAATTTCTCTACCACTGTTGTAGCATCAGCACACCTACTTGGATTTCATTTAGTCCATCCACTAAACTTGTAAATAATAACCAAACAGTGAAAAAAGTCTAAAGCTGGAGGTATTAATAAATCCATAAAATCAATTTGGAGAGCTGCAAGGAGTGGTCTGGGCCTTTGGGGGCTTCCTGGAGAGTGTTGGTTTCCTCCAGAGATTTGGTGAGATTTACAAACTATACACTGGGAAATAATTTGGTCAGATTTTGTAGATCCAGAGAAGTACCAACTGTATATTTTTTCCTTAATTATTCCCATTTGCAATTACCTCCCATCTAATGGGAGATAAGTGCAAGTCAAAAAGTTTTAAAAAAGAGGCCACAGGGAGTCTGGCCCAATATACAATCCGTCTGATAATTGTTTAGCACCTTTTTGTATCCATTTATCCTTTTTGTATTGTGCAACATTAGCCTGATGATCAATAATATCAGACACAGATGAGGACAGGGTAATAAATTGAGCATGTGAAGGGTAGGGAGGGCCATTTGGAGCGGCATATTTAGCAGCCCTACCTGTTCTATCATTTCCTAGGAATACAGCATCCGCTTACTTAGTGTGGGCTGGGCAGTGAACAAAAGCAATCTTAGAAGGAAGGTGAATAGCTTGTAATAGGGCAGCAATTATAGGCCCATTGGCAAATGAGTCTCTGCAGAAGTTCAGAAACTATAAGATTTCCTAATTGTGCCAACTGCATGACAGACTGCAAAGGCATATTTGGAGTCTGTGTAAATAGTGGCAGCTTTTCCTTTTGCCAGCGTGCAAGCTCTAGTGACAAAATTGACTCATGGCATTTTGGGCTGACCATTTGAGTGCCCTGAGATATTTCATGTCCTAAGTAAGCAATAGTTGTCTGTACCCACTGGAGTTTTGACCTAGAGGCTTTGTGACCTCGTTCAGCTAGAGTCTTTAAAAGAATAAGGGAGTTTAAGAGGACACCTTGTTTACAGAGCAAAAGACCATCAACATATTAAAGGTTATAGAGTCTCAGTGAGCTTTGAGAATTTGAGAGAATATTTAAGGAGACTCACAGTATCTCTGAGGTATTCAGGTCTACGTTGTTTCCCTTTGAAGGTGAATGTAAAGAGAAACTGAGTCAGGGTGCAACAAAATCGAAACGAAAGTTGAGCAGAGGTCAATTATTGTATTATTAAAGTTATGTGAACTAAAAAGCATGAGTTAGTTTCTATCTTGATAAAATATTTAAGTGCTTTTTTAAGTTAATGAGTTAGAGCTCTTCTATATATTTTGGTAGTGAAATATCACATACACACGACACATATATAGACACATAGACATATAGACATAGAGACAGAAGCAGATCTTATAACTCTTATAAAGAACTTTTATTTGCCAGCTCTTAAATATTGTTATTTTTATTCAGACTATCAATATTTTAATTACCTATTTCATTGTTTTAAGTGATTATTAGCTAGGCAATAATTTGCAATGTTTGCTGCTTCCGGGGCCTAATACTTCAATATGTGTAGGGAGGCATAGCCAGAAAGTAGAGTTCTTCAGAAATTAAGGATCCTATTTTCACCCTGAGTCTTGGCTTTGGCTCTCAGGTCTCCATGATCAACTTAGGGAATGATTTTTTTCTTATCCAGGCACACAAGAAAAACAAAGAAATGGATAGAACACAGAAATCTCTGTATTCCTAAAAGTTGGAGTTCGCACCCCCTGTAGTATTGCCATTTACTGTTAGTTTCTGTCTGATTCAATCATTCACTTGAGGCCTCTAACTGGATCTAAGCCAGTGATTATTGGATCCAATCTGATCCCAGACCTAGCTCAGTTTCTATCGCAACTTCTGAACCCAGTTAGGATCAAAAATTTGCTCAACCTCAAAGAGCTCAAAACACAAATCTGTAGAGCTTTGGAATCCAAGAGAGAACTTTCCCATGAACCCCAGTTACAGAGAGAGAGCAATGGACACAACAGGTCTGGTGGGTACCTCGCTTGGACTCGTGGTGCTCCTGGGGGTCTCTGGGAGACCTATTTCAGAAGCTACTTCTGACAAATTAAATTTAACAGAGTTTAATTGAGCAAAGAACCATTCCTGGATTGGACAGCCAAACCAGAGCAGGTTCAGAGAGACTCCAATTCTGGAGAAGATTCATGGACAAAAAAGAGAAAGTGACACCCAGAAAATGGAAGCGAGGTGTAGAAACAGCTAGATTGGTTACAGCTCAGTGTTGGCCTTACTTAAACAGTTTGAACAGTCAGCCATCTTTGATTGACCAAAACCCCATGATCGGCAAAGAGCAAGGAGTAGGGAGGAGAGGAGATGAATGGAGCAGACTTTAGCCAGGACAAACAGCTGACATTTTTGCTTTTGTCAAGCAAAAACGGGTATTTTAACTAAAATAGCCTTTTAAGTGAAACCAATAAGACTTAACTGAGATTATAACTTAATCAAGGAAGCAAGAGGTATCTCCAAAGAGGTGGAGAACAGTTTTTACAAGAATCAGAAAAGCCATAAAAACAGCTCAAAGCAAGTCAAGTCTCGATAGCCATAAATGAGGTATAATCCTCATTTTTTGTCCAGCCATATTTTCTAGGGTGTCAGCTTTTTAGCTGACCATTTATACATAAATGTCTAAAAGCCCTGTATGCCTCGACAGAATACAAGAAATCAAAAGCTGTGCGCAGAAGGGAAAAGAATAAATAAATGGCAAAAGTTATATAAATATCAAAACAGAACAGGCATTCCCTGCCTGGGAATCAAACCTAGGCTATTGAGTGTAAGCACAGAACTTTAACCCCTAGGCCACAAAGTGAACTGGATTCTATTGCTGCTCCTGCTGGGGCAGTATATGGTGGGGTTTTTTCCCCTTTTTCTTTTAGGTCATATTTTGCTCTTTAATTTTCTTGAGAGAATTTTTAAGGCTAACCACAGCATTATGTGTTTTTCTTTTAATCTAATTCCTCCATTAATACAAATAAGGCAATTGTTTAGAATAAGATATCCCTAAAATTTATTTTTTTTTAATTTAGAAGTCTTTTAATTTAAAGGATCCATCTTTTAGCCATTAAAAATTAGAATTCTCAATGGTATATTTATTCCAAAAGCAACTCAATCCAATCCTCTTCATAGAAAGCCCAGGTGGTAATTTTTCAGATTTAGCCTAGAAAGGACATGGAAGAGGCAGTTCCCATGATTCCCAAAAATCCACTCTCGGAAATAGACTGAAGATAGACAACGAGGATAGGACCTTTTACGACAAAGACTCCCCCAGAACTCGACACATTCGGTACAAAGAGTGCACTGCTTAGAATCTTACGTGTCTCCATCTCCCGATCTTTTCAGACTGATCGCCTGGTATGTTCCTGATAAAACGTGCCCTACCCCCCATGGCGGAGACTGAGGAGAAAACTCCCACTCAGTCACAGGACAAGCTCAGGGACATATAACAGGACAAAAGGGGAAGCTCAGATGGTTACCCCTCTGTGGGGACCTGCAGCAAAGTTTGTCTTTAATAGACGCCAGTCTCGTCAGGACCATATAACTGGCTGGAACAGCAGGCTCGTAAGAGGTTCTGGGCCTGTGTTCTACCCTGTGGGATCCCTCTTTATGACAGGATGACACAGAAAGACAACGGCAAGGGAAAGCAACAACA
>VBSM01002121.1:36386676-36399939 GCA_008086735.1 Cheirogaleus medius | reverse complement strand
GAGCGATCCTCCTGCCTCGGCCTCTCAGAGTGCTAGGATTACAGGCATGAGCCAAGCTTTTCACTTTTTTCAAAACATTTTCCCTTACAGACTATACTCAGAGACACTTTCAGGTATCTCTGATTCTGGTAGTAGTTACCATCATCAAGTGTATCCTGACTAATTAGAAAGTCAAAGTGCTTTAATAAGCATTTAGAGTTTTCACAAAAAATAAATGTTGTTTTAAATACAACTGGTCCTTATAATTATATAAATGTACTCATATTAAGCCTGTTAATGTCATTGATAAGGGTTTTTTTTGTTATTATTTGATTCCCAATGATTGGACCCACTAAAAAGCCAACTAAGATTTCTAAGTGTTACTTTCATTCGCTCCCTAAATTTTTTTATCTTTTGATAAAACTTTCTTGGTCATAGCGAGAACTCAGAGGACTATTCCACCTCTCTCTTTGCATGAATTTCACCTCAAACACATACATACAAAAGTCTACTTCAAACAGACCACTCTCACTAACTCAAACCTGATCAAAAAAGCCAGCAGAAGAGTGCCTCTCTCCATGCCATGACAGAGAAAATACACTGCTATTATTTAGGAGACCTAGTGAGAAAGAAATTTAAAGTTTTTTCTCTAGAAAATAATAAGAAAAGCAAATAGCAGTCTTTTAGATTGTGTGAATGGGAAAATATAGCTGGAATTTATTATACAAAATTTTTGTAAAATCCTTGTGCTACTTTAAATTTAGTTTTGGAGCTTTATTACACATGATGGTAGAAATGACTAAAACATATGCATTATAAGATAAAACAGTAAATTTTTCTCTGCTAGTGGATGCGGACATCAATGATCCTAGCCATAGGACAGACTTTGCCTTCTCATCTACAGAAATCAGTTGTTATTTTCCCAGAATCTAGAATAAGACTGCACAGTCGTTTGTCTAACAAGCTCTGGGTGGACACCAACCAGCATCAGTGGGTGCAGCTGGAACTCGTGGGAGCAGGGTCAGCAGAGTCAGGGCCCTGCCCTCCCAGCATCCCGTTGAAAGGGATGCTTGGGCCACGTGAATGGATGTGCCATGGGAACATATGGCAGAAGGCCCCCACCCCTTGGTGTTCTTCCATTTAATGAGATATGTATAAAAGTGGCCTTTCGTGGAGGAATAAACATTTTAGATATATACACCAAGCAGTTTCAATCTTAGGTGCCTACTGTTTAGGGGAATCCTCTCAGATGTCACAGCTTCCAGAATGTGGAGACCTGGGGAGCCTTCAGTCCCATGGGACATTGAGTCCGAGAACTGGCTTGTTGCCAGGCAACTCAGGGAGAGACTCAGGGAGAGGCCTCGGTGTCACGGTCAGACAGTTGTGTTTGTCTCCATAACATACAGCAGTATACAGTTGTGTATACAGATATACAGTTGTGCATTTTCAACATTTAAACTTAAATTTGCTTATGCGTGCCCTTTCAGGCATGTCACATAGCACATATAACCTAAAATATATGAGTGAAAACTGTTAACATGATGTTTTTTTAAATCCTACCTTGAAATTGCAATTATTGGTACCCTCAAAGAGTCAAGTGAGTTAATCAGAAGTGTTAACAATGACAGCCTTTGCTGGTAGACAAAATTATTAAGAAGAAAAACTCATTTATATCCACTAGATACTTTGTAGTGTGTTGTCCTAAACTTAAGCACATTGGTCTTCCTCCTGTTTTCCTTTAATTTTTAGTAGCTTTGTCATCACCCTACCTAGATATCATAAAGTCACCTTTGCTTTATCTTCATCCCTGTCAGTCACCAAATGCTATGACTCCACATCTCGAGTGTGACCTCCCCTCCAACCTCCCCTGTTGCCTCTGCCCACACCGTCATCCCTGCAACCTGGGCTAGGGCAACAGCCCCCTTGGTGGGCTCCCTAATGCCCGTCTGTTCTCCACAGTCACCAGCAATGTCTTTCATTCATTTATCGAACACTTGTTGATTTCTCACCATGAGTAAAGTGATGGGTTACATACTGAAGACACAAAGATGAACAAGACACCTTCCCTGGTGTCCCCACTTCATGCACCCAGAAAGTCTAGCCAGCCCCACACACCACAGTGGGCAGTCCCGGCCTCCCTGGACTCCACCCCATGCCCTTCTCCTTGCCACACACACTCCTCCTGTGCGGTCTGTGCCTCCATCTCTGCTCATCCTTTGCGTTGGAGCTTTCTGCTCCCTCAGCCCCCAGCCCGGAGGCTCTCTCTGGTCTCTGCTGCTTCATTTGGGCTCCCAGCAGATTCATTCCCACCTATTGTTCTCTTTCTAGCCCTGGTGATGTCTCAGTCTCCGCCCTTCCGTTTATGCAGCAGTTACCAAATGTTCTAGATTTTCCAACATCATACTGATTTTAACTATTCTGTCCCATCATCAGGCCACTTGGGCCAATTTTCAGGTCAGAAATATGGTCGATGTATATTCATTGTATCTAGACAGCATGTTTTAATTGGTGCCATGTTCACAGGATACAGAATTCAAATGACATCAACCAGTATAGTGTATAGAGCGAAATTAAGTCACTTCTTAGCCCTATCCCCCAGCCCCATGGGTCCCCATTTCCCCTACTCAGAGGCAGCCACTATAAGCAGTTTCTTATCCTTCCAGATGTAGTCCATGAACCTCTAGCCTGGATGGGATTGCCTATGTGTCAGCAGCAGCATTGGCAATTTCTCAACCATTTATAAATTTTAAAGTATTTCAGGAATTTTAAAATTCAGCATCAATCCTACCACCCTAAATGAACTCATGTCATTTCTCTAAATTGCATTCCAATTTTTATCTGCAGGCACACATTTTTCATTGTTTAATCATAGTATTGTTAAAAGTTTAGTTCTACTTCCATTGCTAATTTCATACACACATTTCACTTTCATTATTTTTAATAGCTACATAAAATTCATTTGGGTTAAAACCTAATTCTTAAGTTTTTGTTCTAAGTGTTCATGATTATAAAGAATATCAGTATAGGCCGGGCGCGGTGGCTCACGCCTGTAATCCTAGCACTCTGGGAGGCCGAGGCGGGTGGATCGCTCAAGGTCAGGAGTTCAAAACCAGCCTGATCAAGAGTGAGACCCCGTCTCTACTAAAAATAGAAAGAAATTAATTGGCCAACTAAAAATATATAGAAAAAATGAGCCAGACATGGTGGCACATGCCTGTAGTCCCAGCTACTCGGGAGGCTGAGGCAGAAGGATTGCTTGAGCCCAGGAGTTTGAGGTTGCTGTGAGCTAGGCTGACGCCACGGCACTCACTCTAGCCTGGGCAACAGAGTGAGACTTTGTCTCAAAAAAAAAAGAATATCAGTATAACCATCTATAATTTTTGCTTCTTTGAATTATTGCTTTAGGATAAGTTCCCAGAGTGGTAGTAGTGAGTCTAAGGAATGGTTCATGTCACATTTAGCCAAATAACCCTCTTAGAAAGGTCAGAGCAGTTTGCAATGCTCCATACAGGTATCAAGACACATCTTACTTTTGTTTCATCAAATATGATAATTATACTTACTAAGAAAAAATGTTTCTTCATAGTGTACTCACCTATGTATTTCTGTAAGAGAAACTCAGGTCAATGTCTTCTATCTAGGTTTCTGTGTTTAACGCAGGCTTCTATTAGAAGCAGTCCTCAGAGCCAGATGGAATAAGGTTAGTGAGCAACTGGTTAGATTTTCAGGACCTTGAAGAGCTTACAGATCTTTGTTGCATCCTGTAAGGCATTTTGGCAAGGTCAAAAATGAGGTGGGCACATTCTCTTCCTCTCTCTCTCTCTCTCTCTCTCTCTCTCTCTCTCTGGTCCTTGGTAACATTGTTCCATATCCAACAAGTTCTTTTTATGCTACTAGAAAAGGCAATAATATTTCCAATTTATATTCTTTTAAGAGTGATCTTCTCTTTTTGTATGTTATTGCAGGTGTATCTTCTTTATTATTTAAAATATGTATAAGACCCCCTACTTTGAAGAGCAAGATCTGGACTTGAACTTGAGCTCTTCACTTACTAGTTATATCCCTTGGGCAAATCACTTAGCCTCTTGGAGGTTAATGTCTACCAGTAAGATGGGAGAATAATAATCTCTGTCTACCTCACAGTGCTGTAAAAATCAAATGATAAGATGTGTGAGTGTGAGAACTGTTTTGTAAATGGTAAGTAGCTCCTCAAATGTTCATAATTATTCTATTAGGCCACATGACTATTCTCTGTTTCAAGTCTAATCACTTACTAATTCTGGAAAAATGTATTGTTGGGTCTTTATTGATTTAGTGCCTTTTATTTGGCTCATTCAGGAAATCTAACTATTCAGAAATTGCAATGCTGAGCTCTATTCCCCAGATCTGCCCTCCTGAAATGTTTCATTTCTTAATTTAGTTTCTTAAAATTCTGGATATATTGCTCAAGTTTATTCTACTGATTTAAAGGCCATCCCTGCTTTGTGCAGCTTAAACAGCATTTTCAGTGTGTCTTTTGGAAAGATCATAACTTTCATCCTTTGTTATTCTGACTTTTACTTGAAAGGATGTAGTGTCCACTTCTTTGAAGAGAGGCTCCAACCATTTTCTGAATTCTGTGTATGGTTCCCTAAGGTTGTTAATTAATACAAGTTTTCTGTAGATTCATTGTTCTTTTTTGAAACTTTTTTAGGAAGCTCACATTGATTTTTTTTATCATTTCAAACCATTCTCCCTTAAGTTACCTCAGTGACTAGTCTCTGCTATACTGCTGAAAATTCTTTTTTTTTTTTTTTTTTGAGACGGAGTCTCACTCTGTTGCCCAGGCTAGAGTGCCGTGGTGTCAGCCTAGCTCACAGCAACCTCAGACTCCTGGGCTCAAGCAATCCTTCTGCCTCAGCCTCCCAAGTAACTGGAACCACAGGCATGCACCACCATGCCCAGCTAATTTTTTCTATTTTTTAGTAGAGATGGGGTCTCGCTCTTGCTCAGGCTGATCTCGAACTCCTGAGCTCAAAGGATCCACCCGCCTCAGCCTCCCAGAGTGCTAGGATTACAGGCGTGAGCCACTGCCCCTGGCCCAGAAAATTCTTTAGTAACATTTTTTAATTAATTTTAATAGAGTTTATAATTAGGAGTTTGGTGAAGTTTCTACTCACTCCACCATTTTCCTGGAAAATTTTTCTACCATGTCAGTCCTTTCTATCCTCTGGTTTAATAAAGTCTAGAAAGAATCCAAAGACCAAAGATGGAATTAGAACAAGAGAGACAAATATTTTCAATAGAAAACTGAAAGATGCCTTTTTGTGCTTTGTTGTTGCTGTTAAAGCTCAGGCTATGCCTAAGAAAAGGGAAGCAAGGTTAGAATACTAAAATACAATCTTACCAAAAACCCTCTGCTAACTCTACTTATTTGCTGCATTCCTGCAGTCTCTGAAGCTGCAGGTATCTTGCTGCATGCATTATTCCTTAGCTGCAAATGAAGGGCATGCTAAATTATTTCCAAAGTCACTTTTCCAGCTCTAAATTTCTACAACATGAAGTAATATATTTAAGCTTCAGGTTCAGGCATTAATTAATGTGACCAGAATTATCTCAACTTCTTGCTACCCTACTTGCGAAAATGCACACATATGTATTTGTGTGTGTGCACGCATGCACACGCGCGCACACACACACAACCCTACTTTGATTTCCCCATTTTTTAATTTTTCAAATTAACTGCTATTAAACAAAATAATCAGCGAGAGAGAAAATGAGGGAACTGAAAACAAAATTCTTCCCTTCTGGAATCAGGACAGCCTCTGCTCCCCAGATCTGCTCCAACACATGCAGTATCTCAGAGAAGACCCTGCAAGGAGGCATGTTACCAAGGTAAAGGTGAGCCACCAAATCTCAGCCGCCTGGACTGCGAGGGGAGGTCCTGTGGCCCTCTGGTGGAACAACAGTGGCATTGCAGCTTTCTCTGCATTAAAAAAGCCACAACATTCTTACTCGATGAAATCCTCCAGTGGCTCTTCCCCACCAGAGTGAGCTGAAACCCTAACCAAGGGCCGAGCAGCCAGGGACAGCCTGGCTTTTGCCTCAGAAATGGCGCTTTCATCATTTTGAGGAACGTTACCCCTGCAGATTTTAGATTTGAGGTTCAGAAAGCTAGGCTGGATTTCAAAGAGGGTAATGTTAAATGGCCCACACTTTTACTAGTGTTTTGGGCACTCCTAGAAGAAAATGGTTTAAATTCCACATAATTCACAATGAATTTAATCAGAATGAAGTTGCTGCCCACCCCTTTCCTGTGTCCTTCCAGCCCCCCTGGTGATAGCAGCTTCCAGCTGTCACTAATATGTGGCTGTTTCACCAGTCCATTTCGTAACCAATTTCCTGGTTTAAAGTCCATATTGGAAACACCTAGGATGATTCTGTTGTACTTGGCAATAAGGATATAGCAGTGAGCAAGAGAGACACAGTTCAGATCTCGCGGAACTCCTGGTGTATTCGAGCAAGATAAATATTATACAAGCAATTATATGTTTGATAAGTATTTCAAAAGAGAAGTACATGAGAATGTATAGCAGAGGGACTTAACTTAGAATGAGAATAAATTCTGTAGTTCTCCAGGTGACACTAGAAGCTAGAAATTCAAGGTAAGTGGGTGTTTACACAGAGACAACCCCACAAGCAATGGTTGAAGCACAGCAAGTTTTAATGTTATTTTTCCTCCTCCCTGGATCTGGGAGGGAAGAAAGGAAGGGTCCCTAGCCAAAGGGGGAAGTTAAAGGCTTCAAGCAGGATTCAGGGCACAGTGACAGAGTAGTAAGGATGGAGTTATTCTGACAGCCTGGGCCTGCCCAGTCCAGCCAGGGGAGAAACCACAATCTTGGAGGAATGTGTCATCCCCCTGTGGCAACCTCCAAACCATGGGCATCAGGCAATGTCCAGGCCAAGCCTGACTCAGAGACTATGCTTTCCCAAAGATTTAAGCTGCAATATTACAATATTTCCCAAGTCTCTTCCCAGCCCAGCATCATGTTATGGGGAATGAAGGTGGAAGAGCAGCCTGCTGCTGTGCTCCTTTGTCCCGGTGGGCTTCTATTCTTGTCTTAATGAGCTCAAAACATCCTTATCGTCTCTATCCACCTGTCAGCGCTGATGAATACCAGATTTACTCAACACCTTGACTCCCCATGCCAAGTCATAAAACCTCTAAATTTATACATCAGGTGGGTTAGGCATTCTTTCTTCACCTTTGATACTTAGATCATTGTTGACAAGGTCTAAAGTATGTTTTTTGACCGGTGGATTTCCAATTCCATACCACAGAGGAAAGCCATTATTCAAATGTACAGCCATTCCAAGCCACCATGTCTTGCATAGTTCCCTGATGGGGAATAGGGGAGAAAGCAAAGTTTGAGAGTCTTCTCCCCTCTCCAAGTTCCCTGCCTATTCTAGGTTAACATTAGACTTTAGTATGTCTAATAACATTATAACTCAACATACTACCCCCTGCTGCCCTCTGGTCTTTCCTTTGAACTCATTACACTTACTCTGCACTGTCAAACTCATAACTCAAGAAATCATTATGGGTCAGTTGTGGCAACTGAAGCAGGCCAAGAAAAGGAGGGAGTTCAGATGTTGCTCGAGACCCTTGGACTAGGGCCTGGAGCAGCCCTTCTCAATCTGGGTTCCATGAGAAAACTAAGCCCTAATGCCCCAAATCATCTATTTTATGTAACTTATATTTCTTCTGCTTCTAGAATGGTACTAGCTATGTAACATCATTGGGAGAATTGAGAAAATAGTCACTCAAATAATATTCTTTCCTGGACACCCTGTTGAGAAAGGCTGGACCAACGGCAGAAGTTGGTTTCTGTCATACTTTTGTCACTCTCTTGAACCTGTCTAGTTCCAAGGATCATACACAAACGATTACACTCACACAAGCATTAGCACAAGTAGGGGGAAACATTTATTATGGGCATGGGTGTAAAGACATAGCGAAAAGACATAGAAAAGCTACTAGACAACTAGAGGAGCCCCAGGAAGTCCACACCTTGGTGGCCTTTTCTCTTCCTTTCATGTGTGAGACTCAGCAGATGCTTGTCAATTTAACAAGGTACATCTGACCCATTCAACTAATCACACTCACTCAATTTTAACAGAAGACAACTGAAGAAATTAAACCTATTTTTATCTGAGCATGACCACATTTGCAACATCCATTCTCTGGACACATCTCTACATGAGACCACCCCTCCCCACCACCCTTCCCACCATCCCACTCCCCCCCATCCCAGCCCACTGAACCCTGTGGGAAGGGAGTGGATGAAGGGGTGCAGAGAAACTCTTTGTCAACCGTGACTGTGTTTCATGGGACAAGGAATGGGGTCACTGGAGGGAAAATTTGTACTGTCTGCATAGTGTGCCCAGAGTTCTGCCAACTGGGGCAGGGTAAAGCCTCCCTGTGGGGGAGATGCAGCGGAAGGGTGGGAAAGATGCGAATACATTACACTTAGTTTAGCACTTTTTTTGGCAGTTGTTTTCTAGGTATTTCATTGACACATCCTATTTCCTTAGCTAGACTGTAAATTCCTTAAGTGCAAGGATGAAATTTATGCTATAAATCTTTAATCCCCTACAGTGTTTAGCACCGCTTCTCCTGCAGATGCTTAATCAGCATATTGTTGATTAATTAGAATCTGCTTTGAGGGAAAATCGTGTATCCTTGCAACAATTACAGTATAAGGTTTATGTGAAAGAACTTTAGGGAAGGGTTTGCTTAAAACATTTAACACTTGTGTGCTATGAGCCAGGGATCTCCCCCACATCCCAACCCACTATGCCTCATGGGAGCCACCCACCTTGCAAGTCAGACAGAGAGAGAATCCTGAGCTGGAGAGCCCCTCATCCCTGCTGGAATTGAGCAGAGCTTCTCCTGGAGACAGAGCCCAAAGTCTCTTTCTCACCTAAATCTCCAGGTAGAGTAGGCAAGCCAGAAACTGTGGGTAAAACTGATCCCCCCCATCTCCCTTCCACCCTTTCTGCTCCACAAAGTCAAAGGTTTCTCTCATCCCACCACCCAAGTGAAAGTATTACTTCACAGCTGAATGCTCGAGTCCCTCCAACATTCAACATGTGCTACTCCCAGTCAGCAATCAGCCTGCACTGCCCATCCCCAGGGTTTTCAGCTCAGCCTCAGGGTCATCTCTAGCAGGGTCCTAGGGCTCCTGTGTGGTCTTTGAACATGTGAGATCTGAGGGATGGTTTCAGGATGGGCCTCACAGAAGTCCTGACCCTGGCATGACTCTCAGACCAATCAACCAGAAGCATGGATAGTCAACACCTCAGCGGACGTTTGGCTCTGAAAACGGGTTCCCACAACCCAAACTCACATGAAATTGACTTAGTCTCAAAACTCAATGGGTTCAGTTTCAGTGGAGAACGTGCCCTTCCAGTGATGAGAAAAGGTGTTGTCCATGATCCATACCTCCAACCTGGAGTAATAATCAGAAAGTAGCAGAGTAAACATGGAATCAGGAGAGAGAAAGTTGGCTAAAGCTAACATACCCTTCAACCAGGCAGAAGGACAAGTCCCTAAATAGCCTTGGACAACCCTCCCTTGTTTGCAATTCTTAGACAGAATAGGCCAAAAATACAACATTGTAAGATAAGGAGCAAAGGCCCTGAACAAGCCAGGCTTTGTCTCTGTCCTTCCTAGAACAGGAAGTCCTGCAATGCTTGGTTCAGCAGCCCAAGTGCCCTCCAAGTATAAAACCAGAGCAGAGTGCTTTTGGGGTCTCTTAGCTGTGGTACAAGGAGGGGCACACACAGATAAGACTCTCCATCCTGGGCAGCTTCCCTGAATCATAGGTGAGTCTAGCTCACCATGGATCCTAGACTTCTATTGATTCTAGCTGCCTATCTAGGAGTAATAGTTGCTTTGCTTGACTTGTAGTGCAGGTGCTCTGTCTCTCAAACTCATACACTGGCAGGTGGATTCATGCAAAATCTCCTGTCAGATCTAGAAACCTGCCAGATATAGGAACCTCAGCAGAAGTTATCGAGGTGTTTAGAGTTCTCTCCTGGGATTGGTAGCAGGTGCACGAAGTTCTCCTCCAGGGATTGATACCCATACTTGGTATTCTGCTTAACAGAGCCCTTGGTGGTGCAGGTAAGCACCCACTCTCCATGCAGCAGCACACTTCAGGGTGTCCAGATGCCCATGCCTACCAGGAAGTATGGCTCTCCTTTGGGACAATATTAGAAATCTTATAAATTCTTAATTCACAGCCATCTCCATCCAGAATTTGATGAGCTTAAATCTATTTCCTTTTGTCTTAATCATTACATCAGATTTTCAGCATATTTTTGTTCTTTTTAAAATATCAAGCCAGTGTTACATCATGTACTCACAAATAAGGATCATCGACCCATGACAGCAGGGACCCCAAGGCTGCCCTGGAGAGATGGTGTCCTGCTCTTTCCTCTGCATTGCCTTCCAGATTTTATCTCCACTGTACTTGTGGAGTGGATGCTTTTGGCCCTTCACTTGTGGTCCCCCCATGGATCCTGGCAGCCAGTTCTGCCACAGATCTGACTGATAGGGACTCGTCTGACCCCTTTCCTAATTTTCTTTGGTTGTTAGTGAGCATGTGGTGTGTTATTGTCCCTTCTTTCAACTTCACTGTCTTTGGGGGTAAATGCAGAGCAACTCAGATCTCTCTACCTCTGTCCATCCACGCCAAGCCAATGGCCAGAGCTCTGGGATGACCATCTTCACCCATGGTCAGTCAGGTCCTCTGGCTCTGCTGCAAAATAAACTAGGTGTTTTTATTTCTGCTAGTCTTCAATTAACAGCCAACCATCACAACCTTTATACCACATTTATCAACCTTGGCAAAGAGAAACCTGGACTTTGAAAGCTATTTGGCAGGGCTGACTGCCCAAAGAAGTCAAAGACCAGCCTAGTCAATTGTACCAAAGTTGATGACATTCTTTAGAGCCACAGCTAATACATTTTTATTCAATTTTGGGGGTCCTGTTTGCAGTATCATACATGATCATCAAACTGCTGCTAGAATACTTACACCTGTTCTGCAAATTCAAAACCCAAGAAAGACTTCTCCTGGGAATTTATTTTAGGTCAGTGTCAGACTGTCTGGTACAAGGCTGCATTTATTCAATATATTTTAAATCACTGTACTCAAGCAATAAGATTTGGAATCTGATTTTCAGTTCTTATTCTGGGGCATCCAGGAAACTTTCCAGCTCAGTGAACTATACACAAATAGACAGCTTAATATGGTATAGGACAGAGGCTCTCAAACTTTTTGGTTCCACAGTAAGAAATACATATTAAATGACAACTCAATACACACACACACACACACACACACATACACACACCTACATCGCTGAAACAAAAGTTTCTTTAAACAATACTGTCTTAGAGGAAAATGCATGTAAAAGTGATTTATTAGGAATTGTTTCCAGGGAAAAGAGTTAGAGAAGCAGGAATTTGGAACAGAAAGGGGCAAAGTAAGGGTGCAACATCAAACCAAGTCCCAAAGAGGGCAATTTTGACTCATTCCCACAGAGGGATTGGGGACATTGTAGGTCACACCTGAAAGTCATCCCAGAGACAGGGCAGAAGAGCTGGAGTGTGCATATCCCACCCCATCAGTCATTGGTTAACGGACATATATTCCCCGGTACTTCTGGCTCTCCTGGACCTCCAACAACATGCTGCTTGTGGGGAAAGAGCACATACTGGAATTGACCTGGCGTGCAGAGAGATGGCAAAGGGACCCCAGGTGATATAACCAGAGCAGGGAAGCTCTTGCACAAACACCCTAACTGCAGGTGATAGACTGTGTAGAGGATAAAGCAACTCCAACTTGGGTGCTAACCTGCCATGTTGACTTCTGAGCAACACCTATTCTGGGAATACCTCTAGATTTTTACTTTATCTACTGTTACCATAAATCCCTAACAAAATATATGAAAGGGCTCTAACTAACTGGCTTTAAAAATTTTATCAAATATTTTATCAGAAACTAACTCAAATGCCTTTTAGTTCAAGTGACTTTAGCCATCTTTGGTTAATAGGCTAGGCATGGTGGCTCAGCCTGTAAGGAGGATTGCTTGAGGCCAGAAGTTTGAGAACAGCCCAGGCAACATAGTGAGACCTTCTCTACAGATTTTTTAAAAAAATTAACCAGGTGTGGTGGAGCATACCTATAGTCCTAGCTACTCAGAGGCTGGGGCAGGAGGATTGCTTGAGCCCAGGAGTTTGAGGTTTGCAGTGAGCTATGATGATGCCACTACACTCTAGCCTGAGCAACAAAGTAAGATCCTGTTTACAAAAAAAAAAAAAAAAAAAAAAACTTTGGTTAACAAAACTAGTTTTAAAGTTGTTAAAATAAAATAGAAATGTCTTTAGAATTGTCAGTATTAAATATAACCCAGACATTTTTGCCTGGGTCTGCTCATCAGACAGGTTTAGGCTATCTTTGCTAGATGTTTTAAGGTCATTAAACTGTTGCTTCTGTGATGTTTTTGATAATTGTTGGACTTGTCTGTGAGCTTATGTTTTAGAACCATTAGATTCCAGGCTCTAAACAAATGCCCCTGATAAGGCCTGGGGACATATGTGGAATTCTCCCCCTACCAGCTCTGCCTCCTGGCTATGCTGGGAAAGGTCAGACATTGTCTTCACAGCTTTGTCCTCTGTCCTGAGCTCTACATTTCCTATGTAAATTGAGGACCTAGTCATCCTTGGGTGCCATATGGGTATTTGGGACCCAGGACAACTGGGAAAGACATGGGGAGTGGGTAACTGTGTCATAGTTTCAAAATTCTTTTTAGTAATTTAATATCTTAAAGTCGCCTATGCTAAATTAGGTAATCTGAGGTTTGTCAATAAAAATAAGAGTTACTAATAGTTAACACTGTAATTATATATGTAATTAAAACTACTAGATATAAGAGAAACAATTCTACATACAGAGTTTATAAAGAAAGTAAGATATGTTTCTGGTGAAGAAGATTATAAAAAAGTGATGATGTGGTTTTTCTTAAAGGAAAAGTGATTTTGTCTAGTTTAAAGCCTATTTAAATAGTGTTTCAAAATGAAGGAAAAATGATGTAGATGAAACCAAATGGTTAAAAGGAAAAAGGATAAAAGGGTAAAGGGGAGAGTCAAAGGACTCATCCCAAGAAAGTGGAAATTCTTAGAACAAACTGGGAGGCATCAGTCTTCCTGACCTCAAGCTGTACTATAAAGCA
>VBSM01002121.1:36323968-36364383 GCA_008086735.1 Cheirogaleus medius | reverse complement strand
CCCCCCAACACACACATACAGGAACTGCCTGGCTCTGTGCCCCTTTCAGCAGACTCATTCACACCAACCATCCCCACCAATGCCACACTCAGGCTCCCTGACATCTTCAAGAGGTACGCACACACTTGTAGTAAAGGCAGACACTCACATCCAGACCACCTAGAATACAGTCAGAGGGACACCCCCACACCCCCACACACTGACTCACTGTGTATGTGGTGATGGCTGTTGTAGTGCACGGGTTGGAAAAATCCTTCACACCCTCAGAAGTGTAAGACACACCCTCCCACAGACAGTCAGCAACTGTCCCCTGACTCAGGGACATCAGGAGCCAGAGTTTTCTCCACACCCCACTGCCTCTCTAATAGGAAAAATCAAAAAGACAGAAAAAAGTCACCCAAGAGGAAAGGTCTCTGTCCCTGTCCTTTGTCTCTGTCTGTTTCTCTCTCCTCCCATCTGCCCCTGCCATGCCCCCCCGCCCTCTATCTGGAAAGCCATGGGGAGGCGGGCTGGCCAGGGTAAGGGGAGCTCTGAGCAGGCCCCCACCCACCTTCAGACAGCATCCGGAGGTGCCTGAGCCAAGGAGCTGTGCTCCAACAACATCGTGTGAAGTTGGAGACAAAGCCTAAGAAGTTTGAGGACCGAGTGCTGGTGAGGGCATCAGGCTTTCGGGGAGGGAGTGGCTGGCAAGGGCAGCCGACCAATAGAGGGAGCCTGGGGGCAGGGGAGACAGGTGTGTGAGCACTGAGGAGACAAAGCCTGGCAGAGGGGCAGGCTGGCCTGGGTTGATGCCCAGGAGCCTAGGGGAGGACAGGAGATAGGAGGACTCCCAGAGCAGAGCTGAGGACTAAAGGAGGGCAGGGGCACTCATGAGCTGCTGATAGTCTTTTCCTCTCTCTGCAGGCCCTGACCTCCTGGCGCCTCCACCTCTTTCCCCTTAAAGTCCCAGCCAAGGTGAGTGGAGCTGAGGAGCAGGAGAGCACCTGGCGTGCTCTCTCCTGAGCCTGGTGACCTGGGCCCTTACCAGGAGCTGAGCACTTCCTTCCCTCCCAGGTGGAGAGCTCCTTCAATGTCCTGGAGATCCGTGCCTTCAACACGCTCAGTCAGAACCAGGTGAGCCCCAAGGCAGGGGCCCACTATTGAGCCAGCCAGAGGAGGGAGGAGGGAATCTGAGGCTCTGTCACTCGCTCTCCCCCAGATCCTGGTAGAGACAGAGCGTGGCATGGTGAGCATGCGGCTGCCATCAGCAGAGAGCGTGGACCAGGTGACGCGACATGTGAGCTCTGCCCTCTCCAAGGTCTGCCCTGGCCCTGGGTGAGTGGCAAATGAGGGGTCTCTTAAGGGATTAGACAACAGGAAACTTCTTCCCTCCCTCCTTCCCCTGGACCTGGGCTCCTGGGATAGCAAGGAGAAAAGCTCTCATGTCCCCACTCTGGCTTTTTCCTGGGTATCTAGAAGGTATAATAGAAGACCTAAGAGCCTCCTTCCAGCTCTTTCTGGGATGATTTGTTTCTCTTGCAGGTGTTTGATCCGGCGTGGAAACGCAGACACCCCAGAGGGGCCCCGAGACACGTCCCCCAACTCTGAGACTTCCACATCTACCACTCACAGTGTCTGTGGTGAGCAGGGGCAGACATGAGAAAAGTGGGCCTGCCTCATGTCCAGAGCCCTTTGTGCATGGAGTGTTGCCAGGGGTGAGGGGCTGCCCACCCTGAGGACTCCACAGCTCCAAGGCCTCAGGAGGTTCATGGCATAGCAGGAACCCAGGGCACTGGCACATAGAGTAGCCTTGACTATTCATTGAACCCCAAACCTATTCCTCATTTCCTTACCCTTCATGGAGCTAGCCCATCTCCTGCCCCACAGGTGGCTTCTCTGAGACCTATGCTGCCCTATGTGACTACAATGGCCTGCACTGCCGTGAGGAGGTGCAATGGGTGCGTTGGGCAGGGACCTGGCAGGGGACAGGTGGGACCCAGAGGGAAGGGACTGAGGAAGAGGGGGGAAGCAGGTATGAGCAAGTTCCACCTCTCCAAGGATGTGGACACCATCTACCATGCTGAGGATAACCGGGAGTTCAATCTTCTGGATTTTAGCCACTTGGAGAGCAGGTAAGCAGATGGGACAGAGACTGAATCCCAAAGTCCCAGCTACAACCCAACCCTGGCCCTTCCCAGGATCTCCCTTCTGGTCCCACCCACTCTGGTCCCGCCCCAGCTCTATCTCCCCAGTTCCACCCATCCCCACCGCTATCCACCCGTCTAGGATTTCCCAGCCCAACATCCCCCATCCCTGGTCTCTTCTTGCCTGCCCTAGCCACCTGCTCACCACCTCCCTCCCCCCTTCCATATCCCCACAGAGACTTGGCCCTAATGGTGGCAGCCCTGGCCTACAACCAGTGGTTCACCAAACTCTACTGCAAGGACCTGCGGCTGGTAGGAACCAGGAGGGCTTGGGGAGGGGGGGAGTGCCCTCCTTGGCCCCTAATTGCAGGACCTCCTCTGTCCTCAGGGCTCTGAAGTGCTAGAACAGGTGCTACACACCCTGAGCAAGTCGGGGAGCCTTGAAGAGCTGGTGCTGGACAATGCCGGGCTTAAGACGTGAGGCCAGCCTCCTCCTTGGGCAGTAGTGCTTCCTTGCTGTAGTCTAGGGTCCCACAACCTCAGAGCACGATATGGGCCTCGGACTATCTCATCCAGCTCCTCACTTTACAAAAGAGGAGACTGAGACCCAAAGAGGGCACAAAGCGAGTCAGTGGTCAAGCTGAGACTCAGACCTAAGCCTCCTGTCCCCGGCTCCGTGGCCTGTCCCCAGGGTGCTCCATGCCCCCATCTCCTTCTTCCATCCACCACCAAGCAGGGTGGGCTGCTCTGGTCTTGAGGACCCGAAGCTGGGCTTTGTCTCAGCACAACTTCCCAAGGTGTATAATGCTCCCAGGTACCCCAGAGTGGTGACAAGCTCCCTGGCAGGCCCCAAGCTGCTCCCCCCATGGGAGCTTCTGACCATTGCAGCCCCCACCAGGCAGGCAGGTAGAGGAGGAGGGGAAGCCCAGGGCTGGGACCTGGGGCTCAGCTCAGGACAAATCCTTCCTCCCCTGCCCTGAAGGGACTTTGTCCAGAAGCTGGCCGGGGTGTTTGGGGAGAACGGGAGCTGTGTGCTGCATGCCCTCACTCTGTCCCACAACCCCATCGAGGACAAGGGTGAGCCCCAGCCCTGAATCCTATCCCCACCACAATGCAGACCCCTGTCCTAGCCCAGAGCCTGTCCCAGGTCTGAAGAGGGGCTCCAGCTTGATTCCAGCCCCTGCCCCAACACCTCCAGCCTCGACCCCAGGCCTGTACCCCACCGAGCCCCCAGTCTGACTGCACCACCAGTGCCCACTGCCCAGCCTCTCACTGGGCCCATTTCTCTCTCCACTCCCTAGGTTTCCTCAGTCTGAGCCAGCAGCTCCTCTGCTTCCCCACTGGCCTCACCAAACTGTGCCTGGCCAAGACTGCCATTTCCCCTCGAGGTATTTGCACTGGGACCCCTGACCTCTGACCTCTGACCCACCCCCATGCTGCCTGGGTTGTTGAGCCAAGTGGTATACCCACACACTCATACACCATCCCCGGGATCAGGAAGGAAAAGGAGCCACATTTTGGGAGCGGGAAGTTATGTGCTGAAGGGAAGCTGTGGGGATGGGGGCCAACCCAGCCCAGTGCCCGCTGTGCTCAGGGCTCCAGGCGCTTGGCCAGACCTTCGGGGCCAACCCGGCCTTTGCCAGCTCCCTGCGATACCTGGACCTGAGCAAGAACCCCGGGCTGCTCGCCACGGACGAGGCCAATGTGAGTCCACGGAACATCGCCTCGACCACCTGAGAAGCATGCTCGGGCCTCAGGGCCTGGGCTTCTGCCCTTGCCCCTGGCGGTGGAGGGACTCAGTTGCCCCTGCCCCGCAGCCCCTCTGTCCTTCCTTCGCCAGGCCCTCTACAGCTTCCTGGCCCAGCCCAACGCCCTGGTGCACTTGGACTTGTCGGGGACTGACTGTGCCATCGACTCGGTGAGGGGTTGGGAGTGGGGAGCCACTCTGAGGTGATTTGGGGAGGCCAGGGCAGGCGCCCTGTCCCTGAGTGCAAAGGTCAGCAGAGCTGTCGGGACGACTTCAAGTTCCGCTGAATTATAAATCGATGTCCATAGTGCGCACCTGTGTGGCACTTTATCCAGGTCACAAGGCTGTGCTGGCTGTGCCTGAGAGCCAGCCCTTGCCCCGCTCCCGAACTGTGCACCCGGCACAGGGCTGCGTCCACAGGGGAGGGGATGCTGTCCCTGCCTTCAACAAAGGCACCTTGGGAGCCACCGGTGGCCCTGGCTTTAACATCCACTGTCTGAGAGCCTCTCCCCACCCCTGGGAGCCAGGCAGGGAGCAGACCCACTTTCCAAGAGGGGAAACTGAGGCTTGAGGGAGCTGAGTGGACATCCACAGTGGGGCACACACAGACTGACCTTGATGGGAAGGGACAGGGAGTCCTGGCCCTAGCACCCCACCCCTCCCAGCACCTCTGAGACCCACCGTGTCTCCCCCACAGCTTCTGGGTGCCCTGCTCCACGGCTGCTGCTCCCACCTCACCTACCTCAACCTGGCTCGCAACAGCTGCTCCCACAGGTGGGGGAGCAGGAGGGGTGCAGGGAGGGCTGGGGCAAGCCGAACCACCCCTCCCTCCCTCGCTGACCCCACGGGTCTCCACAGGAAGTGTCGAGAGGGCCCACCGGCCTTCAAGCAGTTCTTCAGCAGTGCCTACACACTGAGCCACGTCAACCTGTCGGCCACGAAGCTGCCCCTGGAGGCCCTCAGGTCGGGTGGGTGCAGGGTTGGGGGTGACCAGGGGAACCACGGGGAGCGGGGAGGGGTAAAGCTGGGCCTCCTGCCTTCCCCCCACAGGGCGCTGCTTCAGGGCCTCTCCCTCAACAGCCACCTCAGTGACCTGCACCTGGACCTCAGCAGCTGTGAGGTGCGCCCCAGCCCCCCCCCCCCATCGCCCCAGCAGGCATTTCTCTCACTTAAGGCAAACCCTGGCTCCATCTCACCTCCAAGCTACCCCTCTGAAACCCCTGACCTGGCCACACCTCCATTTCCCCCTCTCAGTCCCCACACTGTGTCCCTCTTTGCAGAGGCAGCTCCTTTTCAGTCTCCGGTATCTCTGCCCTTAAAGCTTTGAGGTGGGAGATTCCAGGCCTTCCCACCAGAGGGCGGCAGCAAGCTGTCCTAGAAACAGCGGCCTCTGGCTGGAGGGAGGGAAGGCTCTGGTGTGGAGAAGGGGCCTCTCGGATTGAACATCCCAGTCCTGTTGTGACCTTGAGTCCTGGCTACTCTGGTCTCTAAGCATTAAAGATGCCCTATCACCCACCCCAACCCCTGCCTTTTCCACCCCACCTTGTCCCTACAGCTCCGCTCAGCAGGAGCCCAGGCCTTGCAGGAGCAGCTGGGGGCTGTCACCTGTGTAGGCAGCCTGGATCTGTCAGACAATGGTGAGTAGAGGCCCCTCCCTTCTGGGGGGGCCAGGTGGGAAACAGTCCTGGTGGGAAGAAGCCCTGAAGAGACACCAGTGAGCCTCAGGCCTCAAGGCCAGGCCTCTCCCATCTGTTGACCAGGCTTCGACTCGGACCTCCTGACACTGGTTCCTGCACTTGGCAAGAACAAGTCCCTTAAGCACCTTTTCCTGGGCAAGAACTTCAACGTCAAGGCCAAGTGAGGCCCCCTTTCTCATCCCATCATGCACCCATCTTCACTGGCTCACTGTATTACCTCTAGCCATCTCTCCCTCCTCCAGTAACATGACCCCAGCCCTGTCCCCTCCTACTCTGAGCCCCCACTCCCCACAGGACACTGGAGGAGATCCTCCACAAGCTGGTGCAGCTGATCCAGGAGGAGGACTGTGTGAGTGCCTGGGCCTGGGAGGGACCTGTGGTGGCAGAGGGCTGTAGGGACTAGGCCCAAGCCCCCATTTGCCCACACAGTCCCTGCAGTCCCTGTCGGTGGCAGACTCCCGGCTGAAGCTTCGCACCAGCATCCTCATCAATGCCCTGGGCAGCAACACCTGCCTGGCCAAGGTGGATCTGAGCGGCAATGGCATGGAGGACATCGGGGCCAAGATGCTGTCTAAGGCCCTGCAGATCAACTCCTCCCTCAGGTGGGGCCCACACCAGGCCCCACTGACCTGGAACCCCAGCCCCTCCCCCCACAAACATACCTTCTCCCTGCTTGCCTCGATGCTCTGTACCCCCGCTTCCAGAAGATCCCCACCTTCAGACCCATCTCTGAGTCAGCCTCATTACCCAAGAAAGGAGGGAGGGCTCCAGGAAGGGCTGTGTCCCCGGTCCCTGATTGGGACCAGAGGGAAGGATGACAAACTGGTGCTCACCCTTCCCCCAGAACTATCCTGTGGGATCGGAATAATACATCTGCCCTGGGCTTCCTGGACATCGCAAGGGCCCTAGAGAGGTGAGTGGACCAGGGCCTTACCCTGATCCAAGCCCCCAGCCTTCCACTGCCTGGACCAGGCCTGAACTACCGCAGCCCCACTCCAGCCTCCTTGACATATTTGCACAGAAATGTTCAGAAGGGCACGGAAAAGGGAAATCATGAACAAGGGGTGGGTTTTTCCCACTGACAGGGGAGGCAGAGGCCTCGCCTCCTCACCTGTTCCCCCACCCAGCTGTGCTACTGTGTCCCACAGCAACCACACGCTGCGCTTCATGTCCTTCCCTGTGAGCGACATCTCTCAAGCCTACCGCAGTGCCCCGGAGCGCACCGAGGATGTCTGGCAGAAGGTGGAGAGTGTTGTCCTGAGCAGGGTGGGATAGCAAGGGGCAGGGGACAGCCCATATGCCCAGGCCCTGACCCCACCAACCACATCATCTCCAGATCCAGTGGTGCCTAGTGAGGAACAACCACTCCCAGACGTGCCCCCAGGAGCAGGCCTTCAGGCTGCAGCAGGGCCTGGTGACCAGCAGCGCCGAGCAAGTAAACGTTTCCCTCCAGGACACATGGGGCACGCGTGGGGCATGCAGGGCGCAGGCATGACGTGACAGAGAGCGTGGGAGCATAAAGAGGCATCATGTGGTGTCCATCACTGGACAGAGCATGTGGGGAGCAAAAAGAGAGGGTATGTGGAATGTGGACCCCAAACATAAATGGGCAAAAAGCAGGCAGCCCGCAGACAAGGGGTGCACAGGACTCTGGGAGCTTGCCTGGGCACTAAAGAAGGCCACACCAAGGAGAGAAACCAGGCCATCCAGAGATATCACCACCACCACTGTCGGTGCTGGCACCAGTAGCACTGCCCAAGGGGTCCCCCTGACACTCTTGCCACCGTGCTCCAGATGCTGCAGCGGCTATGTGGACGAGTGCAGGAGGAGGTGCGGGCCCTGAGGCTGTGCCCCCTGGAGCCCGTGCAGGATGAGCTGCTCTATGCTCGGGACCTCATCAAGGATGCCAAGAACTCCCGGGCGGTGAGCCCTCTGTAGCCCTGCCTTTCCCCCATAGTCTGGAGAACCCAAGAAGGCCAAGCATGCTGACCCAGGAGAGTCCAGGCCCTGCCCTGTGCATCTACCTCCTAGCCCAGGGCCCCAGGGTGCCTAGTGAGGCCTGATTCTGGCCTGCTAATCTTAACCCTTCCTTCCCCAGCTGTTTCCCAGCCTCTACGAGCTGGGCCACGTGCTGGCCAATGACGGGCCTGTGCGGCAGAGGCTGGAGTCAGTAGCCAGTGAGGTGTCCAAGGCCGTGGACAAGGAGCTGCAGGCAAGTCTTGGAGGAGGGAGGAGGCCATGGTGGGAGACCAGTGTTGACCAAGGGCCTAAGCTAAGAGCTAAAGTCAGAGCAGGGAGATTACTGGAGGGCAAGAAGGACATGCACAGAGTTGAGACCACCCACAGTCCCACTGTGCCAAGGCATTGCTACATATCGAGCTTGGACTTTTTTCTGCTAGCTTTGACCTTGGCCCCTAGACTCTGGATTCTGATCCTAGGACTGACTCTGGCCACATCTATATGTTAGGGTAGAAGGAGCACTGACCAATGGGGAAGGCTGAGTGTCCAAAGCTCTGAAATTAACAGCTCTGTGACCTCAGGCAGGTCCTTCAGGCTCACCATAGAGGGCTGGATTCGATAGGCTAATGTCTTTTCCACTGTGGCGCCAGGTCTGACCCTACCCCCCTTGGGGGTCTGGCCCCTTTCTCCCTACACTAGGTGATCCTGGAGTCCATGGTCAGCCTAACACAGGAGTTATGCCCTGTGGCCATGCGGGTGGCCGAGGGGCACAACAAGATGCTGAGCAATGTGGCGGAGCGTGTCACTGTGCCCCGGAATTTCATCCGAGGAGCGTTGCTGGAGCAGGCGGGACAGGACATTCAGAACAAGCTGGAGTAAGCCTCAGAGGGTGGTGCTGTCAGTGGGGCTGGATTTGGCCCAGAGCACTCAGGGACTTGGGGCTGGAGAGCTATCAGCAATGAATAATGAATGGCACCATCTCCATTACAGGGGATAAATCTTTAACCAAATGCAACCTTGCTATTTAGGGTCTGACTGGTCTTTGCCCTAGAAATCTAAGTGCTGAGCTGGGGATTAGGAGCCAGGTGGTGCACACACAGGTACACACACATCTACAGCAGGAGTCACCTAGAAACAAAGCACGGCCTCCTCAGAGGCAGGAGCAAAGAAAAGTGATGCAAGTCAGGTGCATGGAAACGCTCTCTTCCCCCAGTTTTCATTGCCCCTAGAATTCTTTTATTCTAGGTATGGTTGCCACAACTCACCTAAGCAAAGGGAAATTAGCACATATACCTGTGAAATAACCAGGCTCAGGAAGTACTGGTTTCTACCCTCACAGTAGCAACCAGCAGGGTTTACTTAGCACCCCAGTTAACCTAGCTCTGTCCCATGGGGCTCCTGGCCTGACCTGCAGCCCCTTGCTCCTCCCTCTCCTCCTCCAATTCCTCACTGCCCACGCACAGCTGGGCTGGGCATCCGTGGTGGGCCTAGATGTGTGTTTGTGGAGACCTGAGTTCAGTGGGCTCAGGGGTGCCTCCTCCAGCAGCCATGCTCTCCGCGGGCAGCCAGGCCAGCTGGTTCCTTCTCTCAGGCCTCTGGGGAAGGGAGTGGCTGAGGCTCAGGGCTGGGCAGAGAATGGAGTCTGAGTAACCCCACCTATGCCCACAGTGAAGTGAAGCTCTCGGTCGTCACCTATCTGACCAACTCCATAGTGGACGAGATCCTACAAGAGCTATACCACTCCCACAAGAGCCTGGTAGGGCTTCTGAATCCCAGCCATGGCCATGCCCTCCCACACCATACCTTCTCCCCGACCACCCTCCCCCTCAAGGCCCTGGGAGGTGGGCAGCTTCCTTGGGATTCTGTGCACACCTGTCCTTTCCTAGGCCCGGCATCTGACCCAGCTAAGGACACTGTCAGATCCACCAGGGGGGCCAGGTCAAGGACAGGATCCATCCTCTCGGGGCCGAGGCCGGAACCATGAGCACGAGGAAACCACAGATGATGAACTTGGGACCAACATCGTGAGCCTCCCACTGCCTCGCTCCGCTCCTTAACCTACCCAGCACTGTCCCCTCCCAGCCTTCTCTGGCCTCCTCTCAGCACCCTACTAACGCCTCCCTCCGCCACCCCAGCCCCAGGCCAGCCCAGCCTCTTCCCTCCTCCCAGGGCCTCAGCCCCTGAGGAAAGGGCCTGGGTGGGCTCTAAAGAGAAGGCTCTGTGAGGAATGGGAGGCTCCAGGTAACATGCTGGGACTTGCGACCTGGCCCCGCCATTGCTCTCCATTTCTGCAGGACACCATGGCCATCAAAAAGCAGAAACGCTGCCGCAAGATCCGGCCGGTATCTGCCTTCATCAGTGAGTCTCCCAGGCTCAGTTCTCGTGTCCTCCACACTCCCACACCTTCCACAGGCCCTCTTTCCCTTCCATTTGTCTCTGTCTCTCCATCCTGCTTTCTCCATGTCCCCCCTCTAATGCTGCTGTCCCCACAGGTGGGAGCCCTCAGGACATGGAAAGCCAACTGGGGAGCCTGGGGATCCCCCCTGGCTGGTTCTCAGGACTCGGGAGCAGCCAGCCAACAGCTAGTGGCTCCTGGGAAGGTCTATCCGAGCTGCCCACTCACGGCTATAAACTAAGGCATCAAACACAAGGGAGGCCCCGGCCTCCCAGGACCACCCCTCCAGGACCTGGTCGGCCCAGCGTGAGTCCCTAAGGACCAACTTCACTTAGCAGTGCCAGGGCTAGAGGTTCTAGCTTCAGGACCCACATGCCCGCGACACTAGCCTTGAGGGGTCGGGCAGGAGCCCAGGCATGCCATTGAACAGATGAGGGGTTATCCAGTCTGGATGAGAGCTAGACCTTGTCACAGATAAGAAATCTCTGTCTGCCAGGCAGTGTTGTGCTTACTTTGGTGAAGGATAAAGCCACCAAGAGCACCAAGAGCCACCAAGCTTAGGAAACGCCCAGGTGAACATAAGTCTAAATTTCCATGGGGCCTAGTCCAAAGGGGAATGCCCTGAGTGGAAGGGAGGTGGGACTTTCTGATCTCAATGAGATGTTCCATAGGACTTTCCTTCCAGCAGGTACCAGTACCTGGGACTCGTCAGGAGAATGGAATGGCCACCCGCCTGGATGAGGGGCTGGAGGACTTCTTCAGCCGAAGGGTCATGGATGAAAGTTCCAGGTGTGACACCTTAACACTGTCCCATTCTCAACAGGCCCTGGGGCCCTGGAAGGGCTTCCATGTCCTCTCAGCTCCTGAGGGGATCTCCCCAACATTGGTCCCCTAAAGCTAGTCTCTTTGGGACATTTCCCCACATTCTTATCCCTCCCCACACAGCCCTTAGCTCCCATGGCCTCTGAATCTTCTCAGAACAGCTGGAAAGAATGGGACCCGAGTGAACCACCACAATGGGATGGGGGGAGAGGGCGGGGTGAGAGGGAGGTGGCTGGCAGCGGCACTGGAACAGGATGTCCGTTAGTGGTGAGAGGTCCAGAAGGTAGTGTTCCCTGTCACTGTCCTACACAGACTGCCCAGCATCTGTCCAGGAGGAGCTGGGTCACTTGGAGAAGCCAAGAGAAGGAGGCAGGGGGAGTTGCCTGAAAGGAGAGTTGATTCGGGGGAAAACGCTGCTGGAGGATTACGGCAGGGCAGGGAAGGCAAGGACACCGCCCCCCCTGAGAACTGAGTGGAACGGGTTGCAGTGCAGCAGGAGAGGCTAGATGAGAGAGGAAAGCAGGAGGCTTATCAGACCTAGGATTAGGCTTTGCATCTGGCATTTGTCACTAATTCACCCTGACTCTGCACAGCTACCCCCGGACTCTGAGGACAGTGCGGCCAGGCCTCTCGGAGCCGCCACTGCCTCCGCTCCAGAAGAAGAGGCGTCGAGGCCTGTTTCATTTTCGCCGGCCCCGGAGCTTCAAGGGGGACAGGGGGCCTGGGTCCCCTACAGCTGGACTCCTCCTCCCTCCACCCCCACCCCCACCCCCGACTCAGGAGAGCCCCCCCAGCCCAGACCCCCCAAGCCTCGGCAATAACTCCTCTCCCTGCTGGAGCCCAGAAGAGGAGAACAGCCTCCTCCCCGGATTTGGGGGGAGCCGGGGGCCTTCCTTCCGCAGGAAGATGGTAAGTGAGGCAAGGGGTGCTGCGTCCTCCCCTTCTCCTGACCCACACAGAGCCCGTCCCCTGACTCCACCCAAGTTTAACGGGAGAATGCTAGGACCCAGGGTTCTGGGGAACACTGGTCATTGCAATTCCCCTCTCCTTGAGAGTGGACTAAGCCCTGGTGGCCCAGAGCCTGTGCGAGTGCCATATGCAAATGAGGGCACTGGGAGAACTGCCCAGAGGGTCTGGGCAGGGCTTCCCCAGGGCTGGGGGCTCAGTGGGACACGGGCCCTCCCACAACCTGTCTGCTACCTGTGGAGCCCCTTCTCCATCGGGAGCTGTTATAGAGGAGACCTTGTTCCAGGGCACTGAGGGACCAGAGCCAGGGGAAGGGGGCCCAGCCCCTGGGACAGCACAGCAGCCAAGGGCACACGGAGTTGCCCTTCCTGGGTTGGAAAGAGCCAAAGGTTGGAGCTTCGACGGGAAACGAGAGGTGAGGGGAGCCTGGGATGGCACACCGAGGGTCCTGATGGTCTCTGTCTGCCACCCTCCCTTTCCTGCTCCCATATCCGTGGCAGTTCCGTGGAGAAAGCAGGTGCTTCGTCGTTAGAAGGTGTTAACTGCAGTTCTGTCCCTGCCACACATTTGCCATGGAATCCTGGACTAGTCAGTCACTTAACGTTTTGGAGCCTCTACTGCCTTCTTGTAAATGGGGGTCATTAAAGTACTTACCTCTAGAGCTCTGTTTCCCAAACTTTGGTGACTTGATTATAACTTTTATGCCTGATTTTTACCTTTTCCATGTGCCACTTGAATTATTATGTGTATATTTTTATTTAAATCAACTCACCTTTTTTAACGTAGTCTGAACCTAAGCATTATCATCTTTAAAGTCATGGGCTCTTTGTACTAGTCCTGTTTTTTTCTACTACATATAAAATAAACATGTAACTATTAAGATAACAGTATGTTCATTTGTGTAGACCATTTCTTGTACCCCTAGGGTGGTATAGGTGCCACTCTTTGGAAAACACTGTCCAAGTGTCTAGGGACTACTGACATGGAGGCGCTAGAGCAGAAGACCTTTGTCAGCTGCAGTCCTCCATGGAGAGGACTTTTCTTATGAGCTGACTCAGCTGTCCTTTTAGGGCACAGGCCCAGACCTGGAGGGCAGCACCCAGGCTTGGCAGAAACGTCGATCTTCGGATGACGCAGGTGAGAACAGTCAGCCTCACTCCCTTTGCCCCCTCTCTCAAGGACCTTCCTAATTTGCCTTTTCCCTTCCCCCTCCCCACTGCCCCATCCTCTCCCTCCATTCCAGGGCCTGGAGCCTGGAAGCCCCCACCACCACCCCAAAGCACCAAGCCAAGCTTCAGCGCCATGCGCCGAGCAGAGGCCACGTGGCACATAGGTATGGAAAGCCTCTTCTCGGGGAGCAGCACTGAAGGCCCACTGAAAGAAACAGGAAGCCACGACCCCTGCATTGGGGGATTTGCGACCAAAGTGGCGCAGTGAGAAGTCAACACGGTGAAAATGTTTAAGGATAGTTACAAAGTGACATCCAAATGAGACAAACAACCCTATGCAAAGACAGTTTCTACAGAACAAAGGTGGCCTCGCCAGGGTTGGCAGACAGGAACAATGCTTTGTGGAAGGCTCCTGTGCATTCTCTAGGGCAGGTGGCGCCTCTGGTCACCATCGGCACAATGGTGCCCTCTGTAGAGAAGCCCTCTCCGCACCTTAGCTAGGAAGAGGGTGAGCAAGTCAAACTGCCGGCCGGTGCCAGTTATGCCAGGCCCACCTCAAAACATTTCAGCCTCCTCCAGAAATAGCTAATCAGCCCACTCTCGGCTCACTCAGAAAGGTACCCCAAAGAAGGGGCAAGAGCTCTGCCTTGGAGGGCAGAAACCCTCGATATTAGTCTTGCTTAGCCACCCATGAACTTAAACAAGTCATTTATTTTCTGGCTCCATGACTAGAGGAACAGAAGGGAGGGCGATTATTCCAGGCATGACACTTACCTTCTGCTAGGTTCAGAGCACCTTTCACTTAAGGAGCCACTAAAGAAAAACTCCCTCAGAAGGTTGATGCTGGTCAGCTCAGTATCACCTTACATCCCCAGAAGCCTGGAATATGACCCTCCAACAATATTGACATGTACAAAATCTCCCTGTAGATGTAGATGTCCCTCCACCTCCTCCACTCCCACCCCCAGGCTAGGGGGCAAGGGCTGGAAAGAGCTAAGAGCTGAGCAAGTGGGTGTGGCTTGGGCCCCATGCTCCCTGTTGTCCCCTCCCACCCATCCTGCCCCTGCCCCTGCCCCACCCTCCCCTGTTGTACAGAGCCGGCATCTGTGCCCCCTGCCTCATCTTTCCCTCACCCCTGCCAGGCCAACCCAGCACTGGGGGCATCTTTGCTGATTTTCCCATTCCACACAGACTTGTTAAAGCTTCCAAAACAGGGCTCCATCCTTCATTTAGGAAACCACAAGAGTCAGCTGCTCCACTGCACACACACCTCCAGGTTTCTCTCACACACACCTCACAGACAATACCCTCCCGTGTCATACCCACAGGCTCGTGTTGCTTAAAGGCACATGGGCAGGGGACGAGTGTGCCAGTGCATCTCTCATCTAAATGAGACTGTCAGACAGAGTTCTGGGAATGCCAGGCTGCGGCCTTGGCAGGGCCCCGGGGCACTGCAGCCCTGGATGGGCAGCCACGCCTGTGCACCCAGCAGGCCCTGCGCCCTGGCTCTGCCCAGCAGGAAAGAGCTCAGGCGCTGCTCTGCAAGAGGGCAGCCAGGCCAGAGCCCCTTCCAGAGGTGATGGCCTCAGGACGATCCTGGGAACCAAGGGCTAAGGAAATGGCAGGAGCAGGAGGGGACATGTAAGGCAGAGATGTAAGAGCAATGGGCTTGGAGGAGGAAGTCCTGGCCCGTAGGGCTTCGTGGGCAGAGGAGACAGGAAGGGCCATGCAAGAATGCCTTTTCCTGCAGCTTCTCCTCTCTGCCATCCCTCAGCTGAGGAGAGTGCCCCCATCCACAGCTGCCAGAGCCCCAGCCCAGCCTCCCAAGACGGGGAGGAGGAGAAGGAGGGGGCCCTATTCCCAGAGAGGACAGTTCCAGCTAGGAACGCCAAGGTGAGGGCTGGCAAGGCGGGTGGGGAAGGCACTCTGATGAGGCAAAGGAACTAACTGACCATCATCTTCCTTCTTCTGCCAGCGGCAGGACCCCCCTTTAGCTCCACGGCCCCCCAAGCCAGTGGCTATACCCAGGGGCCGCCGGCCCCCCCAGGAGCCAGGGGGCAGGGAGGAGGTGGAAGCTGCTGGTGCAATCCCAGGAGTCAACAAACCCCGGCTGCGGCTGGGCTCACAGCAAGACCAAGAGGAACCTGAGGTCCAAGGTCTGCCGCCCTAGCTGAGTAGGGGGGTTGGGGCACCTCTGGGACTTTGCTGTCCACAGCAGGTCTTCTTCCAGGGCATGGAATGAATGACAACCAGGAGTCACAGGCTGGATGAATACCCAGCCTGTGAGCCCCACTCATGTGCCAGGCCTGCCTTGACTGTTCTTTCAGGGCCCCCTGATCCAGGTCGCCGGACTGCCCCCCTGAAGCCCAAGAGGACACGGCGGGCACAGTCCTGTGACAAGCTGGAACCTGATAGAAGAAGGCCCCCTGACCCCACAGGTGCTGGTGAGGGCGGGTCCCCCTTCCCATCCATCTGTCTGACATGGCGCCCCCCAAGCCCCAACACTGGGTGGCTGACTCTCCCTGCCCAGGAAACAAGACTCCCTGGATTTGTCCCTAACAGGAACCAGTGAGCCAGGAACAGACTGACAGCTGCCACAACACCCTTCCCAGCCCTCCTCTCGACATGTGCCTCACAAGGACTCAGACCCCCATCTACCCTGGCTCCCCCAGGCCCCCTGCCAGGCCCTGTCCTACTGGGTAGGATGGAAGGACCAAGTGTTGGGGAGCAGGAGGCAGGGGGCCAGGAGGGAGGGAGCAGCCTGGAGAGAGGGAGGCTCTCAATGCCTCACCCTGTGAGAGCTTTGGGGTGGAGGTCTGTCTCCTCCCCCGAGAGGGCGGATTTCTGTCTCTCTATCCCCAGGGGCTCCCTCCCCACTTGTATAGAATAAAAAAACAAAATCACTGCCTGCCTCCAGTCTCTGCTGTCTTCCCCATTCTCTGCCCCCACCATCTGTTCCCTTCCCACAAGCCCCCAGAGCTTAGCCACAGTGGGGAAGTGAGGAACACCCCCAGGGATGGGGCTAGGGTCCTGAGAGCAGAAGGGGAAAGAATGGAGAACTGCAAAGGGAAGGAGACTGACAGGTCCCCAGGCTAGGGTGGGTGTTCTGTGCAGGGTCAGGGCAGACATGGCTGGAGAAGGAACCAAACGGACAAAAAGTAACACCAGTGTCTGTCTAGCTTTGGGGGACATAATGGGATTGGAAGACTCCAGTGTGGCAGACTCCAGTGCACGCACACACACACATATGCACGCTAACGGTGGAATCGCATGGGGTTGTGTCATCCTGGGCAACCCTCAATAGTCAAAAATCTCACAGTAGAGTTGCTCGTAGGTGAACAGAAGTCTCTATGGCATGAGAAGGTCAACAATTAAATTAATTGTTTCCCATGGTGTCCTAACAAATACCACCTTGGCATTCAAGACCCCACTCAAAAGCCTCTTCCTCTGTGGAGCTCTTCCTGATTCTTTCCCCATGCATCCAAATTGAACCCTCCTTTAATGTGCCCCCCCTGCATCCTGAGCAGGGCCATAACTTCACATCTGTCACACTTAATCGCATTTGTGTAATGGCTTGTCATCTCTCTGTCTGTCTCTCTGTTCCATATACATCTGCCTCCCCAGGAGCAGGCAGGGGCTGCATCTTAATTACCTGTGTGGCCCCAGCACTCGGCACAGTGCCTGACACCAGGAGATGCTTAATAAATGGCAGCTACACTAATACATGAGCAGCTTAAGGGGATGGAGGGTGAAAGTGTCCTGGTGAATACTCTTGCATACTCATCCCAAATCACCACGTGCCCAGATGTCTTCACGTGTAGCTGGCAGCCCCCCAGGCAATTGCTTACTTCACCCTGGTCACACTAGGAATGACTAATGTCTTGTTTCCGTAAGATCTGTGTGTGGCCCGGCCCCTCCCACAAGGATATGGCCATATGGGTTGAATCTCGGGGGGTGTTGGGGACATTATGGCACCAGGAAGATGTCTTGGGAGTCAGTTCTTCAGCACATGCCCCACCTCCCCCCTGCCCCCCGCCCCTGTGCAGTCCTGTCTTCAGGGGCTGTGTGACCAGGATGTGAAGCTGTGTGTCCTTAAGCAATCGTGTCCATTTCCTGTGTCTCATTACAATAAGGTGGCTCAGGAACTGGACATCATTCTCAGAGCTATGGGTTTCAGCAAGGTACGTGATGGTTTTTAAGGAGCACATGAAGATCTACATTCTGTTATATTCCGGGTTGGCATGAGTGAGTGTGTGTGTGTGTGTGTGTGTGTGTGACAAGGACAGCCTAGCGTTCTTTTATATCTTTGACAAGTAATGATATTGAAAGTGTTGTGCAACTGGGTGTGTTTCCCAGTGTGTATCAGTGGGGCTGTAACTGTCATGGTGTCATGGTGAGTTTATGTACTGGCGCCTGTGCGTGTCAAGATATGTGTGAGCCTGTGAGTCGTGGGTGCATGTGTCGCCATCATTCTCTGTGTGAATGTGTGTGTGTGCACGCACCACTGCAATGTGTGCATCCCTGTGATTCTGGGTGTGGGTGTGGCGTGAAGGGGAAGATGTGTGTCACTGTGTCTGCAGGGGTCCTGCCTCTGAGCCACCCCCAGCCCACCCTCCTCGCCTGGTTCTATGGCTCCCTCCCAGGCAGTGGCCCTGCCCCTTCCCTCTTCTCCCTCCCAATCAGTCTATGCGGGGGGGGGAGCTGGTACTGCGGCCCCCCCACCCCTCCCCATCCAGGCCCCATAAATAGCAGCAGAGCCGGAGCCAGAGCCGGCGCCAGCGGCTGGAGCAGCAAGGGAGACAGGGCCAGGGCCCGAGAGCCGGAGAGAGGAGCCCCCAACTGAAAGCCCAGGTGAGCCCACCATTCCTCCCTAGCCCAGCCCCTGCTGGCCCGGCCCGGCCTGGCCCAGTCTCCATGACAACATCTCCTGTAGCCCCCAGAGAGGTCCAAGCCCTGCTCGATCCCTTCACCACCACATGCCCCTGCCTATCTCAGGGACCCATGATAACTGGGAGACTTGTGGCTGAAAGACGGAGACCCCCCCCCACTCCCACGCAGACCCTCCCTCACATATCCAGAAAGGCATACATTGTGGGGTGGTGGGTACCCAGCCACAGTCCCAGTTCTGAGGAAGGTACGAGAACTGTCACACCCTCCTGGAGATGGACACGAGACGGGCAGGGGCTGGAGGGACAGACACAGAGGGTGGGGCACTCAGACACACCAAGGCACATTCGCTCGGGAAAGCACGACATGGGATCAGACAACCTCACCCTGAGATCTGGACAGACACAGATAGATGGACTGACCAGCCATGAACTTGGGCCGGCGTACCCCTGCCTGCTGCTGCCCGAGGCTTGGTACCACTGCTGGGGGAGGGTGGCGTGCGTGCATCCCACGAGCAGCATGGAGGGGGCTGCGGCTCCCCAAAAATCCTGTCGCTAAGAGACAGTGTGAGTGCTGCCAAGAAGTGTGAGAACAGGGGAGGTAGGGAGGGATGTGAGGCTTGTCATAGTGGCAGCCCCTGCCAGGAGGCTGGAGGAGCTTTCAGCAGAGCCCCGGTCCTTCCTCCAATTCCCCAAGCCCACCACCCCCTCCTTTCCATCAGCCAGCCAGAAGGTGAGTGGGGGCAGGGAGTGGACAGGGACAGCGCATGCAGGGCACGTCTCCTGTCTCCTGCCCACTGCAGACTCCACACCTGAGACCCATCTTCTTTAGACCTCCAGGGGCCTCTCCACCCCCTGCCCCACCCCCTTGCCCCAGTTCAGCTCCCTCGTGCCAAGACTGAGTGCAGCGCTGGCTCAGACACCAGTCGGGAAGCAGCAGAAGGTGCTGAGGCAGCAGAAAGTGTGGATCAATCAATGGCCTAGGAGCCAAGACTGCCAGGAACAACCCAGCCCTCCAGCCCGCTCCAGCCCCAGCCCTGTATACCTAGGCTGGCAGATGTGACAAGCTCAGTGCTCCTGTGCAGGAGTGGGAGATGCAGGTCGTCTGCCCTCCCCTGCTCAGAGCTCCAGGGAAGCCAGTGGAGGGCTGGGAAGCAGGAGGCCTGTGAGAGCCCAGGGACTCAGGAAGGAGGACAAGGGGCTGGTGCTGGGCTGCTGGAGGACAGACCCATCCCCTGGCAGGTGTTCCCTTTCTAAGGTCCGGGCCACCTGCTCTGTCCCCACAGTGACATGGCAGACCCTGAGATGGAATGGGTACCTGAGCCCCCAACCATGACGCTGGGAGCCTCGAGGGTGGAGCTTCGGGTGTCCTGCCATGGCCTCCTGGACCGGGACACCCTCACCAAGCCCCACCCCTGCGTGCTACTCAAGCTCTACTCTGATGAGCAGTGGGTGGAGGTGAGAGCAGCTTGGGTTTCTCCTTAACTAACCTGGGTTAAGCCTGGGAAGAAGGGAGGCTGGGGTGAGGGCAGTGAAAGCTTCAGGGAATGTGAGGACTCCTAGGGTGGGGGTGGGGCCTTTTCTAGGCCATGTGGGTAACCTTGGAGATGAGTGTGCCATCATTACAAACACAAACCGTTTTACAGCTTCTAAGCCCACAGGGTCCCAGAGGGTCCTGAGGTTGCCCCAGAGGCAGTAGGATCACTCCCAAAGGCCTTATGATATCCCTGAAGGACTGAGGGTCTAGTGGGCAGGCAGCGCCTGAGCTTGGGGGTCAGCCTAAGAAGAGAAGAGCTAGTCTCTGGGGATGTGGGGCCCAAGAATAGCTGGCATGACCAGGGTGGTCCCATGGTCCAGGGCAGGGAAAAGTAGCCTTGGTCCCCAGAGAGCCCTCACCCCGCCCCCATGCCACAGGTGGAGCGCACGGAGGTGCTTCGCTCTTGTTCCAGCCCCGTCTTCTCCCGGGTACTAGCCCTTGAGTACTTTTTTGAGGAGAAGCAGCCCCTGCAGTTTCACGTGTTTGATGCTGAGGATGGAGCCACCAGCCCCCGAAATGACACTTTCCTCGGCTCTATGGAGTGCACCTTGGGTCAGGTCTGCATTCCCACCCACCCCACCCCACCCTACCCCCATCAGCTTCTGCCTCCGGCAGCCAAAATAAGAGAGAGCATGAACTCTGGAACTACTCTGGTAGTTCAAGTGGGATTGGATCTCATTTCTGCTGTTCATTGGCTGCACAGCCTTGGGCAAGATACTTAACCTCTCTCAGTCTTGGTTTCCCTATCTAAAAATGGTGGAGGAGGTCATAGTGCCTCTCTCTTACAGCTGCTGCAGAAATTGGGTCCAACCCTCCCCCAAGCCAAAGAGCCAACCCTTGTGGATACTTAGAGGGCACTCATTATTCCACCCCTCCTTGTGGCCAACCAAGTGGTGGCATCACAGCTGGGTCTCCCTCCACCTCCATCCCTAGATTGTGTCACAAACCAAGGTCACTAAGCAATTGCTGCTGAAGAATGGGAAGACTGCGGGCAAGTCCACCATCACGGTAGGCAAGGTCACCTGTACTCACCCTTGGGCCAGACATTCAATGCCCCTGCATGGACATCCATGGTGACATCATGCTCAGGACCACTCCAACCTAGGGTGGCCTTTGTGGTTGGGGGAGGGGAGTTCTGCCACTCGTATCCCCTTTGCAGGTCGTGGCTGAGGAGGTATCTGGCACCAATGACTATGTGCAACTCACCTTCAGAGCCCACAAGCTGGACAACAAGGTTGGAACCCCAGAGCCCAGCCCCCCATCTCCTCTGCTAGTCCTGGGCCTCCCACTCAAGACAGATCCCAGGGGCTCAGACCTACTCCCTTCTCAGTGGTAGCCCCCTCCTCCACCCTCCTACAGCCCTCACCAGACTCAGGGGACCTTTCCCTTGGATCCCCAGGATCTGTTCAGCAAGTCTGACCCTTTCATGGAGATCTATAAGACCAATGAGGACCAGAGTGACCAGCTGGTCTGGAGGACGGAGGTTGGTTGCCTAGGGCTGTGGGAATGGAAGGAGGGAGAGTAGAGTAAGAAAACCTAGACAGGAGGTGACCAGCTCCATGGTGCCTCTCCAAGGTGGTGAAGAACAACCTGAACCCCAGCTGGGAGCCATTCCGCCTGTCCCTGCACTCCCTGTGCAGCTGTGATGTCCACCGGCCTCTTAAGGTGAAGCCCCAGCCCAGCAAGCACAGCCTACCTGGAGCAGCCAGCCTGCTGCTGAGACCTTCCCCCCTCCAAACGTGGCAAGCCTCCTCCCCGTCTCCCGTGTGATAAACACTTCCCACTGTGGGATAAATAACAGGTCACAGCTCAATGTTAAGCTTCCCATATGTGTGCCTTTATCAGTGGCCAAAGTCCCTGCCAGATTGAACCAAAAAATAAAGTTCAGCAGGTAGTCTCTCCAGGCAGGTTGAAGTCATCTGTTTGAGCCTAGAGACTGCAAGGCCCCTACCACCGTGAGTTCTACCCCACCCAACCCAATGAACTCCCACAGCGCATACCCAACCCTGACCCCATCCCTCCCCTGCCTTCTCAGTTCCTGGTGTATGACTATGACTCCAGTGGGAAGCATGACTTTATTGGAGAGTTTACCAGCACTTTCCAGGAGATGCAAGAAGGGACGGCGAATCCCGGGCAGGAGGTGCCAAAAAGACCCCTCCCCCAAAATCCCACCCAGATCCCTGGGAGAATCCTGAAGAGACCACTGTAGGTGATGGGAGTGGGGAGGGTGGAAAACACCCAGGCTCAGCCAAAGGACTGAGCTGTGGGGATCTCAATCTGCTGGAAGGGGTGAGAGGGGTCACCTGATGGACTTGTGACCCTCAGCTTGTGGGGTTGGGTGGGGTCTAGATGCAGTGGGACTGTATCAACCCCAAGTACCGGGACAAGAAGAAGAATTACAAGAGCTCAGGGACGGTAGTGCTGGCCCAGTGCACGGTAAATTCCAGTTCCTGCCTCAAGTCTTGCCGCAGCCCCTGCCCCTGCCCCTACCACAATCTCAGATTCAACCCTTCCATTGTTTCAAAGACATGTTTCTCTGCTTCTGGGAACTGCAAACCCTTGCCTTAGCTCACCGCAACTGCACCCTCAAAAACTCTGGTCCCCCCGACTTTCCCCACAGAGGCCCTTACCCGAGCTCCCTCCTCAGAGGACCACCTCATCCCCTCACTTTACCCCTCCCCCTACCGCCAGGTGGAGAAGGTGCACACCTTCCTGGATTACATCATGGGTGGCTGCCAGATCAGTTTCACGGTAAAGGCCCAGGGGATGGGGGCACAGGCAAGAGGGAGGGGCCCAGAATCCCCACTGCCCACCTCGGGCTTCTCAGGAGCCTCAGCATTGCCAGCTCATACCGCTCGCCCTGCCCCACCCTACCCCACCATGAGGCTACCTCTGAGTTCCCCAGAACCATCTCAGTCCTCCCTACAGACCTAGCCTCAGCCTAGCCTCCCTGTGGGCTCTCGTGGCTGCAGTATGACCCTTTCCTACCCCCACTCCCACCTCCACCAGGTGGCCATCGACTTCACTGCCTCCAATGGAGACCCAAGGAGCAGCCAGTCCCTACACTGCCTCAGCCCCCGACAGCCCAACCACTACCTGCAGGCCCTGCGTGCAGTGGGAGGCATCTGCCAGGACTATGACAGGTAGGAGGAGATTGCAGGGGAGACAGGCAAGGAGGCCTTGCCTGAGGGGCCCCACAGCCTTTTCTTCTCCCCAGTGATAAGCGATTCCCAGCTTTTGGCTTTGGAGCTCGAATACCCCCCAACTTCGAGGTAGGCTGGTTGCAAGGGAAGGGAGGAGATGGTGGGGACATTGGACAGGAAGAAAAGACATCCCCTTACTGCTCTTACTTTACCCACACAGGTGTCCCACGACTTTGCTATCAACTTTGACCCGGAAAATCCTGAATGTGAAGGTAAGAGGGGAGGTCCCCGCCAGCCTGTGGGGGCCCCCATGCACATGCCTGCTGCACACGCCCTACATCCCATACAGGCCCAGCTCCCTGTCCCTCCCACCCATCCAAGGCCCGTCTCATTTGGTAAGACTTCCAGTCCCATGATCCAGCGTCTGCCCACCCAACTCTCCCTCTGCTTAGTGAGGAACTTGTTGGGTCGGGGGCAGTCCTAAGACCTGGAAGCACCCCCTTGCTTTAAAGAGTGTCTGAAGGAACCCCCGCTAATCTCTGCCAGCTTCACCTCTCCTCTTTGCCCACAGAGATCTCGGGGGTCATCACCTCCTACCGCCGTTGCCTGCCCCAGATCCAGCTCTACGGCCCCACCAACGTGGCCCCCATCATCAACCGCGTGGCTGGGCCAGCCCAGCGGGAGCAGAGCACCGGCCAAGCCACGGTGAGGAGACACAGCAGGCAACCAGGAGCTGCCCGCGTGTCCTCGGGGTTGCCGAGGCCGGGGCCTGGGCTTGAGGCGGGTGTCACGCTCTCGCTCACAGAGCCAACCCTTCCTCCCTGTCTGCTTGCCCCCAGAAGTACTCAGTGCTGCTGGTGCTCACGGACGGCGTGGTGAGCGACATGGCCGAGACACGCGCCGCCATCGTGCGCGCCTCGCGCCTGCCTATGTCCATCATCATTGTGGGCGTGGGCAATGCCGACTTCTCCGACATGCGGCTGCTGGACGGCGACGACGGTCCCTTGCGCTGCCCCCAAGGGGTGCCTGCGGCTCGCGACATAGTCCAGTTTGTGCCCTTCCGAGACTTCAAGGACGTGAGTGCCCAGTGCCCTCCTCAGCTCCTCATGCCCCCACAATGGCCCTGTCTCTTCCACCTGCTGATGTCCTGAGAAGGACGCTGGAGCCCAGCTGGCCACTCCACAGCTCCACCCCTCCCTCACCTGACCCCGCCTCCTCCAGTCCTCCTCCCCTAACCATGGTGTCGCTGTCCCCACGCCCAGGCTGCCCCTTCTGCGCTAGCTAAGTGCGTCCTGGCAGAGGTGCCCAGGCAGGTGGTGGAGTATTACGCCAGCCAGGGCATCAGCCCCGGGGCTCCCAGGCCCTGCACGCCGGCCACGACCCCCAGCTCTAGCCCATGACTGCCCCCTGCGGACGACACTCCCTCAGCCTCTCAGTGAGTCCTGGGGGCCCAAAGAGGTGGAAACAAAAGGGTGCAAAGTGGGGCTTGGTAGAGTCCACCTTGGCTGGGTTTAGTGTAGCCGGGTGCTTACCACTCTCCCACCCCCTCCCAGGTGCCTGTCCTGAACCCTGTGACTCTCGTGACCAATGCCTCCACATCTTGGACCAGCTGCGCCCCTTGGGTCCTGGAAGTGAGTGATGGGGCCTGCCTCCATCTCTCCAAGCCCCATACCTCTCAACCCTGTGGCCCCTCAGTGACTTCCTTTGGTGATCCTGACTTTCTGGCCATTAATAAAAGGAACTGCTCCTAGCACCTCAGCCTCTATCCATCATGCCTCAGATGCCCACTGGGCAGTCCACGCTACCCCACATGCACGAAAAATGGGAAGGACCAGCACCTTTCAAAATCTGAGCCCAGGGTGGCATTGGTGGTATACTGGTGAGCATAGCTGCTTTCCAAAATCTGAGCCCGACTCCCCAGGCAGGCCGCTGTCTCTGCTTCTTATCCCAACTGTGTGCCAGTGTGGTCTGAGTTGCTCCCACCCTCATCTCCCAACCCTGGGGGTCCAGGCACCATGGGGGTTAATTACAGGAGATAGGGGAGTAATAAGGGGTTGTCGAGGGGGCAGGCTGATGCCCTCTTACAGCTGTTTCTAGAGAGGCCCCGCTGAGTTCCCCGGAGGCTGAACCCCAGCCCCCACACAGCTGTGGGGCGGGCCAGGAGAGGGTGTTGGTGGGACTGAAGAGGCAGCAGGTCTGCCAGTGAATTGGGAAAATAGACGGGGCATCTCAGGCCTGTACAGCCTAGTTTCCTGGGTGTGTGAATGTGTGTGTTCATGTACTACACATCCCTGACTCTCCATGTGCATGGCCTTAATGGTTCAGGAAGTCCAGCTACATACTCTTAATGATAACTTCAACAACAACAGCAAAGATTATTATCTAGTGCCATACTTTGTGCTAAGTGCTTCTTTAAATGCATTCATTCTCACTAGGTAGTTACCTTTATTTTCCCCATTTTTCTGACAAAGCAAGTGAGGCTTGATTTAATTCGCTCGTGCTTAAAAAGCTGATAACTGAAACTTGAGCCCAGACCCACCTGACTAAAGCATCCACACTCTTAAACACTACAGTTTGCAACTTTTTGGGGGAGGTATTTCCATGTGATCCAGTTGTATCTTCTTGAGACCCAGGTGTGTGTACTGTATATGTGGCCTAGTTGTGTACACAGGCTCCTGTGGATGGGTACCTCTGCCCTTGTGTGCTATGCAGGTAAGAAGGGTGAGCAGGAAAAGTAGGGGGTCTGGATTACAGCTCCAGAAAGCAGGTGAGGACAGACACAGGTGAAATTCAGTGAGGGGGAAAGAGCTGGGCTCCTAGAGGGACCCTCCCTTCAACAACGAGTGTGGAAGGGAACAAAGGAGGAGAGGCTCACAGTGCCGATTGGATCCAGAGCCAGAGAGGATGACCGGTGGCCAATGGTGGGGTGGGGGAGAGGAGAAGAGAGAAATTCCGAGGGGGATGGAGGAGAGGACTCCCATTGCAGGCTCCTGAGTGGAGGAGGGACGAGCTGGACTAGAGAAGGGGGAGGAGGGAGTAAGAACTGTGATGGGAAGAGAAGAGACAGCTGGGAAGGAGGTAGATTGAGGGGGCAGAAAGGAAGAGAGACATATGGGAGCCTCTTCCCCCATGCCTGACCGACCACTTCTACCATTTATTATGTCCCTTAGAGATCAGACTACAGTGACTGGTGAGGTGGCTGTTCCCAGCTCAATGCCTGTGCTCTGCCCAGAGGCCCCAAAGGCCCTCCTGTTAGGCTGCTGAACTGGAGGGCTGGGTTACCATGGCAACTGTGAGACCAGGACAGCCACAGGCAGGCCTAGCTGGGCCTCTGCAGCTCCTGGGCTTGACAGTGGTGGTGGGAGGGAGAGGATCCATCTGGCCCAATGCCCACCCCTACACCCCATTTCTATTGGCTCTCCAGAACTGAGATGTGCCACTCAGCTCCAGGTGGGGACTTCCCAGTTTCTCTGTCTCTCCCTCTCGCACATACACAGTAGAAGCAGGGATAAAGAAAGAACACTTCTTACAAGAACATTTAGCCAATAGCGTTAGAGTTCTGCCTGGACTTCAAGTTTAATTCACAAAAGCTGCACTCTCTCAGCTCCTTGCCATCCCAGGAAAAGTCTCACCTCAGCTTGCAGAGAGGTAGGAGGTAGCAGGGGCACCCTATGCAGGTCTGGGGGCTGAAGCAGCCTGGAGAGAGCAGCAGGGACCAGTGTGTGCTTATAGAGAAGCCAGGCTTCCTCCCCTGGGCTGCTCCACCACTGCCCAGGCTGTCCCTTTGGTGAGGTCATCTTGGGGACTTCTTGGGGAGACCATTAGGACTCCCACACTGGGGAGAGGCCAGAACTGGAAAGGTGTCAGAAGTCATCCAATCCAAACGAGGAGTAGATAAAGTAACTGAGGTCCAGGAAGCAATCGATTTGCTCAAGGTGACAGAGGGATCCCATGGAAGAGCTGGGACCAGGTTTCCAGACTCCTGCTCAGGTCTCTCTCCCAACCCACACCACCCACCCTCAGGCCTTTGCTGATCTGGTCCCTGAATGCCACTGGGTTGGGCAGGGGAAAAGCATTTTGGACAGAGTTCCTAGTCTGGCTAGCTACTGGGTATTGAAATCTTGAAAATGCAGTAGTCCTAAAATGGGGAAGTTACAAGCCTCAGAATGAAAATACAACCTCATTGCTAATTACAGCCTTAAAGCATTACAGGCTGAAAATCCTGAATTAAAAACTAAACTGAGGGGAGAGCCGCACCACTCCACCACCTCCCATTCACTGGGTCACCACACTTCCACCTGCAGAGCTCAGTGTGCTAGTCCTGTGGGCTGGGTTTCTGTGGACGGTGTGAGCGAGAGGAGGGGACCTCTCTCCCAGAAAATGGCCAGCATCTAAACTCGGGCATGCCTTGAGGGTCCTGGAGGTTTGGGGTATTTGTGTGGTCATACAGGGAGTGGCCGGGACCAGAAGGCTCTCGGTAATGATCCAATGAACAGTGCAGCCGCCTCCTGGGTGGTGCGCCCCACTCACCCGCCCGCCTCCTACACCACCCCGCGCCCGGAGCGGCTCAGAGGAAGAGGTGGGCGTGGTCGCCGGACCCTGGGCAGCTGGAGGTCAGCCGGTCACAGCGAGCCTTGTAGAGGTCGCGCTCCCGTGCCAGGCGGGCCACTTCGGCCCGCAGCGCGTCCAGCTGGGCGGCCAGGCGGGCGCGCTCGGCCTCCAGCCCTCGCCGCTGCTGCAGCCGCTTGGAGCGACAGGCCTGAGCGTAACCGCGGTTCTTCAGCGTGCGGCGCCTCTGCTTCAGCCGCAGCGCCTCGTCGCGCCCGCAGCCCCGCAGCTGCCGGTTTAGCTCCCTCACAGACATGGAAACCAGCGCCGCGTCCGAAAACCGCTCGGCCAGCTGCGGAAGGAGAGTGCAGGGACCGGGTCAGCGCCGGGTCTCACTAGGCTCCACACTGAGGTCTCCGCGCCACCCTGGCCCTGCTCTCGGCAAAGCTCCGCCCCCGGCTCCCACCTTTACCAGAATGCTAGCCCTTCTACCGAAGCGCAGTCCAGAGCCCGCCCCTGGTCCCGACTTGCCCCGCCTTCCCACGCCCCCACTGGCCCTTGCCACCAGACTCGCGCCCCTTAAGGCCCGCCCTCCTCCGTGGGCTGCAGCATCCGGCTCCAGACCGGGTGTGCCCAGCAGACCTGCGCCCAGACAGACCCCGCCCCTCTAACGTGTCAGGTCTCCCAGTCCTGAAGGCCACAACCCTGTGACCCTCAAAGGATTTGGATTACATCCTAATGCCCTCAACAGCCCCGTCTGTGTCCATAATTAATAGGATGTGTCCCGATCCTTCCTGAGAAGGTTGGGGGCTGGGGAAGCACAGTCTTGAAAAGGCCAACCTGAACCACCGTCTTCACCCCGCCCCATTCTGCACACCACCTTTTCCCTGGTTTCCGCACCGGGTGTCTATTTACCCCCTGTAATCGCCTGTTCCCCAACTCAACCCTTCCTCTTTGGGTCCTCTTCTATCTTCTCCCTGTTCCTCTTGGTTCAGCCTATTCATTTCTCTCCATTTTGAAAAAAGAGAGAGGAGCAGAATTTAGTTTTCTCTGGTTTTTTCCAAGGGCCCTTCTTCCCTTCTCTTTCTCCAGTCCATAAGCCTCTCCGCGAACTCTCCTTGCTCTGTCGGGCTGTCCCTCAGCCCAGCTTGCTGATCACTCACCTGGGCATGCTGGGCTCCTGCCTCCTCGGGGCTCCCTGGGTAGTAGCCGTGGGGCCCCTCCACAGGGACTGGGCCCTGAGCCTGCAGCAGCTCCACCGCCTCTTCAGGACTCAGTCCCAGGGCCTCCCCAGCCCCCAGCTGCTGCTGCAAGGTTGCCAGCCAGTACAGCTCCTCCAGGCCTGGCCGGGGGCCCTCTGTGGCCCCCATCATGCCTGGTTCACTGAAGGTAGGTGAAGGAGGCACTGAGCTGTATGGTGTGGAGCCCAGTGAGGCTGTAGGAGGACCAGATCGCCCCTCAGAGGGCTCCCGCTTTACCTCAAACTTCATCAAGTCAAAGTCATTGACATATTCCATGGCCAGGGGGCTAGGGGGCAGTGCCATTCTGGGGCTGGGCTGGGAGGAGTGCACCTGCAAAAAAGAGGAGCGGTCTGGAGCACACAGAGGCTGCCTGCCATCACCCTCCTCCAAATCCCTCTTCCCCCAAAGCCCAAGTGCCCTGGAGCCAGAGTTCTGGAAAGCTAGAGTGATGGTGCAGCCCTGTTTCCTAGATAGTCACCTCCAGGCCGAGGGCACCCTTTCAGGTGGCAGGGGATCCTGACAGGGGACAAGCAGCTGAAGGCCTAAAGGAGCAAGAGGAAAGCACAGCCTGTTGCCCCACTGGTGCCTCTGGAATCTATGAAAAACAAGAGCAATATGGCAGTGCTCCCAGCCTAGTGCTGAGACATGCTGAGAGGCTCTGTCATCTCAGGAGGCATCATTCCATTTCCAAGCAATTAAAAAAAAATTGCTTAATTAACTGTGACAGAGTATGCGTATATTTTAGGACAGTGGGAAGGCATGTGAATTTTAAGATACAACAATAATGTGCTGTTATACCTCTACCTCTCAAAGCACTGAGGACAGCACCTTGCATATGAATCCCTTTTATATGAGCAAGAGCGAGAGACTTTATAAGGAAAAAGAAAGGTCCTAGAATTGGTCGTTGGTTATTTATTTATTTATTTATTTATTTTTTGAGACAGAGTCTCACTCTCTTGCCCGAGCTAGAGTGCTGTGGCGTCAGCTTAGTTCACAGCAACCTCAAATTCCTGGACTCAAATGATCCCCCTGCCTCAGCCTGTCGAGTAGCTGGGACTACAGGCATGTGCCACTATGCTCGGCTAATTATATATATATATATTTATTTATTTTATTTTTTTTTTTAGTTGTCCAGCTCATTTCTTTCTATTTTTTTAGTAGAGACGGGGTCTCACTCTTGCTCAGGCTGGTCTCGAACTCCTGAGCTCAAACGATCCTCCTGCCTCAGCCTCCAAGAGTGCTAGGATTACAGGGTGAGCCGCCACACCCAGCCTAGAATTAGTTTTAAAAAGATCAGGACTGAGTGGTCACTATTTGTCCTCAAGGCCAATCTCTCCAAGATTGATTTCCCTCCTATTCATAACTTGCTATGTTATGTGAACTTAAGCAGATCACCTTTACCTTTCTGACCTATTTTCCCTTCTGTTCAGTCAGGCTTTATAACATGTCCGAAAGAGTATTCTGTGGAACATTAATTCTGAGAAATACCCATGAAGGTAATTTTGAGAAATGTTGCCCCACCTCTTGGAGATTCTCAAAGCATAAGATCATATTTAATCCACAAAGTCCTTCAGTAAACTATCTATTCAACTTCAACACAGTGTCCCAAACTTGTGTCGCCAAGGAACTCTCCTTTCTGTTAGCAACCGTGTGACATGTGTTCACCTGAGGAACCTCTGAGATGACTTCAGAGACCCTTCTGAAAGTCCCAAACTCTCACCCAGCTCCCGATTCCAAAAGCCCCACCCCCACCTCCAGAAGGGGCAGGGCAGGAGGGCCCATCCCCAGGGCTTAGACTTTGGCTCCATCTCAGTGCCCAAGCCTAGGTAGCCCTCCTTCCAACCACATCTCAAACCCCCAGGCCTCTCTCTTCCTGTCCCAACGAAGGGTTGCTGTCCTCTCTATGGAGCTTTGAGAAGACAGAAGGGATGGAAACAAAGACACAGATTGAAGGAACGGTCCTTGGCAGGAGGAGATGGTGAGACACTGAGAGAGATGTCCAGGGAGAACTGGATGTACAGGGAAAGGTAAGTGGGGAGAGTTGCTCATCTTTCTGATGTGATAGCAGCGAGGGGACATAAGCCAGTCAGGGTGGGAGTGGGGCAGGGCACAGAGTGTGAGGATTGCTGAAAACAGACAACAGAGAGCAGACAGCAGGTGCTGGAGAAGGGGACTCTAGGTGATAGGCCTGGGACCCTGGACATACTCACTTTAGGGAAGGCAGAGATGATGTGGTCAGTGCCAGAGCCAGGCAGGCACAGCTTCCCCAGAGACTGGAGGCTCCATGGAGCAGGGCCTGGTACCTCTGTGCTCAGAACAAGGGGGCTGTGGGCACAGAGCCCAAAGGGCATTCTTAAAGGGCCAGCTCTCTGAGGTCATCTGTGGTCCTCAGGCTTCCAACCAATGAAGTAAAGGGATCATTTGCATATCTCACTGGCCCGGGGGTTTGGGGGCATGGAGAGGACAGTACGCCTGTTCTCAAAGAAGGAAAGGGGTGTTTTCCCCAGCAAAGCTCCTCACTGATCCGACTCCTGGTTCCCCAGTACGGAGGGCCACATGGACCCCAACCAGCACCCCTACAAGTGAACACAATGCTCAGCCCTCTGCCATTTGAAGCCTGGGCCTGGGCCAGACAAGCTCCCAGCACCCTTGCCTTCCAAAGCCCCTCATCAGTGTCTTTGGGGAGTACAAGCTCTCCTGAACCCACTCTCACCTGGACTGTTGGGTCTCTTTCTGTTTTCAAGAATGCTCACATTTCTGACTGTGCCCCACCTTCACCCTGACAGGCCTTATGCCCCTCTTAGCCATCACATCAGAAAGAAAAGCAACTTTCCCCAGGGAGAATCTCCAGGACTGGGCCATCCTATCCTCATCCCCTCCCACTCTTGCCCCAGGACAGGCAGACCAGCTTGGGAGAAGGAAAAGAGAGAACAGGGAACTCTGCTCCTTCCTTCTGGGCCACTAAGGAACAGTGAAATCTAGTCACCACCCATCCATCAGAGACACTTTTATAACTGCCCTCACACGCCCTCACCTTTTCCCTGTGTGTGTCTCTGCCCCTCTCTCCTCCTCACTCACTCATTCTAGTTCCCAGATGGCTGGGGGGTGACCTACATTTTCAGCCTAATCCCCTAACACCTCTTAGAGCTATCATCCCCGAGGAGGAGTTGGAACAGGGATACTAGGAATTAGCCAAGGAGATGTTTAAACCTGTCCGAAGCTGTTTAAATAGGGTCTGTGCTAGAATAGAACTCCAGGAGTTAAAGGCTATTCCCTACCTTCTGAGGACACCTAAATATTCCCATGGGGTTAAGGGTCCTCTTCCCCAACCCAGAGAGAGACATGGGTGTCTGTCAGCCCCCAGAGTCATCAGTTATAAAAAATATCTCCCAGCCTTAGGTGTTGGGGAAGAGCTGATAGATGCAGATTATCTAAGTTACTGGTTTTCAAAATGGGGTCCTCAGAGCAGCAGCATCACCTGGGAACTTGTTAGAAACACAATTTCTGTGGTCTCAAGTCAAACCTACTGAATCAGAAACTCTGGGGGTGCAACCCAGAAATCTGTATTTTAACAGGTCCTCCAGGCAATTCTGATATGCACAAAAGTTTAAGAACCCTGGTCTACAGAATGTCTATAGTCAACCCAGCTTCCCTTGCTGGGTGTGTGTGCATGTGGTTTTGTGTGTGTGTGTGTGTGTGTGTGTGTGTGTGTGTGTGTTCTCTCCTACCAAGTTCTCTACACACATATTAGAAGACCTAGATCAGATGACATCACTCATCACTCTCTTCCCACACTTAGGCCTTTGTTTTATGGAGCAGTGACCATCATCATCATTCAAATAAAAAGGCTTCTGTGTGTGATTGCCTGATCTAGTGCTGATTTCTCAGAAGAATCAAAAAGCATAAGGTCTGGGAACCAATCACAAAACAAGAACAAGGATTGCAGAAACAGTCAGTCCACAAGCCTGTGGACTGTAGCTCTAAGGTAGACACTCAGGAAAGAGACGCTAGAATTCCCCTGGATGAGGAAGGAATGGGAAGTGTTGAATGCAGGCCCTTTTTCGTGCACACTCTGGCCTGGCCAGACACTTGCCCCTACCCAGCAGCTGTCAGATCTGCTCTGATCCTCTTGTTTACTGGAGGGCTCAAAGGAGGTGGGAGGGCTAAGCTGCTAACGGGCTAAGGGAGTCAGACTAAACAAGCTCAGGCGAGTTGAGCTGCTAGGGGCTCAGACCAGGCACCACTAACTGGGGAAAGGAGTCAGAGGAGTGAGGCCCGGACTCAGGCCGGGCCAGAGGAAACAACCAAAGAACAGAGCTGAGAGGCTGTGGCAGCCAGTGGGGACCCTGGAGGTGGAGCCCTTCCCCAGGGGTTACTTGGAGATTGGGAAATAAATATTGAGACTGACTGGCTCAGGACATCTGAGGACAGGGAAATTGGGATGAAAAAGATGAAGCCAGGGTGGTCTCCAGGAATGACAAAACAGAGGAAGGGAGGAGGCTAGGAGACTAGCTAAGGAGGCAGTAGGTATAGACCCGGGAGAGAGGGCAGAACAAGTCAGAGGTTCCACAGGGATTTGGGTTAAAGGGAAGAGAGGGGCCAGGCGGTGGCTCTCGCCTGTAATCCTAGCACTCTAGGAGGCCGAGGCGGGCATATCGTTTGAGCTCAGAAGTTCGAGAACAGCCTGAGCAAGAGCGAGACCCCATTTCTACTAAAAATAGAAAGAAATTAGCTGAACAACTAAAAATATATTGAAAAATTAGCCGGGCATGGTGGCACATGCCTGTAGTCCCAGCTACTCGGGAGGCTGAGGCAGAAGGATCGCTTGAGCCCAGGAGATTGAGGTTGCTGTGAGCTAGGCTGACACCACGGCACACACCCAGGCAACAGAGTTAGACTCTGTCTCAAAAAAAAATAAAAAGGAAGAGAGGGATGTAGGTGCATGGAAGAGATGAGCAAAGGGCCATGGGGAACTAAAGAAAGACAGGAAGTCTTCAGGAGGGGACCAAGAAAGGAGTAAGGGACAGCCCAGGAGAGGTGAAGAGGAGCAAGGGACCAGCAGAACAAAAGTGACAGAAGATAGGGACAGAGGTTTCCTGGCAAAGTAATAAGAGAAAAAGGAAAAAAAGAAAAGAAAAGAAAAAAAAGATAGGGACAGAGGGAAGTAAGATTGGGGACCAAGAACTAGAAACCAATGTAGGGGAACAGACACATAGTTACCTGCAGAGGAAGACCAGTGGCCAAAGGACAGGAAGGTAGGAAGATATGGACAGAGGGATATTGGACCATGAGGAAAGAGGGCCAGGCAGCCAAAGGGCCTACAGGAGTAGGGTGGAAAACGAGGAGGAAGGAGAGGAGATGAGACAGAGTCAGCATTCCAGGATGTCACCCTCATCTCCTCTGTCCTTCACCCCCATTTTTGGAAACCTGTAAGACTAGACCTGCCTCTTGGTATCTAGATCTTCAGTAATAGATCCAAATCCTCAAATCTCTTCCCGATGTACCTCCTACATTCAATGACAAATATGTATGAACTAAAATAAAATTTTAAGGCTCCCCCTCCACACCAGCTGACTGAATGGACGCCCTCCTGGCCAAGAAGATACCCTAAACTGAGTTGCCAGCCAAGAGAGGGTGGTCAGATATGCCCCATCATGCTCCCCCCCTTCTTGTAGATATCCTTTGTAACTCATTGCCAGGCCTAAGGCTATAAGACAAACCTACAGGTCCTTAATTTATATAACAAATATATGGCCAGTAGCTTGTCTCTGATTAACAGACTTCTTTATCTTAATTTAAAACATTCCAAGCCATTACACAAAGCCTCATTTTTTTTTAACCAATTACAAGTCAAAGAGTCTTTAAACCCACCTATAACTTGCAAGCCTCCCACTTTGAAATGACCCACCTTTTCAGGCCAAACCAATGTATGCCTTCCATGTATTGATTTATGACTTTACCTGTAACCTCTGTCTCCCTGAAATGTATAAAACCAAACCATAACCCAACCGCAGCGAGTCCACTTGCTCAAGGATTCTTGGGCATGGCTCTGGGTCATGGTCCTCAAATTTGACTCAGAATTAACCTCTTTAAATTATTTCACAGAGTTTGGCTTCTTTATCATTGACATATATATTAAACACCTATTCTACACTAGGCATTAGGAATACCTCAGTAACTTAGACTGACACCAGCCCTGCCTTCATGGAGCTCACAGACTGATGAAATAGAGAAACATCAAATGATTGCCCTTAGGCCCAGGCAAGAGTGGCCCCTGCCCTGGGCCCTGAGCTTTAGAAGGCTCCACTCTGGCCCTCCTCTGGCTGTGTCCCACCCCATGGGTGAGGAGTCCAACCCTTCTCTGCCCATACCCCAGTCTCCTGAAGACCATACTCCAGATATCTAGGAATGCCCTACCCAAAGGGCCCATTCCTAGGGCCCACATGGACCTCTGCCCTGGGTTTGCCCTCTCATGGCTAGAGCATACTGCTGATACTTACATCCTGAGGGTCCAAGGGATGGCCAAGGGGTGGCTGCTTGCAGTTGGCTATGGACGCAGTTGGGATGGGCAGACTGAAGGTCTACATGCTTGCATGCAAAGCCCCTTGCAGTCCAAGATGGTGTCAAGGGTGGCAAGAGCAGTGGGCCCAGCTGAGACCCAGTAGCCAAAACTGCCTCTCCCTACACCATCATTCTGGTTTTTTGTTTTATTTATTTATTTTTTTGAGACAGAGTCTCACTTTGTTGCCCCGGCTAGAGTGCCGTGGCGTCAGCCTAGCTCACAGCAACCTCAAACTCCTGGGCTCAAGCGATCCTTCTGCTTCAGCCTCCTGAGTAGCTGGGACTACAGGCATGCGCCACCATGCCTGGCTAATTTTTTTCTATTTTTGGTCTCGCTCTTGCTCAGGCTGTTCTCAAACTTCTGAGCTCAAACGATCTGCCCGCCTCGGCCTCCTAGAGTGCTAGGATTACAGGGGTGAGCCACCGCGCCAGGCCAGCACCACCAACATTCTGGTGCAGAACCCTGAGGATTCCAAATAAAATCCAAATTTGAACCTGGCCTTCTAGGCCATTATGAAGTATATATTTTCAAGGTAGAAGAATAAAACATATTTTGTTTAACAGTTTGTTCACTTGAGTTATACATTTTAAATATTTAAACACAAGGTTTGTGGGCCTCTATTTGTACTCTTGCTCCAGGCCCTACATATGTTAGAGATATGCCTACATAAAAAACCACTTTAACTGCGATGAGTGTGCTATGAAGGGGAAGGGAAGGATGCTATGAGATTTTATTTCATGAAGACCCAATCTAACATGAGGAGTTGGGGGTGTGGGGCAGTGTGTTACAGGGACAGGTTGCTTAAGGAAGTCACATTAAACTGAGACTGGCCAGGTGACCCTGCCTGGAGCTTGGAGATTCCAGGCTATAGGAACAACATATGCAAAGGCTCTAAGGCAGGGAAGGGGTAGAAAGTGTTCATGAAACTGAAAAAAAGAACAATGTAGCCAGAGAGTAGAAAGCAAGAAAGGTGGGAGAATTGTGAAAGGTGAGGTTGGAGAAGTCAGCAGGGGCCAGCCAGATCATGTGTAGCCTGGTAGGCCACGTTAAGGATTTGGGCTTTATTCTAAGAGCACTGAGAAGCTGCTAAAGGGTTTTTTGCAAAAATAGGGTGTGATCAGATTTGTGTTTGAAAAGATAATGTGGGCACTTTGTGTTTGTGGAGGAGGGCAACAGTGGAATCAGAGTCAGGTTAGGGGGATAATACAGTACCCAAGTTTAGTCTGGAAAATATCTGCACCTGAAAACACAGTCTTAGATAGAACCTTGTGTACAGGTGGTTTACTGGGGAGGCCTTTCAAAGAAAGTGAGACCAGCAGGCCTGGAGAGAGAGCAAAGTTGAATTGCATTGCAGTTGCAATCAGCTAGGCCCAGAGGAGTTCTGGGGCTGGGATGGACCTTCACAGTTGTCCCAGACTGAGGCAAGGGGGCTAGGCCTCTGTACCCCTATAACAACCAGTCACTGAATGAATACACACTGCCCCTGGAAAGGGGCGTTGCATTTGCTGAGACAGCTCCCGTCAGCCACAAATAGTGCTCAAGGAAACAGTCAGCTGCAAGCCATCACCAGCCAACACTCTAGCAGCTAGGACAATGAGTGCCATGATTCGGAAGTGGGGATCTCAGCTGCTGCCCTCCGCAGTGTCCACCGCAGGGGGTCTGTGAGACATACAAGGGATGAAACAAGAGGTCTCCTGGGGGTCGTGGGGGGTGGGTGGGAGGGGGAATGCAGACCAGGGCAAGGCTGGTCACACCCTGCCCCCTGGTGGTACTCCTTGGACACGGGGCCAGCTGGCGGGCCAGGCTAGAGTGGAGGCCAGGGAGGTCTTGCAGCAGACAACTGAACTGAACAAAAGTGTGTGGCAGATAAGGGGTAATCAGCAGTGCAAGGAAATCCTCTCACGAGCGCCTTGCTCAGTCTGCCTAAAGCTAAAGAAGTAATGGGGGGGAGAAGGATTCATAAATGTGGAACTTGTTCATTCTTTCATTCAACCAACATTTATTAAGTGCCTATTACAGGCCAGATACTGCTAGGAGCTAGGATAAAAACAAGGCTGAAATTGAGTCCTTCTCTAAGGGACCTAACACTCTAGCGAGGACTATGGAGATGCAAAAGTAACTACAGTATAATAAAGGGTGATAAGTACAAAAATATAGGTATGTACATGTGTCAACTGAAAAAAAGACCAAACTCTGTAAAATAATTGTAAAGAGATTTACTCTGAGCCAAATTTGAGGACCATGACCCAGAGCCACTACCAAGAATCCTGAGCAAGTGGATTCGGTGTGGCTGGGTTACAGTTTGGTTTTATACATTTCAGGGAGACAGGGGTTACAGGTAAAGTCATAAATCAATACATGGGAGGCATACATTGGTTTGGCCCCAAAAGGTGGGCCATCTTGAAGGGGGGGTGGGAGGGGACTCACAGGTTATAGGTGGGTTTAAAGACCTGCAGGTTTGTCTTGCATAGCCTTAGGCCTGTTAATGGGTTACAAAGGATGTCTTCAAGAAAAGAGGGGGACATGATGAGGCATGTCTGACCTCCCTCCTCCTGGCAGGCAATTTAGTTTTGGGATATCCCTTTGGCCACAAGGGGGTCCATTCAGTCATCCGGTAGCTCGGTGAGCCTTAAAATTTTATTTTAGTTCACACATGGGATAGAACCAACACAGATGAAATAGATGTTCATTCTAAGTGGCAAACAGAAAAGGCTAATGTAGAAGGTGATGTTTAATTTGAGTCCTAAGGGGCAGGAAGAGTTCACAGAAGTGCTCTGGAAACTGCAAGTTCACTATGTAGGAGGAAAGGGGGCAAGGTGGGAAGGTAGAGATGATAACATTGGCAAAATAGGACTCAGATTATGAAGGACATTGGATGCCATGTGTTAGAGGAAGCCTTGAAGAGATTTTAAGCCTGAGGGTGATATAATCTAATTTTTTAATGACAGATCAAGGGGATAGTATAGGATTTCAGGTTGTGTAGGGGGACTTGGTAATTAGAGTCAAAAGACTTGGATTCAGATTCCATTTCTCCTGCTGACCAGATGTGTGACTTACCCTCTCTAAGCCTCAGCATCTGCATCTGTAAAATAGAGTTGTTGCAGAACTGAATGAGATTATGCACACCTACTGTCCACACCATAAATGTTATTCCTCTCTCTTAACTCTCCAAAGTGAATTTATGCACATAGGGTGGGAGCCAGGCTTAGTGGAAGGAGGAGGGTGGTGTTTGGAGAAGTGCCTTGGAAGCTCTGGTGAGAGATAAGCCCTGAACTAAGGCAGTGGCCACGGGGATAGACCACAGATTTGAGGGCTAATCGTGAAGTACAAATACAAAGGCACTGGTGTCTGATTGGCTATGGAGGGTAAGAAAAGAATAGTCCAGACTAATTCAGGTTCCCTCTGGGGCAATTGGCTAGATGGTGGTGCCATTTGCTGAGATAGGAAACTATGGGAGCAGGAGCAGAGTTATGGATGAGATGATGGCCTTTAGGTCAACCATGCTGCCAACAGTGTGCACACCCTTAGGCCCAAAGGGTGGCAAAGGGTGGCTAAGAAACAACTGCTTGCAGCTGGGTAGGTGTGGACAGAGTTTGGATGTAGGGACTGGGGAAAACAGGTCCAAATACATATATGTGAGGTGGAGTGTAGGCTGGAGCCTGAGTGGGAAGAGATGGGGACCAGCAGCAAGCCCATGGCTGGAGGCCAGCTCTTCTTATCCTGCCGTGTTCTAGCACAAACCTGAGAAATCTGAGAATCAGGATTGTTTCTGTTGTAAGTGGGAGAAATTCACTTAAAATTGGCTTGAGCAAGAGAAGAAATTTATTGATTCCTATAAGTGAAATCAGGAATCTGTTGCCCTCCACTCCTCTGCTCTGCTTCCTCCAGGCTGGCTTCTATCAGTGAACTAAAATGAAATCTTAAGTCTTCCCATATCCCCCCCCCTCCACCCCCCACCAGCTGACTGAATGGACCCCCTCCTGGCCAAGAGGATACCCTAAAACTGAGTTGCCAACCAAGAGAGGGAGGTCAGACAGGCCTCCTCCTGCCCTCCTCCCTTCTTATAGATATGCAAGACAGGCCTAAGGCTATGCAAGACAAACCAGCAGGTCCTCAATTTACACAACGATGGCCCTAGCTTGTCGCTGATGAACAGACTTCCTTATCTTAAAACATTCCAAGCCTTTAGACAAAACCTTCATTTTTTTAACCAATTACTGTAACCCAACCACAGCAAGTCCGCTTGCTCAAATCGTCTTGGGCGTGGCTCCAGGTCATGGTCCTCAAATTTGACTTAGAATAAACCTCTTTAAATTATTTTACAGAGTTTGGCTTCTTTTCCATTGACATGTCTCAGACAGGCTCCTGCTATGCAGCGCCAAACTGACACCCAGCTGCTCCAGCCTTAATTCCACCAGCTCAGCAACCGCAGCAGAAAGAGAGCTCGCTTCTAAAGTTCACAGGAAAAGTGCCAGAGACGGATCTCATGCCCATCCCTGAACATTCCTGAATGCTGTGGCCACAATGAGGAATATAAAATTGGCCCAGCTGAGACCCTACCCCCAGGACGGGTGAGGTCAGACCCAGGTAACCATACAGACCAAGGAGATGGTTCCCCAAAGGAAAATCAAGGTGCTATTACCAGAAAGGGGGGAACAGATACTGAGCAATGCCCACCACAGACAGGCTGAGTTTGAGGTGCTATGGCATTTTGGGTGATATCCAGTGATCTAAAGTTGAAGAGAGATGTCTGAATGGAGACATAACTTGAGAAATTACCTGAGAACTTTATGGTGGTGGTGGGGTGGGGGCAGAGAGTTCCTCAGCGCAGTGTGGAGAGAATGACCAGAGCAAGAGACCATCTCCTTGGGATGGAGAGATCCCATTTCATAGTAAGGCAGAAAGGAGCCCTGATCAGGAGAAGAAACAGAGATTTAAGAGTTGGGGACTAAGGAGACCTTAGCACTGGGGCCTTGGAAAACAGAAAACCCTGGGGCTCAGAGTGGCCAGTTCCCAAGAAGAACTGGAAAGGCAATGACCAACCCCTGAGCTTCTTGACGTCTAGCCCCCATGGACTCCCGCCCCTGGCCTCGCCCCTCGTTGCTAGCTTGTTTGCCATCCAGTGTCTCTTAGTCGCTATCTCCCGGGAGCAAGAGTTCTCAAAGTTACATCATATACAGGAGGCGGGGCCTCGAAGTCGGGGGCGAGGAGCCACCCAGTCCTCCAATGGGAGAGATGGGTTTGGGGGCTGGGCGGCGGCCGGGCTGACCTAGGAGCCGGAGCCCCGGGCCGAGGAATCTGGCCCGCAGGCGGGGCGGAGGGAGGGTCGCCCCGGCCCCGCTAGGTTCCGCCCCTGCGCCTGCCCGCCTCCTTTTTAAGCACCTCCCGCCCAGCCTCAGCTCTCGCTTGCCTCTCGGCGCTCTCTTCTTCCCCGCCTTCCACACCTCCCTGGCTCCGCTCGGTTCCCGCGGCCACCCCGCAGCCCCCGCCCAGGTGCCATGGCCGCTGTGTACCGCCCCGGCCTGCGGTGAGTGACCCCCAGCCCGGGGCCGACCCGCACCTTCCACCGCTCTCGCCCCCACGGGGCTGCCGGTTGCGCTCTCCTGCTCGCAGCCTCCGC